>CM056819.1:54578571-55055587 GCA_029852735.1 Persea americana
AAGACCTATTCTACTAAAGGAAACCTAATCCAAGCAATCGTAGAATATCTAAAATCCTGCAAAAGAACAGACAAATCAAACAACCAATTTAATGTGAAAAATCAAAATAAAATTTCCAAAATTAGATCCTACTTACCAAAATAAATTATACTAAAAATACGAATGATTTATGAGGTCCTACATGCAAACAATTCAATTCTAGACAAGTTTCTAAAAATCTGATGCACTCTGAAAAACTCTAAGTATAAAAAACCTTATGCACAGGCCTGTTTTCAATGGACTGCAGAACCTACCTAAGATGCTCTAAACAAAAACTTAACGGCTGTAATTCGAACCTTGATGATTCATGAACACAACAAAAGAAACAGAAGTGAAAAATGAATTCAAATGAAAAAGATATGAATGCAATAAGATGCCTACTTGAACCAATTATACTGCTGAAATCTAGTACGACCCTGCCGGGTACCCCTGTTTGTGCCTCTGGTTGACACGGTTCTCGAGGTTATCTTTGGCAGAAATTCTGGGGTTTCAAAGTCCTATTACTTTACTTTAATTCTGCTAACTTTCAAGGAAAAATAACTTCTTTTGCCTGGTTTTCAAATCACGTACTTGTGGAAAACAGTCAAACCAAAACTGCTAAAACAGTGCAGTTTTTTTTTTTTTTTTTTTGGTAAATTAGCCACAAGTCCCTAAGCACGGTCTTCTAAGGCAGCCAATCAAACAACTTTTTCTTTAATGTCTATAGTACATACAGCCGGAGATATTTTGGTGAGAGGTCCCTAATATGCCTCATCATATTTTTGCATGATTAATTTGCCCCTTTCAACAGTTTGAGCATAAAAGTTTGAATTTTAAAAGTTTAAATCGTCTATTCTCCCTCATTTCTAGGCCAAGTTCTCTCTCATTCTCTGTTGTCTACGGAAACCCCTTCCATCTTCTTCTCTAGGAACGAGGACTTCATTCATCGGCAAAGAGAAAGACAACATACTGTCATCTCTTGATTACTGCTGCTGAACCAGAACAGATGAGGTCTAGGGCTCTGCTATAGCGCACGGTTTCCGACAAGGAAGACACATATTTGAGTTTGGGGAGAGGACGATCGGAAGTTGTAGAGAAAATCAAAGTGGGGGAAAAGGCAGTGAAAATCTGAGAAAATCTCTGGTTTCGCATTGTTGCTGGAGAAAGAGGGCAGTCTTTGGCCAGTGTCCAACGCTTATCTGAGTTACTGCGAAATTTGCCTGAGTTTTTTTAAAATTATCTGAATTTTGGACAAATCTAGTTGAGTTTTTATCAAATTTATCTAAGTTTTGAGTTTTTTGTCAAATTTATTTGTGTTTTATAGGAATTCATCTGAGTTCTTGACAGACTTATTTGAGTTCTAGAAGAGGTCTGGACAAATCTAACTGAGGTTTTATCATTTTTATCTGAGTTTTAAGTTTTTTTCAAATTTATTTGTGTTTTATATGAATTTACCTGAGTTCTGGACAGATTTATTTGAGTTCTAGAATAATTTTATCAGAGTTCTGGACAAATCTAGCTGAGTTTTTATCAAATTTATCTAAGTTTTGAGGTTTTGTCAAATTTATTTGTATTTTATACGAGTTTATCTGCGTTCTGGACAGATTTATTTGAGTTTTAGAACAAATTTATCTTAGTTCTTGACAAATCTAGCTGAGTTTTTATCAAACTTATCTAAGTTTTGAGTTTTGTCAAATTTATTTGTGTTCTATACAAATTTATCTGAGCTCTGAACAGATTTATTTGAGTTCTAGAACAAATTTATTTTAGTTCTAGACAAATCTAGCTGAGTTTTTATCAATTTTATCTAAGTTTTGAGTTTTTGTCAAATTTATTTGTGTTTTATACGAATTTATCTGAGTTCTGTATAGATTTTATTCAAAATTTTGAATTCTTGAAATCTATATCTGTTTTTGAATTTTATTCATCTTTTGAAATGGTAGTTGACCATTATTAATGGCATATCCTACTAATCATGGGATATGATTTATCTTTAAAGAAATGGTAACTTAGACATTTTAAGTCTTCAAATTTGAAAAAATGACCTACCACACTATGAAAAGAGATGGTGGATCTAAGGCCATAAAATCAAATGTTGAGGGACCTGTCGCCAAATGCCCCCTTTTTTTTTTCAATGTGTAGATTTTCAACTATGTACCAGGTTCGAAATTAGCATTATTAATTAATCATTAAACATTGTGATTTCAGAAACAAAAACCTATTCTAATGCAATTTCTAATTTTGATGCATGAATTATTATGAAGAAACCACATCATGCATAAACTTAAAGTGCAAGAAATAAAAGAATTTGTTGGAAAATAAAAGTAGTGTTGCAATTAAAAGTAAAAGTGGTGAAACTAATAAAATTTAAATGTAGTGTTGCGAAAAAAAGTAAATGTAGTTGTGCAGAATTTAAATGTAGTTCAAGTAGTGAAATTATTTTCTCAAAAATTCTTTCTTAATTCAATTTAAAATCACTTCAAATATGCCCTCATAAACTTGGGTCACCAATCCAAACACAAAAATAAGCAACACAAATAAAGCATCAAGCATAAACCATAAGAAGAAGAATATTGAAAAAAAAATAACTTTTACTAACTTGTAGATTCATTTACATAAGATGGAAAATAAAAATAATAGAAAGAATAGATGTTAGGATGGAAAATAAAACCTCTTTTAGATGAGAAATTCCAAGGAAGTAGTGTGGCTTTAGGGCTAAGCCTCCTTGAAGAACACAATTAGGAGAAGGAGAATGGACCTCTTCTCCTTAGGTCCTACTTCGTTGTATTCAATCCCCTATGTTAGGTGATAGATGTGATGTTTATATAGTGCATGGGATGCCCTATCTCTTCTCCTTAGAATTTCTTTCTTTATTTCATTCCTTGGTTGTGAGACCCATTTCATCCACTTTTTACAAGCAAAAGTGAATTTTAAAATAATAATTTTGAATAAAAATCACAAATGCATAATAGTGGGCATTTAAATTAAAATGCACATAATTATGCATGATCTTACTTGAATTAACTAATGATGATGAAGAATTTATTTAGTTCATGGTAAAACTTTCCAAAAATAGAGTTCCAAAAAAATGGCAATTCCGTGATTTTATACAATAATGATGATTTTTAGCAAATTATGCATGAATGCACTGTAATAAACCCAAAATGCATAAAAACATGATTTTTTCTTAAATGAGACTCTTTTGGATTAGTAAGTCCTTAAATTTGTTAAAAATATGTATGAAAATATGCATTTTTAAGGACTTATCAATGCTCAAGTATATGTAGGGTTGCAAATGGTTATACGATTATCCGGAAGTCCCAACCCACAAAAACCGGGTTTAGAACCTATTTTAGGTTCCGATTCATAAACGGGTCCGGGTCCGGGTCCCAATTAAAATTCCGATTGATAAACAGGTCTAGTTCAAGGTCCATATAGGTTTCGATCCGTGGATCCGAGACCCACTATATGAATCTTTGATATTGCAAACTGTATCTCAAAATTAGCTTTGTTTTGGACGTTTTTAAATATAATATTGGAAGTAGTAGACTTGATGCACTGTTATAAGTTGAATGATATGCTTATTTTAAGAAAAAAATAAGAAAATGAAAAGAAATTAGAAACGATTTTAAAACTAGATTCAAGTCCTCTAGGTGGTCCTATCGGAACCTGATTCGGAACTAACAAGAAGGCTATGAGTCAGAACCGGAACCGAAACCGGAACAGTTATTTAGAAAGGGATCCGGATCCAACATGGTTCCAACCCGGAACCATTCCGTTTGCAACCTTAAGTACATGGGAGCATTTAGAAACTCTACCATGTTTTAAAATTCTCCAGATGGGAATTCTTTGGAATTCAGCAAAGTAACATGGCCAAAGAGTGTGGCTCTGTCCTTGTGGCTGCATGCTCTATTTTTGTTGTGGCTTCATGGTTTGGTTTCTTGCCCTTGTAATGTAGTCTTTCTTACAAAAAGAAAAGGATAAAGGAAAACAAAAATTATTGTGGTTACTAATGGTTCTGTATATGGCATCCTGTGCACAGCATAATCTTTATCTTTAAGTATGTCCTCTACCTGATGATGAGATCATGTAAAATCATCCACGAGGATATATATTGATTAAACATCAGATGAAGGCCCGTGGGGGCCATAGCTTTGATCTATTAGAGGCCATTGTGCCCGATGATGAAAACCAGTATCTACTTTAGATTGCTTTGTACCAACACCCAAATTAATATTTTAGGAAAATCATTCTTAGAAAATTGTTTGGATGTTTTCAAATTTGAGGATTTCATAAGATATTATAAAGAAATGTCATGAAAAGAACTAGGATTTAAATACTTAAAAAAAATAAAAAAAAAATCAAGGGAAGATGAAGGATAAATATGTCTCAGCGACCACCTTAGTAATTTAAATTCTAAGAAAATCAAATATCATATGCATCACTAACTTATATCCTTTGCTCCCCACCCGATAATTTTCTCCCCTTTTACCTCTTTACTAGTTCTTAGTGGCCTCCATTTGGCCATAAATTTCTACGCATTCAATTAATGATACGTAAAACTCGCCGTTTTGCATCAATTCCGTCCATTCTGGGCAGTGGGATATGAGAATTCAAGGAAAGAAGGGTGGAAAGATTAACGTCATACCTATGTCATATGTCAAATGATGCTTTATATGCTCTTACAAACCATGTGCCCGTTCCATGTGCAAACATCAATACGGTGCACATGCCAATGAGTGGGCTGTGGGCTAATCCCATTCTCATTTAATTGATGATGCTTCTTCTCTGTCTCTTTTACTAATTTTGGATGGATGCTCCCACCCACCCACACACACATGGGGTTGCCCATACCAGTCACCCACCTCACGCAAAGTAGAATTTTAGAAACCATTTTAATATGCATTACTAGCAAAGTAGAGAAGGGTTCACACCCTCCAAGAAGACAGTTTATCTTTTGATCGAGTGGAAGCTGTTAATTATTTAAGAAGAGGACCCAGACCTGCGAGGTTGTGGTACGGATATCCTTTCATGGTTGGTCCCAAGTCGCAACTCCCAAGAAATGAGTGTGCTTGATGCTTCAAGAACACAAGTCACAACTCTCTGTGACCTCATATAGAATAGACCTTGTCCGGGTGCATGGAACACAAATCAGTAAACTTTGTTTAAGAAGAAACATTCAAAAACTGAAACTACCATGGAATACTGTTGAACAGTAGTTTAATTGCGGCCAAAGTTTATGATATCAGCATGACATTGTAATTATATAACAAATAAATTTATGAAGTTAAAAAGATGGAGAGCTAGCTTTCAAGTAAAATCTTGTTCGATCTCATAGTAATTAATTTCATTGGGAAGATCAATATTTAAGCAAACCGAGTTGGGCCAGATTCTAACTCGTCGAGATTTCAAACTAGGTCAAGACCATAATGAAGTCCTGTGAATCCATAGTAAAGAAGATGAGTGAAAGATGAGACTATATCACTCCTTTTAGAAATTGATTTTCTAGGGTGACAAGCGCATATTTTTTGTTTTTAAAAGAGGGATTATGATATATCTATTTACCCTTGTAGATGGGACCTTCTAATGACATCACATAATCTTTTTTGTTATGGCCTTCAAACTTTTATTATGTGACATTTTGAACTAATACTGTTTGTGGGCTGTGGCCTTTGCCATCCTGATCCACCGCTATGTCACAAATTAAAGCTGAATATATGTTTGAAACATACATAGAGGCTTAGGGCCTGTTTCTTTACAAGGATTTTTTTACAGGAATTAAGGCTGTCTGTGAATTCAAGAATTCCTGTCAGAAATTCAATATTTTTTTGGTGGAATTCCCAGTATTCAAGGCAGCTAGAATTTTCAAATGCCAAAAAAGTAGAATTCCAAAATGCTAACCCCTCCAAGAGCATTTCAAAATTCTGGAACTCCGAGAAATTTGGTTGGAACTCCGGCACCCAACTGTGAACCCTCCTACCAACAATAAAGTTGGCCCCATATTTACAATTATAAAAATTGTACCTATGCAATTCCTATCAAGATGGGTCTATATTCAAATTTCTAAAATTGGGCTCCACACTTTCGTTTCTAAAAGATGGACTCATGTACCATATACCTGAGGTGGGTCCACACTATAATTCTTACAGTTGGGTCCCAAGTTCACAACCACAAAAGGTGGGTCCCATGTACTACAATGCATAAAATGTGTAATTCCATTCTAAAATTTATGTAGCAATGAAACATGAGTTTTATGAAATTTAGAAATTTAGAAATTCTCGGGCAAGAATTCAGATGACATGTGAATATTTTTGCAGGGAATATGTTTTTTATTTTTCTATTTTCTATTTTTGCTTATTGAATTGTGAAATTGGTATATAAACAATGCATACAGGGGCAAAATTCTAGTCAGGAATTCTTATAGTTATAAAACAGAGAATTCAGGAAATTTAGGAATTTAGGAATCCTCAAGCAAGAATTTTGGCATAAAAGAAACAGGAAATTCAAGAATGACAGAATTCAGTAGCATTTCAGAATTCCAGCATTTGAAATTCCAGACAGCTACTAGACATGAATTCCAGAAATTTTAGGAAAGAAACAGGCCCCGAAATGTGTTCGACCCCTTTGATGCTTTTCACCAAAGAAGTAACTTCTCCGGGGAACTCATGTCATCATAAATATTAGGATTCAATTACTATTCTACAGTGGCAATCACAGTTCCGTGAGAGATTGGCAAGTTCATTTGCAGATCATCTTGTTGAACATGCAAAACCCACAATGCTAGATTTTCATATTACCATGGAACCATACTTTTGTAGGACAAATTCAAAATTAAGAAAGAAGGATAATTGTTAATCTCAAAACCAACCCAAATGGATTCAAATCTTGAGTTCGAGATTGTTAAGAAAGGTTAAGTAATTTAAAGTCAAGATAAGACATTGCCGTGAATCTAATGGAAGAATAATGAAAAATCAGTTTCTCTTTTATGTTTGGCCCTAGTTTTCTCCTTGTGGGTTGAGGTTTTGATCTTAAGTAGATATTAAATGGAGATCTATTTCCTTGATTCTTTCATGCTTTCCAGTGTGAAAAACAGAAATCAATGTAAGAGATGGAAGCGGTGATCATGAACCCAGGGCAATGAAGATGGAGTCTCTCTCTCATTGTAGGAAGGTTGATGTATAGCGAAGCTGAAAGTTAATCACAGTACCACAACATATTTAAAACTAGATGCACGGTCAACCAGAGGGTCTGTAGGTTATACCTAATACGGTCTGCAATATAAATCAAGCCTACAAATCTAGACTTATCCCAATATACTGAAAGCGTGCACTGCGCCATGTCTTATTGATGAGTGTGGTTCGAATCTAATCTTTAAATTGTCTCCCCTTATCATCAATGGCCTATATCAAAAGGCTTTCTCCTATCTGCCCTTTCCCTGACTCTGAAATACGTGTCCACTTATACAGATGATTCTAGAGGGATTTCTTCCAATTAGTCAGACCAAGAGTCTTGGGCTTTCTAGAAGTGAATCCAAGTCATATTTATTCAAATAGAAACCAAAGGTGAAAGCTTATAAAATATCAATTGATTGGGAAAATATAACGATCATATCATAGTTGTAGGCGATGAAAACACGACACCCACTTAGATTAAGATGAACTTTGTAGATCAGGGAATACCGAACACTAAGAACCTGAAAAGGGAAGGAAAACGGCTTGGGTTAGAGCCCCTGGCTGCCGTGAGCCGAAGGCGCTCCGATGCCTGAGTTAGTTCTGAGAAAACTAAGCAGGAGGAGGGAGAGGAGAATGAGAGACAGTATGTTGTGTATTGTGTGTTGCGTACCTCTATGGGGCTGATCCCACGTGTATATATGTGGATATTCCTCGCTCATTCTCTCTGTGAGTGGGGGTAGGTGGGGTGAGGTCCCATCGATCCTCACCCTGACATTCGGCGGTAGGTAAAAAGGGAACATCCTATCAGAACCTTCCATGCTTTTGGTCAGTTGATGTTAAGGGATGATAAAGCCAACTTCTTATCGCCATAAATGAGCAATTATATCATCATAAATAAACGATCCTATCGCCATAAATGAGTGCTCTTATCTGTCAGGGCGCACCTGTACTTCTCAGAGGAAGGTGACGGCCCACTCTGCCTTTAGCGTTTCTACCGGGACCAGGAATAGCTTGGCCGCGCTAAGCACTGTGCTGAGCTGCCACTCACGCCGAGTTGACCTCGTTGTGCTGGCACTCCTAATTGAGCTGCCGAGCTAACCCCGTTGTGCTGGCACTCCTAACTGAGCTGCCGAGCTGCGTGGTGGAGGTCTCTTGAGTCGGCGCACCTTACCGAGCCACCGAACTGTTGGGCTGTGATTACCGAGGCCGAGGTGAACAGCTAGTACTTCTACCGTAATCCTCTGTTAATCTCGTCATTACGGTGTTTTACCCACACAATTGCCCCCTAGCTTTTGACCTCTGAGAGTTCTCCAGCTTCCCAGATGGAGGAGTTTTGGATCAGAGGGGGTCCCTCCTAAGCCTGATGACCGTTGCTGACGTGCGGTCTCTTCAAAGATGTCTCTTCGCCTGTCCAGGGCATTTAATAGTCCTCAGAGATTGCGTCGATGGTAGCACGTGTCCTCTCTTTGTGCTCTTGGTGGTACACCCTTGTTTTACGCCAAGGCTAATATAGCAAGGGTAGGAGGTGTCCACACTCGATGTGGGATAAATGCATAATTAGGGAGCAGCCTTGGTAAGTCTCCTGAAGTGTATACAATACCTCCTGTGTGGGTCCGCCCTCTAGGTGTGGGGACACCACTGCGTGTCCGCCAGCTCGGTCTTCACCAGCTCAGTTCAGGGTCCCTGTGGTCTCGTCCTTACAATAGTGACTGTAGCAACAACTTTTTTTCTTCAGAACAATGATGGACAAGCTGTAAGTGAATACAGAGAAGCACCCTACATCTTACAAGATTTGTTGAGTCAGTAACTAAAAACCATGCATGATGAGAAGGTAAGTGAGCAATGCCGATTCCTTTTTTCAATTGGAAATATTGTAAGGATGAAGTCGTCCATGATGCGGTTGAGATGGACACCAGTCATATGTTGCTCGGAATGCAACGGTAAAAATAATATTGTCTACATATTTCCTTACATATGCTGCTTGGATTTATTTGTTCTTTGTGACAGATGGAGAAGAATCTTGTGGTCACACCTATTCTTTCTTTGCCCATATGCTGCTCGGATTTGGATTGCATTGTTTTCTCTTTCGGGGTAGATCATTTTCCTTTGCCTACATTTTGGGTAGAAATTACCATCTATGCTCTTCTACGTTCAAGGCGTAGGATCTAATAAAAGCTTGAGACTTCTTGCTTTGCTTTCCTTTGTGTGGTTCGACAGGTATGGAGAGAGAAATCAGTGAATCTTTATCAAATCTTTTAGACAAAAATAGATAATTCTCAAGAAAATCTTTCAAGACATCTCGTTGAGTGCATCTTCCTTCAAGTCAAAGTTTTTTTTATTTTTTTGGTAAAAAGTATTTAATTGAAAAGCAAAAGAACAATAGCAGGGAAAACAAAAATAAAAAAACATAGTTAATCCCTAGTAAAAAAGATACTAAAGGCACATTTTCAGTCTACATTCTGTCTATCAGAAAAGCAAAACTTAGCAAGCCTATGCACTTGCTCATTTAGAACTTTAGGAATAAATTCAAAGTCTACAGAAACAAATAAGAAAACCAAAAATTTAATATCTAGAATAATTAAGTTAATGGACAAATCCAGTCAAAGTTGCCAATCCTATATTTTTTGAAAAACGGGCTTCACTTCTTACATCCTACGTAAAAACACGTTTAAAGTAGTCTAAATTAAAAATCAAAATTGAATCTTTCCACTTAGACTTAAGAGGCATGGTATGACTCCATGTTGTCCTCGTGGATCTCGTCTCATCTTCTTTTAGCTGAAATGATACAAGCCCAGCCTTTCTTGGGACCGGGCAGTGTTCAAAAACCTATTGGGGTTGTCAAGTAGGAAAAGAGCCTACAGACAAGATGTAAGATTTTGCCAATAGAGTAATCATGATGATGATGGCCCATGCGTGTGACTTAGGAGAGGTCATACAGGGAGCTTATAGAGGGGACACGATAAGATTATACATACACTTTACTTCCTAAAATCCTTACAAGTAATTGAACTTTTATGTGTCCACTTTTAAATCTCCTATGCTCTAATAGATCCGGAAAAAGGGTAAGCGAGGTGGGTCAATAATAGATGATATTTATGAATAGAGAGGGCGGGCTTGCTGGGGACTTTCAGTAGAAGGGTCAAATGCTCTACAACTCGACCACGCTCTGGGCACTTTTTTGTCCCCCACCCTCAACTTTTCAGTAACGTGCCTGGGTCAGGAATCACATGTAATCTTTGTTTACTAGTTTTATTGCCCACACGGACACCCCACTTGGCCACACAAAGGACAGTTGCCAAAGGACCCCAACTGTTAAAGCTAAATTTCTAAAACTCCATTCCCTCATTCACACCTCTCTCTCTCTCTCTCTGAGGCTATTTATTAGACGGATTGGCCTTATCTGGTCACAGTTATTACGTATATTTAAAAAAAAAAAAAAGAGTTTTTATCGGGGTTTTTTTTACACACCTTCTTGTACACGTTTTTTCATGGAAAAAGCCTAACGAGGAAAAAAGGTTTTCCACACTATACAAAATTTTCTGGTTGGTGTGGCTGTTTTTCGGCAAAGGAAAAGTGAAAAAATAAATAAATAAAATTTTCTATAAGTTTTGGAAAAGCCTTTCCTGTTTTCAGGGTTCAAAAATTAATTTCAGTGCTCTCATTGTAAAATTGCACCCATCTTCAAAGGGCAATCTCTTATCATAAGAACAGAAAAACATCTATCCAACTAAGGGTATCTAGTAAGAACGGCCTCTAACCAACTAGTGGTAAGAGGCGCCACCTTCCCTCACAGAGGGCTGTCCTACCTGACTTAGGTCTACTTTTCTCACATCAGGCTCCCTCACCTAACCAAGAGGGACGGCCGAGGACTAGGGTAAGAAGCAAGGGTATTTAGGTTCAGTTTGGCATCTCTTAAATTTACCTCTTATTGTCTTAAACCGTTTTAAAATAGACATTAGAGTGTTTGGGAATGCAAGTTACTATGTCCATTTGAAAAGAGGATAAGACATAATATGTCTTTTTCATGTAGTTAAGAAACTGGGAGGATTTTAAATAGACACAACTGTCTTAAGCGGAAAGACATGCCTATGTACAGTAATTCTGACGTGAACCATCCCAGTAATTTTTTCTTACCTTATGGGACCCACAACCACGATCCACACCGTTAGGAATGTGAAGAAGGTCCAACACGGCTATGTATCCAAATTTCAGCCGTTGATCTTTCTCAAATCTCGAGATATTTGTAAAAAAACGTGAGCCATTTGATCTAATATTCTGGACATTGTGCGACCCATAATCATGATCTGATCTGTTGATTCTCTTTGGATGGCCAAGAACAGCCACAGGTCCAAATTTTAGCCGCTAAATCCAAGTGGATCTTGAGATATTTATAAAAACGTTTTTGACCGTTGATGTACCATGATTTTTGGCTGGGCACTAAAATTGTACACAGGCAGTTTGTTTTATCTTTTTTTTTTTGTAAATTCAACCACCAAAAGTCATGATCCAAACCATTGGATATATTCAGAAGATCATGCACGACTATAGATCCAAATTTTAGCCGTTGGATCATTATAAACTTTGAGATATTTACAAAAAAACCACAAACATTTTTATACACTTTTTTTAAAATCATGGCCCCCAAATGCAAGATCCAAACCATTAATTCTCTTTGTAAGGCTTAACACAATTACGACATCAAATTTCAATACTTGAATCCTCATGGATCTTGAAATATTTAAGAAAAGTTTTCAACCATTGTTTTTAAAATGTCTATTTCAATCATTTTTTCTATATAACCAAACAAACTATTTCTACACCATTTATTTCAAACAGGGTCATTTGAAACAGATCTGTTTTATACAGATCTCTTTCATATAGATAAGATAAGCCAAACAGGGCCTTAGTAGTTTCATGCCTTCCCATTGGCACTGTGAGTACATGCCAATTATTATTTAAAATTTAAAACCAACTGGCACCATTTCAATTCAACTGCAGATTCCCAAGCCCATCTATCTATACCCCAGTTCTTTCCGGAACCCACCAACAAAACAAAACTAGCCACAGGTGATATCAAATCAAATTACTCCTCTCTCTCTCTCTCTCTCATTTGTCTCTATCTTCTTCTCGGGCTACTGTATTGTGTTAGGCATGAGTAGGTTACTTGTAGTCACTGCTGTGGTTTTTCTGGTCATCTTAGTGGTGGATTCCAAGGTGAGGTCTTTGTTAAGTACTCTTTTAACTGTAAATGATGTAGGGTAGGCCAGGAATGTTTGACGAGTGGTTCCAGATTCCCTGTGCACCCATTGGCTCCAGTTGTTAAACAGCACTCCTGTGGTCCACATTAGTGATACCGACTTGGGAAAATTGATGAGATTTCTTTAACTTGTTATAATTTCCTATAATGTTTGATGGTCAGGTGTTGGCAAAAGGGAACAGAGGGAGATTACCACTTGGACAGGGTATGATTTTCTAAAATGATAGCAACTGCATTTTTTTAAATTTTAAATACATTAAAAATGATATTCTTAGGGTTCATTTATTTGATTGATCGTTTGCATTTCCAGGTTGGATATGGTCCAGGGAGTCTTAAAAGCTATGGTAAGTACATAATCTCTCTCTCTCTCTCTATCTCTGTCTCTCTGTCTCTTTCGAAAGATTAGAATCAAGCCACTATGGTTAAGTAGTACAATGTATGCCACCATGTACAGGGAGGTTCTTTCAAACAGTCCTTAATAGCCACTGAATTATGACAATGAATGAAAGAACCCACTATAATAGATCCATTGCATAAAGGTTCCACCAGCTGGACTGATCCACAGTGCCTCTTTGTCAGCCTGATGAGATGTTCAATCAACCATGACCATTAGTTTCTGCCCCTGTATAATCCTCTTTCCATGGAACCAGAGAGGCACATATTATTACTATGTTAATAGGTACAGGGAGTCATCAGCAGCCATATGTTCTCTCCCATTAAAATTATAGAAATCTGACATTAGCATCACATCATAATAATGTTATATGTAGATTAAAGTTAGAGAGAAAAAGAGAAAAAACAACTCACTAACAGTTGAAGCCTTTGCCTTTTGGGGCTGTTGTTGGTGCGGATGATGGACAGAATGCCCAAAGCAATGCTCGAGGAGATGCCGAAGAACGCAGTACAAGAAGCCGTGCCTCTTCTTTTGCAATTAGTGCTGCAAAAAGTGCCTGTGCGTGCCTCCGGGGTTCTATGGAAATAAGAGTGTCTGCCCCTGCTACAATAACTGGAAGACCAAGAACGGAGGGCCCAAGTGCCCATAGATTTTCCACTACTGCTTTTCAACACTGCCACTAGTTTCTTTCCTTCCACTCTCTCTCTCGTCTCTAGTTAATGACCAACATTTTCTTTCATTGTCCTATTAGTTAGCAGTATTGCAATTAAGTTGTAGGGACCTTAACTCCTGATGTTGGTAATAACTAAAAAGCCCTCTTGTCCGACCTGAATGAGGCTGTTGTTGACTGTGTTACTTCAAATTTCTTCTACTGAAAATAGCATCCTTTATTGTTATTATTATGTGGTTTCCTCCCTTGCTACGATAAGTGAGACATGTAGCATTAAGGTGGGTGCTTGGGTCACATGCAAATAAGTGGTGGTGACATGTCTAGCATTTGTTACATGTAAAGGGATCTATCTGTCAATAATTGTCGCAGCCTCACAGGTAAGAGCATTCTCACACAATGCTATAGGTTTCTCTAAAACTAGCTCTAAGGATGCGGTCTATCTCAAGCCTTCATGATCAGCCACTGCTGCAATAAGTAGATCATCCTTATTAAAAAAAAAGACTTGTAATAAATTAGATGAATGGTTTCATCGGATGATCTTTAAATCATCCACGGCTACCTAAGTGTCAGAATTTGTGAAGGCATAGTAAATAAAATAAAAGATAACTAGGTGGGTAAAGTAACTTGACAAGTGGAAATTTTAACGAGCTCCATATAATAGACAGTTAAGAGTAACTCAGACACATGCCACCACGCTGCAAGTAGGGTTGGGCCAAGCCCAAGCCCACATCCAGTGCCCATTTTGCGGGGCTTGTTTGGGGTCCACCATAGAATCCAACGTGAATTTAAGAAGACGAGTAAAACTCAGGCCGGATTTAGGTTGGGCCTTTATCCGATCTGGCCACCTGAGTTGCACCCTTGCAACCCACTTGTGCTGCTTCAATTGAAACCACATTTAACTGTGGTTTTTTTTTTTTTTTTTTTTTTTTAATTCCAACTTTTCTGATTTATCACAATTAGATACCTAAAAGCTAATTGTATATTTGGTATGTCTAAACAATCTGACCTTGAGATTAGCCAAGTAGTTAGAAGTTAGAAACGGCTAAAGCATGGAGCACAATGGATTAACCTGGGTCCATTCCATTAATTGTTCCATTCCAAGGCCACCCATCATCCTGATCTCTTGTGATACTTGAATTCTGGGCTACTCAACTCTCATGAGATAAAACAAAGAAGTCAATTACTTTGGGCTATTCCTTTGTGATCTAAATTTCACGCGTTAATGAGATTCTAGTCCAGACAGAGACACTCTGTTCTCATCATCTTGTCTTCCAGATTAATTAATTTCGTTGACACCTTTTCAACCAAATTTAGATCGGCTAAATTTTCTTAGTGCCCAGAAGAAAGTATTAAGAGCCTGCATTACCCCTTGGCCCTTGGGAAGTCCCAAATTTGGACTGCTGGGATCTGAGGGCTCATCCAAAGGCGCACTGGCCCACTACAATCCTTGATCACCATTTGGAGAATGGACAATTGGAAGCAAAATGGTCAATGGGTTTAAATTGGGAGGGTGCAACTCACATTACAAATTCAAGGTTCTGACTAAACCTTTCGACCTTCCCAAGTCGAGTTAAGTTGGCCAATTAATAAATAGGTTGAGTTCGGTTGATTCCATTTGTGTATTGGACCCAGTAATCTTATTCTTATCACACATCTACTCAATCTGACTGACTGCACTGTAATCCACCAACCCTACTAAAATCTGAATCCAGTTTGAAACTTGTAATTAACTTCGAATGATTAGGTTTACATTTCCAGCCCGGTAAGTAACGGGTCGGCTTTGGGTTAAGCCCATAGGAACGTTCTCGGGGAGATGGACCTGGAGGATATGAATATTTAGAACACTACTACATAGTGGCAACAGCACTTATCATTATATATCCTACTCTTTTTATATTTTTTAATGATTTGAGTGTTACCTTGATGTTATGTTGCAGATCATGGTTACTATTGGCTAGATAGAGCAATTTGTCAAAATTCATGCATATAAACAGTTTCAGAAAAGCATTTCAGCTTTTCTTCCTACTTCTTGAAACCTGCTTCTATAAATTGAGTCGATTGTTCTTCTATGCTCCAAACAAGGAGAGCCAGCCTCCCTCCCTCTCAGTTTTCCTTGCTGAGAAGATTGAAATGTTTGGTGTAAATGTCAAGTTGCTGTTAAGTCATCCTTATCAGTGGTGAATGCTAGAAGACCCATGATTCCAAAATCTCTATTCAGAGAAAAAGAACAGGAATTTAAAATGCCAGAGTAGGATGATGTGCGACGCAATGGAGGTTTGCACGTATAACTTGAGGCCTGAATATCATTTTTGTGCCGTTGGATTGGAATGGAAAACAGGGTCGGACATAACCAGTTTCCAAAATTGGTGTGGGTTGGAAAAAGGGTAAGAGAACCCATTATTTTGGTCATCTTTGAGCCAAAATAAAAGTGGAACCCACTTATCCTTTTAGGTGTGAATACATGGGAATGTAATCTACTCCATTATTAGATTAAGGACATGTATTGGGTTGATCTAATCCATTAAGGAGTAAATGAGAAATTGCCTCCTAACACCACTATTTGAAAATGTTAAACATGAAAATAAAAGGAAGTAGTGAACTTGCATCCCACAATGCTTGGGAGCAAAAGATTCTTTTGATATAAATTTGCTTACCTTGGTAGTATGGGATGAGCCCCAAAGGTCATCCTGCTTTTGTGAAAAGAGGGAGGACTTAGGCCAAGGTGGGGTCACCACCACACGCTTGCCTCAGCGTAGGCTTGGCTCGGCCTAATACCCATTTATATTTTTGGAGTAATTTTATTTAATAAAATTTCTTTTTCCAAATGGGGTGTGCATCTTTTTACTGAACCGATGCAACCCCATGAAAGAGTCCTGAAGCAGGCTATATAAATTATCTTGTCCATGCTTTTTTGCTCATTCCATTCGCTGCTACTGCATTGCATTTCAATCATCATTAAGAGTCAAGAAGTAAGTGGATTTACATTTTTAGATTACTGTTTTCTGCCTTCAAACGGTAAGTTCTAGATTACATTATGTTTTTGCTGTTGTTCTGTTTCACTATAGTGCAAACCTGTTTCCTAAATACTAAATTACTTCTATTTCTAGTCAGAATAACAATTTGAGGTATAGAAGTTAGAGTAGTATGTCATTTAATATGGTTTTCATATTTCTCTTTCAATTATTCTTTGATCTCCTTCCAACTGACTATGATTTGATGACATCCAAGTGCAGTCTATAATAGAAGCTTCAGTTAGAGATCTTACAGGAAAAGTTTGTCATATTGATGGATGTACAAGGAATGACCGTTGCAGCCAAGGCATTCGCTATGCAATGCGTAAGGATAGTGAAAACTAATATGCAGCTTGCCTACTTTCTAGAATCACTTGTAAATGTAAGATGGATGACTTAGTTGTATGGTACAACTAGATGCACAAGAGTTGTGCACACAATAGCAAACATGAACAAGTACATGAAAGGCCGTAAATGGCTTGAAAATCAGCATGATTGCCTGAAGATTGTCGCCAGATGAGTAATCTTGGAAATGAATAAGAAGAGCCTGAAAGTTTAGGGTTCACAATATTTCTAGATTGGTCCACTCAATAAAACAACCAAAAAAGTGTGAAAAAATAATAAATATGCAGCGGAAATAAAATCAGAAGCACACACCACAAGGACACCAAATTTTTATGTGGAAAACCCTAATCAAGTGAAAAACCACAAATCCGAACTGGATCAAATCAATTACTATGAATCTCGCAATTACAAGAAACTTCAGATTTTCTCCCAAAATATCTCCTACTTAAGGGCTGAAGTTACCTTGTGTCACTTCACGCTTCAACGACTTCACACCATTGATTGCAACAAACTCAATCCAGCGCTTGACTCCTCAAATCTTCTCGCAAGAAGATGATCTTCTACAAAAGATGCAGAAGAAACTGACTCTCTAGAACACTTGGCAGCACAACTCTTCAAAAATCTCTAAAGAAAATTTCTCTCAATTAGATCACTAATTCAAAACTTGAGAGATGGTCTAGTGGTCTCTCTTTAGAATAGCCCCTGAGTCCTTTAAATAGCCCTGGGGACGTGCTTAAGGTTGTCTAACTTGATTAGGAATAAAACAAACGGTTTGGGCACAATTAGAAATAAGTTACTAATTTTTTGTAGAACTCTGCCACATGTCCGCTTGAGCAGACCCACCATCCGCTCGAGCGGATGAGGTTCTGTTTCAGCATTTGGCCATTCTGACACATGTCCGCTCGAGCGGATGATCTGGTCACTCGAGTGGACCCCATTTTGGTTAATTTGAAATTTCAGCGCACTTTTTCACCCAGTTGTCTTCCAATTCTTTCAAACTTGTTTCTTCTGAGTCCTTCTAGTCTTCTATCTTCAGAGTCCTTTTCTAAATATGAAATACAACTCAATGGACTCCTAGAGTTTTGTCCAACCCATGAATTTAGCCAACACACTCAAAATCCTAACAGAGCTTGAACGGACCATAGGTGATCTTAGGGTAGGAGGCGTGTAAATAACTGACATCGGAACACTTCTGATTTGACTATGGGTTTGAGAATTTACTTTGTAAATGTCAAGAAAACTTCAGATTCTTAATAATCTGTATATGGAAATACTTAACGGCAAAACTACTGCAATCTTTTCTATGAAAATTGCTCTGTGGAACAAGTGTAAATCATTGAACTAAAATTTTCCTCCCCAAAAACATTAAGAGTTTTGCAAGACCCACTAGAATGGATGCTAGTCTATTTAATCAAATCAATACGGTGGATTTAACAAATCAAACAAGATAGAACTAGCAAATAAATCTACAAAGCAATCACCACAAGAAGGCAGATACAAATTTAACGTAGAAACCCTTTCTAGGTAGAAAACCCTCGATTTAGAAATCAAGATTTCACAAACAGTTACAAGATATATTCACAGCTCCTTTACCTTAGTTTTATACCTCGACCTAAGGATTGTATTTGTTCTTGGATAACTTCCACTAACACAACTGCCACCGTGCACCGTTCTCCTTACTTAATCTCCTCGCATCTTGTCAACCAAGATGATCAATCTTCTACAAGAGAGTAAAAGCAATAAAAACTTTTAAAGCAGCCATTCAGAACAATCTCTCAATGACTCTACAGAAATAAGGAAATCTCTCTTAGAGTATTTTAACCTCAGATCAAGAGAAAGAATTAACTTCTTGTCTTGTGTCTTTGGGTTTAGAGAATCACTCAATATATAGCCCAAAATCTTTGCATGAGTATTCTAATTAAACTCCAATCAAAATATCACTCATCATCAAACTCTTTCATAGAGTCCAAATCGGATTGGGTTTCCCGTCCACGCTCGATAAAGTGAGCAAGAGGCTCATTAGCATTCTGCCATTTTTAACGTGACAGCATCTGTCACGCTTTTTGACACTTAGAAACTCCCCTTTTTGGCAATTGTTGGACAAATCCCCTTAGAACAATACAATTTGATCTACCTAAAAGTAAAACCCAAAATACATTGAATTTAAAACAAAAAAAACAAAAAAATTCAGTGTTGTAGATCTTATATTGCCTTTGCTTGAACTTTTAGATTTTGAATTGCCTTAGCTTGTAAAGCTCCCCCTAATTAACTCTATTCTTCTCCCCCTACATTTGTCTATAATTGACAAGCAAATATCATCATGCAGCTTCTTGTCAATCTGGATGCAGTAGCTCCCCCTCAATATGATCTCCGTATCAGCACTGGGGTGGGGGCTTGATCTTACAGATCAGGGGTGATGAAGCTTAAGCATACACACTTGTAAATTTAAATATTTCAGCAAAGTGTATACCAATATAGAAGGTAGGTCTTCTTTTTTGACCCAAACAACTTTGGTATTCTTCTTTTTTAGCTCAGGCTTATGCGTTTTCCATTGTTTTTAATTCGGTAAACTTCGCAGCTTATTGCAATGTGGTCGAATGTGTCCTTTAATTATACAATGATAACAAGTGGGAATTCGTTCAGGATGTGACACATTAGACTTTTTTGGAGCTTTCTTTGCAACACTAACAACAGGATTAGTAACAAAATAATTTTTACCTTTGGCATTTGAAGTAGATGCTCCGTCAGCGAAGCCAATGCCATGCTTGTCAGTGTGTGTCTTTTGACTACATAGGATGTAATCTAATTTTCTCGATCCGGTGTTTATCATAACTATTCAATGATGCTTTAGTAGTATTTAACTTAGATAGAACTGTGTTGAGTCTTCCATTTATATCAGAATTTTCTGCTTTCAAAGTCTTCATATCATAATTAAGTAAGTCACACTTTTGTTATTCCACAGTCAATTTGTTATTTTCATCATCCAATTGTTGTACTTTAGCTAGTGCTTCTATAAGTTCAGCTTTCAAAGAGGAATTCTGCTCTTCAGGCACTTTCCAATTAATAGCAACTTTTTCATTCACTTTAACCATCTAGAAGCTTTCCAATCTAGTTCTTCCTCTGACTCAGTATCTTGATCAGTCTCACATTCGGAAGAAACATGGGAAGTAACAGAACCAGAAGTTACCATAAAAGCAATAAACTTCCCCTTGCCAGTGTCAGGTTTGTCAGACTCAAGATTTTCATCATTCTAATCAGAAGTTTCATCTTCCCAAGTAGTATTCAAAGCCTTCTTTTTAGATTCTTTTTATTTCCGTAGTCATTAGCAATGTGTCCATAGCCTTGGCACTCATAACATCGAATCTCTTTAAAAGGTTTCTTTTTTTTCAGAATTTTTGGGGATTGTCACATTGGTTTTCTTCCCCTTCATAAAAGCTTGAATTGCTTTATAAACTGTACAGCAACTTCGGGGTCAATTTCCTCGGAATCTAAATCTGAATCACTTGCAACTTTCTTATATGATTCCTTTGACATTTTCAAAGCAATACCTTTAGATTGTGCCTTCCCATTAGACCTAAGATTTGCTTCAAAAGTTTGTAGGTTGCCAACCAACTCATCAACTTTGAGTGTATTCAGATTTTCATTTTCTTCAATGGTCACAACCTTTCCATCAAACCTTTCTGGGAGAGACTGCAAAATCTTTTTAACAATTTTGTTTTCATGAATTGGTTCTCCCAAGGTAAAGCTATAGGTATCATTGACAATTGCATTCAGCCTACCATCAAATTCATTGAAAAACTTATCTTCTTCCATCTTTATGGTTTCAAAAGCTGTATACAATTTCTGAAGTTTTGATTGTTTGATAGTGTCAGTCCCTTCATGTACGGTCTGCAGGATATACCAAGGTTCTTTTGCAGTAGCGCATGTAGAAATTCTTCGAAATTCAGACATATTAATTTCATTATAAATAACATTCAAAGTCCTAAAGTTACAAGTGGCAGCCAACTATTCTTCCTTAGTCCACTTATCTTCAAGTTTATGACCAGTTATCCCATCAGTAGTAATAGTGGGTAAGGAATAGCCATTTACAGCAGATTTTCAAACTTTCAGATATATAGCTTTCAAGAAGGCAACCATCCTGCCTTTCCAATAAGCATAATTATTATCATCCAACAGAGAAGGCTTATTCTTTAAAGTGTATTTGCGTTAAATATTCATTCTAACAAAAATAGAATCTACACAATAAAATAGTGCAACCCGCTCTGATACCAATTGAGAGTTTTGCAGGACCCACTAAAATGGATGTTAGTCTATTTAATCAAATCAATGCAGCGGATATAACCGATCAAACAAATAGAACTAACAAATAAATCTACCACACAATCACCACAAGAAGGCAGACACAAATTTAACGTGAAAACCCTTTTCAGGGAGAAAACCCACGATCTAGAAATCAAGATTTCACGATTAGTTATAAGATATACTCACAGCTCCTTTACCTCAGTTTGTACCTCGACCTAAGGATTGTAGTTGTTCTTGCACAACTTCCACTAACACGACTTCCATCGTGCACCGTTCTCCTTACTTGATATCTTCGCACCTTGTCAACTAAGATGATCAATCTTCTACAAGAGAGTAGGAGCAACAAGACCTTCTAGAGCAGCCCTTCAAAACAATCTCTCAATGGCTCTAGAGAAATAAGGAAATCTCATACCAGGTTTTCTAACTCAGATCAAGAGAGAGAATTAACTTCTTGCCTTATGTTTTTGGGTTGAAAGAAGCATCCAATATATAGCCCCAAATGCATTAATATTCTAATTAAACTCCAATCAGAACATCACTCATCATCAAACTCTTTCATAGAGTCTGGATAGGACTGGGTTTCCCGTCCACGCTCGCTAACATTCTGCCATTTTTAACGTGACAACATCTGACACGCTTTTTGACACTGACGAACATAATCATAATGTGATTCAAGTTCTCTCTATCCCCTCTTCTTCGCCCTTTTTTTTTTTTTGTTTAATCTTCTAAGTAACCTTTATAAAAGAAGGGCATGTTTCTTTACTAGTGGTTGGGGTTTTTGAGACAAGTATTTCCAAATTCCTTGTTTCTTATCAATAATTTTTGAATTCCAGCAAATGAAAAGTCTTAATTGGCTTTTGAGAATTCAGGAATTCCACCCTCTTTGCATTTTGGTGAAATTCTTGAATGCTCAAGTCCAAAGGAACATTCAGGAACTCCACCTTGTATGGAAATTTAGAAATTCCCCGGTTATGAATTCCTTGAATTATAGTAAATGAACAGGCCCTTAGAGTCTGTTTGTTTGCATCATAATACATTTGGTTAAAAATGAAGATTAAAGGTGAATTTCCAACAATGAACATCAAATAATATTTTCTTTTAAGGAAATAGCATCAAAGGTAATGCTACGTGATGATCATTTTTAGAAATTCACCTTTGATCTTCACGCCATGTATTCAAGTCCCATGTGTTTTAATGCAAACAAATAGTAAGATTCTTAATTTGACATCTTTTTCGGACAAAAGTCACTGACATTGTTTTTTTCTTAATTTCCTTCAGTCCCATACCCCCAGTGTTTTAAAAATTACTACTTGCCAAGTCGACCATTGCTGGGTCATGTCATGTCCCATAGGACTCTTTTGAAGCAAATGTGGATAAGAAGCAGGACTAACCAGCCCGCCCAGGTTAGGTTCATGCGATAAATCGATATGAAGAAGATAAATCGCTAAGCACGTAGAGAGAGAGAGAGAGAGAGAGAGAGAGAGAGAGAGAGAGGGGGCGGGGGGGGGCGGGGGGTGTGGCGTGGTGAGGGAGAGGATGGCACCATCCCCTCAAAAGCCATACAATCTTCCCAAAGACTAGAAAGATGCACACTTGGCAATCGGAAGTGCTCAGTGATTGGGATCAGTAACGTAGGACAAGGAGTTAAACAGAATTCCATCACAACACTCCCATGGCTAGAGGAAATCCAAGGCCAGCGGCGGGTGTTGGATGCATGCTCCGAGACCACAAAAGGGGATGCATTGCTTATGTTCTCTGGGCATCAAGGAATCGAATGAGATTGAGGTGTTGGTCATTTTAGAGGCTTTTTGTTTGTTTTCTCTTCCCTTCAAGATAGATTATTGGTGGAGAGTGACTCTTCAAATGCCAGCTCTTGGATTTTCAACGATGAGGGTCCTTGGAGGTTCCATTTCATCTTTGCGGAAATGAAGTGCTTGTCTTCCCAAGGTTTTGTCGAGTTTAAGCATGTTAGAAAGTTCTCTTTTGATAGCTTATACCATGTAATTGTTTGCTAGTTGTTCTTTTGTAGGTATAAGTCGCTTTTTCCTGATTTTGGTGGAGGTGGAGTTTTGTATTTCTTCTTTATTAATATAATGTTTCCATTATCGTTGAGAAAAAAACTTTGTCAGGGACAGAAGACATTCCTTCCTCAAATCGCTTTTATAAATGCCATAGCCAATGAGTCTTTCTTTGTGAGAGTCAGTGACGAAATTGAACTGCCATTTGAGGATGTCTTGTACTATTCATAGTACCATATCTTGTTCTATGTGCATCAGATGCTATCAAGAAAGGCTTTTTAATGATTCCGGTCAAGGAAAACATACGGGGTTAAGTGGAGGAAAATACAAACAAGGCTCAAGGAAACTTCGCGCCACTAGTGTGTTTTCAGTACCTTAAAGTTCAACCGGGTATAGGAGGCCATTGCCTATAAATTATTTCTCTTCCGATGAAGGGAACATAGAATCTACCAATCCTGGCTTCATTAAGGAATATAGGACGTATCAACACAGCTTAAGAGACAAGAGTGACTAAGATGGAGTTGGGTTGGAAAAATGTAAGCAGTCCAGCATTCTCTTCAAAGATGAGGAAGTTTCTCCTTGATCAACCAGAAAATCCCAATGGAACCAGGCCTTCAGTGATACATGCTTTAGTTTATCCATTAACAATTTCTAAGGTCATTTTTTTCCTAGTTCAGTTATTTCACAGCTTATGAAACGTTCTACTTGTATCTAAATCTCAAAGCCATTAATCTTTAACACTGTGAGCGCATTTTATTGTAGACAATACTTCTCCTGCAGTGGAAACTTGAGCATCATGTTGACAGTTTGTTTATTCATTTGATTCTTACGACCTTTTAGGTGAACTGAAAGGATAGTATTGAGAAGGCAAAATAGATTAAATAATTAAAGACTGATGGGAAGTTGGAAATAAAATTCTTCGAGCATGGTCCCTTGGTAGGTAAGGGTTTTCTAACTATATATTTTGAGACACTGGTGGGACTTTTCTTGTCTAGTGCTTAATTAAGATAGCATCGGAACCATCAGTGGTAAAGGTAGTGTCCACCATTCAACAATCTATGTTGCTCATCTAAGTGAGCACCATAGTTGGATGGATACATGCCCTAAACTCTTCCCTATTGGATGATTCTTGCTTCTCAATTAGAAGCTTTCAAATGGAGAACTCCAGTCAATGATCCCTATTTACATCGAAGATTCTGATACTTTAGGGTCTTTCAATAAGGATGATGCTCCGGGGCACTCCTTATGCCTCTTCTAGACAGGGTTTTGTACAAAGTTTGGCCCACTAAAATCTATTTCATATTTAAATTTGGCCCGTGTTGTTTTTAGAAGTAACGCCTAAAAATCAACATCAACGTCTACCAAAATGGAAACTCTCTCACTTAAAAATAATTAGCCCGAGAACACAGCAGAAATAACATCAAGCAAATACCTAGTGAGGAAATTTTAAGCTTACAAAGATCAAAATTGAGGGGAACAAAAACAGAGCAGCAGTTGTAAATCTAGCAACCTTAACCCTTGAAGCTTGAGAATATAACACCAAGTGATGTGAAAGAAAAAGAAAAGAAGAGTGCAACAACCGACTGCAAGCATTTATGAAATTTCAGTCCTGAGGCAACAAACTGCATCTCTAACTGTTGTCACCGTAAGTTAGGAACAGAGATCCAACAAACTTAAAGCTTTTCAAAGAATATCACTAGGATCTGCAAAAAGTAGTTCCTAAGCCAGGAAGCTGAAGTCATCCCAAAACGGAGCGACCACTTGACTTGCTGAAGTGTTTCAAGTGTCATTCAATTAGCAATTCTGTACATCTCTCTATAACCAAACTGTAAATTATTGAAATGAAATAGAGACAACCAACCAAATCCAGAAAACTCCCAAAGCAATAAATGAAACCTCTAAATTTGACTTAGTGCATGCCCCCAACCCTCTACAATTAGCTGTTTGTTTGATTGTGCTGTTTCTGATGAGTTTGAAAGGAACAGCTAAAGCATTGTTAGCACTTGTTGTGAATGGGATCCGATCCTCTTCGTACTCTTCGCTTGCTCGATTGATTGGGATCAAAAGTGGATGGCGCTGGCGCTAGTTGCTTCATGGTGTTGGCATCCTGGACGTCAACCGCCTTCAGGAGCCGTGATTTGTGCGATGCAGGGCCATGTTCTTCATTCCATCTCAGGACAAGGTCCATGTTTCTCAGGCCACAGACCTTTTCTGGTTGAAATGCTAGAAACCCAATACAGACGAGAAGGATAAGCATCCTGTAAATGCAGAAACGCATGTTTTCCTCACCTAAGACAGATACAAAACGAGTAGGAAAGAAATATGTTGCTAGAGTAACTGCAGAATAAGCAGCTTTGAAAGTGTAGTCCTACTCTTCTTATGGCCCATTTCCTGTAGATATAAGCATGCTGTTGTCAGTTATGGATTCTGGGTCTTAAAGGCAGAAAGCACAAGGCCCCAAAACTCTTAAAGAAGTTGGATTCACTCCAATCATATATGCCAGCAATACAAGCAAATTAAGGCTGTTTTAGAAGGTTCTGACAAGCTTGAATAAAGAGATTGGAATGGAACCTCTTGAGAAGCTAAGCATCTTTTTCATTTGTTCCCTGTCTCTCTCTGTTATAATCTGTTGTTTTGTATAGTAAAGTATGGCCTACCCTCATCTGGTCTGTCTTGAGCTTGTCGTGGGCCACCACATCATCGGACCGTGCTTACGTGTACTAGCCGTACACACTCCTCAGCTCACTCAGCTGATGGCTTACCCGTGGATTCAGCTCAACAAAGCAGCTTCCCTTGTCCACTCACTTAAAAATGTTTCCATCATATGAGTGGGCTTGTTTGTTCAACATATAAGTACAATAGTCAAGCCTGGACCAAAGCAGGTCAGGTTGGCCTTTTCAAGCCTGTAAACCGTTGTGGGCTTCTTTGGTTTAAATTGACGCTAAAAAATTAGCCAACATGGATGACAAAATTCAAGATCTAGAAGGACCCCAAGGGATATTATGGTCAGCACAACATCCCATTTAGATGTATTAGCAATGCTACAAATTAATATGTATCCTCAAGGACTGCGGTCATGGGGAATTCCCTGCTTCCAAAGTAAAGTAGGTCACATAAGAAATGACCCCAAAAGGAAAGGGTGGGATGTGTAGGGATCCATTACATTAGGATGTGGGAGAAGTTTCACTCGTTGCTAATGGTTAACATAGCAAGCCTATTGGGCATGGTATGGCTGGGAGCCAAGCCAAGGAAAAGGCCATGGTTAGATTGCTACTGTTGGAAGCAAAGCCTTAAAGTAAAGATGGGGGGAAGGGGTTGGGGAATAGAACCCAACAATCCAAACACTTGCTTTATGCCATTCTGCGATCCCTTTTCTGCTTTAGAATACTCCTTTGAACCATGAGAAGCTCTCCATTCCATGCAGCAAAACAACAGTACTTGGTTTCTTGTGCTCAAGGGGTTTCTTTATGCTTTCCTTTGCTATTCTTGCATCCATCTTTTTTCTTGGTTTGATGAGCCCCAAGACCCCATTCAAAGATTCAAACCACCCCTACCACAAGCTTCTCCATATCTCAACATCTTAGCAACCAAACTCCCTTTTTTAACGTTTTTTTTCCCCCTTTCTCTTCTATGTGAGACCGGATTCCCTTTTATTTTCTACTTATTGTTACTGATGATGATATGTATTGTCATCACATGCATCAAGAAACCTTCATAAAGCATGAGATTTTCTACTTTACAAAATAATAATAATAATAATAATAATAAGATATGGATTTTGATTTACATGTTGAAAGGGAAAGGGGTCGTGGTCCTAGCCAAGTACTTATCATTTGATTTTGGCCTTAGCAAGTATGGTGGGCCTCTGATGCCCTCCTTTGCCTTTCAACTAAACAATTAAAGCAGAAGAGCAATTTGAATGGGTTAAGTTGCTTTGTAACGTATGGTTATGAAACATGTGGAGTCATGAATCCATATTCCATTACCAAAGCTCCTCCCCACCTTTGCCTGCCGTTTGAGTCGTTCTGCCCATGTAATAAAAACTGGACTGCACCAGCTGGCTAATACTTTAGGATGAGGATGAAACCAGGTTGGGTCATAGTCGACTTGACCCAGATGCCAACTTCCTAACGAATCCAATTCCACACCACACCCCACCCCCCCGCCCCCCCCCCGCGGCCCGGTCAGCCAGACTCAGCCCCCACAAGCGTTGCATTTGTGTTCCTTTTCTCTTGACTTTAAACTCTGATTCAAACTCAATCCATGTATAACTGGAGAGACCCAGAGACTCCTGTCCTGTAGATGAGGCATAAGCATAACCACAACCACATGGACAAACCCCGATCCCGAAAGAAATTTGAATTAAGAGCATGCATTGATACTCTTGCAAAGAGATTGAATAATGATCATGAAATTGGTGGGTTTTAACCTTTTTGGCATTCCATGTCCGTACTATCATATTGCATGTGAGGGGACAATTGTTAGTTAAGCCATCAACATCAACTATGCATTTGTTTATTTTAGTAATATCATGGGCCGAGTGGTCCCTCAGTCCGATGGACAACGAAGCATCAGATATCTTCAATGTTGTTCAAAAAAGCTCTCACATGATTCGAATCAGATGCTTGGAAAAGCATTTGTTTTTCGTATCACCAGTGCTACTAGATCTTCAAGACTCCTCTTGATTTTAAACAAGTGAGAGATTCCCGACAATGACGGAGAATCCAAACCTACAAGACTTATTATTGTTTTATATAATTATTTATTGTTAATACTGTCCTGATGCAGGCAAAAAGGATACATACATCTATCTCCCACCTCATTTCATTGCAATGCAAATTCCATCTTGAAAGATATTCAATCAGTGCCGCCAATCGAAGGCAAGCTTCCATACTGAATCTCTAGATATTAGGCTTATCTAATTTTACCCCACCAAGGATTCCATGAATTTCTCCTTTACAATCAAAGGCTTTCAAATGTTTTAGACTTCTCAGAAAATCTAAATAAATTTGTGGAATCAACAACAAAAAAAACTGCTCTCAAGCCTTCATGGCAATTGTTAGAGCTTCAAAGAGGCTGCCCGCATTGTCATCAAAAGACCCGTCCCATAGTAATGCCTAATACACAATGAGATCTTTCAGGGGTAGAGAGAGCGAAAAAAACGCCTAATACACAGCAAAAATTCCATGCAACTCACCCGCCCAAAAAGGAAAGGTTGGGGGATCTATAGTAAGAACTCAACAGTTCCAAAGTGCAAACAAACATTCCATCTTCAACAGGTTTGGAACTGATAAGACAATTGAAGAATCTCGTGACCTATACAGATCGTCAACAGGAAGCATTCTGAAAAACCAGTTTCCTTCTATTCAGGACATGTACCGATAAATTTATTTATAAATGACAATTAAAGAAATATTCATAATTCTCTCGTGATTCAACCTTCATATCTCCCACATTCAAAGAAATACCAAATAAGCCTGTAATCTTGGAAAATATTTAACACAGAGAGAGAGAGAGAGAATGCCAACTAAGGTATCTTGAAAAAAGGCACATTCATTTTAATACATATCAGTTACTGTATTTGGAGATCACTTTACCGAGCAGCTCTCACTGCTACAATTTTATTTTTTTTTGTAAATTCTGCTACAACTTGAAACAATCAGAACCTGATATATGAACTGTAATAATTCAAATATAATATATGTAGTATGTATAAAGCCAAGTTCTCAACCAGGTACGAATGATACCACAAAGGTGAACCATCACTCTATCCCACTATTGTAGTACCTCCAGTGGCTCGCCTATTTCCCTCAACTTCTTAGGAACTGAAAGTCGGCCCCAAAGGATTTAACAATCATTGAAGCGGCTCCCGATGTGCACTGACTACAACAGGCCCTGGAGCTATTGTAAACTGCAGACCTCTTCGCTGGCCCGACTGCAACACAAATGCTACCTCTGTTGCTGCCACTGCAGCTGCTTCCTGAATCACAGAAGATGCGGGAGCAATAATTATTAGAACATGTCAATGAATACAAACCCCAGAACCCATGAAGGACATAATCCAGATTTCAGCTGGATTTGCCAGGATTTTCAGAAATAAAAATGCATTTTGTTTGACATCCCCTTGATTAAGTTCTATTCATAAACTCTTTCACTCACATGATCTGTATTTAGTGGGTCTTTACAAGTTCTAAAACATAATTAAAGACAGCCTGAACTAAAATGACAAGTAGAACATGATCTATAAACTTCTTGTGATAAAAAAAGGTAAATAAAGTCCAAAATAGGGTCGAATAGAATCAGCTCCAGGGTCCCCGATGTGCGTGATTGAGTAGGACTGGTTAAAGGTCAGCCCCTATATGCAAGCTTAAAAATGATCTTCCAAAGTTACAAGATGGGCCAAGTTTCCACTGAGTCATCAATCAATAACATCGCCCTTACCCAAGTTTTGGGAAGTGAATGCCAACTATGACATGCATGGTGATAGTTACTTTTTTAATGTTATTTATCTTTTAAGCAAGGGATATTAAGGAAATATGTCTTTTTGTCTTTTAAGTAAAGTAAAGGGCAAATTGTCATAAGGAAAAAAAATTGGAGAGCGAGACTGTAGTTGTTACTTTTTTTCTAAGTTTGACTGTCAGTCAAAGGAGGTTTTAGTAAAAACATAAAAATATAGGGGCTTTTTTTGAGATTGTGTGAAAACATAAATGTATCAAAAATTTGTAAAAAAAAAAATCTAGATTAAATACAACATAGGGCATAAGAGACTGTCCTAAGCTAGAAGACAGGCTAAGAAGTTGGTTCCCAGGGAGAGGACACCTGTTGGCTTATCAAAAGGCCCATGGGTCTATCTTCCAATTTCCAAAGGACCACTAGCTCCTTCAGCCCACCTAATCAATAGCACAGGCAAAATCACCTTCCACCACTAGGGGAAAATAAACCCCTATTTCAAGCCTGACTATACTCGATGATCAAGGCAAGAAATTCCACTTCACTGATACCCTGTGGTAGCCTAGATCCAAGAACTTTCTGCTTAAGTTTTGAAGGAGTCACCAATGAGACCCCCAATACGTGTGGCTCCTGGGTTGCCTTGTGCACTACTGTCAAAAATGAGTCTCCACCAACCAGCATAGAAGACTAATGTACATGGGTTTAGCTGGTGGTAGGCCCTCCGCCCTAGCATCTCCTATCACCAAATTCCAGCACCAATCTAGGGTCCCTGCTGTTTCAGAGTTCTATATTAATTAATACTTTCATCGTCAGAAGAACAACTTAGATAAATAAAATTGTCCCTATTCATAGTCCTAACAATTGTTTTTTCCATTTAGAAAAGAGAAGTTATAGAACTTTCTGCATAACATACATATGAAAGTAGGATACTCCATACCCACTTGGGAGTTGGAAGTGGCCTAAGGCGTGGGTTTGTTCCCCACGTCTTGTGTTCGAAACCGCCCCAAATTTGCCCAATGTGCATTTGTATGGTTTTAGCGGGCGCCACCTAGGTCCTGTTGGGTCAAAGACCTCAGGGGAGGGATACGCACGCCATAAAAAAAAGGACGGTAGGAAACTCCAAAATATACCCTCCAAGTACGCATATAGTACATCTAGTACCAGTACTACAGCCAGATACAAGTAAGCTAGGCATATACCATCCTCCACGTATCATAGACCAAAGGAGAATAACAGAGCCCATTACATTGTGAACCTTATAGATGCCAACGGATGCCTGATTGTCATCTACTTCGATTCTTAACTTTGGAGGCACTAGTTTCATATCAAGAGTCATTAGAAACTAACTAACCTGCCTTTGCCTTCTGCGCTGCAAGATGCTGATGGCCCAGGCCATGATGTAGCATGGTAATAGAAACCCGGCAACCCGCAAGAAGAAAAGCTGTCCATAGTAAACAGCTAATCAGTCTTAATTCTTACAGATAATTCAAGCCAAATAAAACAAAAAAAATTATTTAAAAAAGTTAGAAATTATCCAACCAAATGAAAATTCCTTACAGAAAAAAAGTTGGAGGCATCATCATTATTGCCATCCCCATTAGTGATGGTCAGTGCATGCCTCAAGAGCAGAAGGGCCATCAACTGCGGCAAGACAAAGCCAGTTAGGCAAAATTAACAGCCCTGCCGAAAAATTAAATAGATAAAACCTATGAAGCCCAGATACAGTATGGATAAGGCAGGGACAAGCAATCAACATGGCAGGGACACGGATTTTACATATAAAAAGTAAAGTATCAGATGCGATGTGGCACAATACATTGCTCATTTTGAAGTATCCATGCATCATAGGATAAAACATGTTTTCAGGGATTGAGGATAAGTGTCAAGAACATGACCAAAATGTCAAATGTTTTCTGATGTGAACAGAAATTGGTATCCAATCATTCAAAAGAGAGTTAACATCAGCACATTGCTCATTTTGAAGTATCCATGCATCATACGATAAAACATGTTTTCAGGATTGAGGATAAGTGTCAAGAACGTGACCAAAATGTCAAATGTTTTCTGATGTGAACAGAAATTGGTATCCAATCATTCAAAAGAGAGTTAACATCAGCACATTGCTCATTTTGAAGTATCCATGCATCATAGGATAAAACATGTTTTCAGGATTGAGGATAAGTGTCAAGACCGTGACCAAAATATCAAATGTTTTCTGATGTGAACAGAAATTGGTATCCAATCATTCAAAAGAGAGTTAACATCAGCACAAGATAGCCCTTATCACAAAATAAAGAAATGATAGTGAAATGGTTCCTAAGATGGTAATCCTTCCAAGGCATTGGCAGACCGTGGGCAATGAACAAGCGTCCGTTGCTTACTAAACTTTCCTTCTACATTAAGAAAACATAATATTCTGGGATTCTATAAAATAAAAGCGACATTTCTAGTTAATATGATATATGAGTTTTGTTGCATTAAAGGAAAAAGGCTTACAATTAAAGCAGTAGAGCGACAAAACGAAGCACCACTAGTGTTTGCAGCAGCATACTCCTCATACTCAGCTTCCAAAAAATGGCGTTCAGCAGCTGCCATTGCCAATAACCGAGGGTCATGCAAATTTAGAGGAGTGCCTGATATGGTCCAACCTCCACTGCAACTCCAGAAAAAAGAATGATAATAAGCAAACTAATGATGCCAAATTTTGCTGAACTGAACCTCCAAAAGAGAATTATGACCATCTAAAATTAGCACATCTACATTTTAAATCAATAAAAACTGAAAAAGAGTATCATAAAGAGAATCAACATGCCTGATATCTATTGTGGTTTCATCAGAGTTAGCTCGTGGGGGTGGAGCAGTATAACCAGGTGCATATGGCTGTAAATCATAGAGGAGATGATATGATATCCATCAAGAATGTAAATAAAAATAAAATAAAAATAAAAACTTTTAGTAAGATAACTAAAGAACATATTATAGCACTGAATATTAAGGAAACGTCAGCATACAGCACACAACCAATATTTAAGTTATTGGACTGGATAATAAGAAAACATCAGCATACAACACAACAAATATATCCTAGTAAACCACCCTACAGATCGTATGCACCTGCTATACACACATTAAGTAATCTGTCATGGCCTCTGCAGGACTAGCAAATTTCCATTTTTTTCATAAGAATCCCAATTTTTTTGTCCCACAGAACCTTAAGAAAATGCAGATAAAATTGATGCCAACAGGACGTTTGTGACACTGTTATAATCATATGGTTCACAGTTTGAATCATACAATTAAAAAATAAACCGTCTTGAGTATTGAATCACAGATCATAATAAATAACTACATTTTTACACAAATTGTGAAACATGCAATTTTAAATAGTGCGATTCCAACACATTTTTGTCCAGTTGCCAGTTCCGACTTACTGACTTAGTATACTTGTTTCGGCTATTTTTGAACTATTTTTTGTTTCATTTCTTAATTTCCTAAATTAGAAATCAAAATAGGGTTTTGGGGGAGGGATGTAACAGAAGTGTAGCTGGAGAAGGGGGATCAAGAGGGGAAAAAAAAAAGAAAGAGAAGAATTTGAATAAGCCATGAGAAGAGAATGATAGTTTTCCCTTATTTTATTGTGTTTGTTTATGAAAAAGTTTCTCAACAATTACGCAAAACTATTGAGCACATTTTTGGCCAATTTTTTTTGGGGGAAATGGTTCAGTTGGAAGTTTTCATCACAAGAAGCTGTTGAGCAAGCCGTCTTGTATGTCCTGACTTTTCCTAGTCTCTTCATTTTTTATTTTTTACTTTTAATATAGGGTATTGATCCAGTGCATACATAGCACATGAAAAGCCGTGAGGCCCACACGCTGGCCACTTCACGATGGGGCTCAGGGAGGGGCAGAGGGTAAAGATCTAAGAGGGCCCCTCCCATGTACAAAAAAACAGTCCCATCCGATCATCCTAACCCTATCATCCATGATCCACAAGTCCAGTACATTCACACGGGCATACAATTGATTCAACGGTCCAGTCCATTCTCATGGGTGCAAGCCCGGGGGGCATGTGAACTTCTTCGTTTTTTTGGTGGCTGGGTTTGTGGTGTCACACACAGACTCAGTAGAAGTTCATTTGAAGCTTTTGTGATTGTAACTGTGGAGTGTAGAGGGAACGTACCAAAAAAGGAGTTAGAAAGTAGAAATTCCATATATAGTACATCCATATACTGCCAAGACTTGAGACTTATGGTTGAGAATGAGAAGTGACAATTGACAATGTACTTTGTAATTTTACTATTTACATGCGCATATTTTACAATTTATAGTTTTATGAGAGAAATCTTGCTACTTTTGGGGCACTCTGGAGCTTTCAAACAATTATTCAAAGACAGGTAACGTATCATGAGCATCTGTTGAGACTTTATTTTCTAACAAGGAATAAGCCAACCTCATATTATAATTTATTAGAAAATTTGCACACTTTTACAGATATTTTTCTTTTGAAAAAAATTATAAATCCTATGATTTTACGATTTACGATTTACAATTCACGGTACAGGACCTTTAAGATTTTGCAATACAACTCGATTTTCAGAACATTGGTTCGCGCTATATATATTCAAGGTTATAAATATATTCACCGTTGAGTAATTTTCTTTGAATTAAACCACATTCACCCTGACATGAATGTAAATTTTAGAGAATTAGCCATACATTCACATTTTCTATTATATTAAAAATCGGCTTACATAAAATAATCACGAACTGAAGAAGAAAGAATAAGTTCGTTGAATACAATACAATATTTGAGATAATATACACAACCATAATCCTTAATGCATACACCAGCCATTCCTACTTTTTAGAAAGGTCTCATTTATTCCACTTTTCATGCTACATTGTACAACGTTACTATTCAAACTAAATGCGTTAAAATGGGTGTATAAATCAAAACCATGGATGTCTATCAATTCCATCCAAAAGAAATGAAATTACATAAAATACTCAAACCATAGCATCTCATCTCCTAAACATCCATACACATGGAATGCCCATATTAATCTTAATAATGGTATTTGAGGCCGCCGATTTCTTGGGCTGGATTGAAAGCCATTGTCTACTATCATTTCACATGCCCCAAAACCAAGTAACTGGCCCCTATAATACAAATATAATAAATGGGTGACATTGTACAAGGAAAAGGATTTCTTCAATTAATAACAAAGAATTGCATTTTGGGTTCTACAGGCAAACAGAAAAATGGAATGCAAAGATCTGATAATTTCGAGACTTCAAAAATGATAAAATTTGCATGGCAAATATTATGAGAAAGTGCTATGATTATCTTATATCACCCAGAAGTAAGATCCAAAGTAGAGAGAACAGGGCTAAAAAACTGCAAGACTTAAAGGAAGGTTTCAATAAGGAACAAGAAACTGCTGTGATTAGTGAAGAATGTAGTGGAAACGGGGTCTGTGATGACTGGTGAGGGGTAGAAAAAATAGATGGATTGTTAGCAAGTCTACATTAAACTCGCGTTCTTTCCCACCTAATGCACTTGATTGATAATTGGGACAGGTCATCTGTTCGTGGGAAAATTCCAAAAAATAGCTAGAAAATAAAATCCAAGAATGTCGAGAGATGACTTGCAGAAAATAGATGATGCAGACCCTAGGGTTAGGGTTTGCGTGGGAAGTGCTAAAAGCACAATGGGTGCCGAAGCACGTGTCCGAAGACACTATATATCTCCGCAGAGATAATAAACGAGGACGCACCTCAATGAGAAAACCCAATTTCATTAATCAACTCTCTCTGAATAATTCTTTACTACAATGCCATATAAATAAGAAAGATAACTTAAGCTCTAAGAAACCTACTTAAACTAGGAAACTAAATAAATTCGAAATCTAAATAAAATTAGAAACTAATGACATATAATTAGTTAATAAAATATCCTAAATCTAAGTGGGCCCTACACATATGGCCATGAGGTCTACTTTGCATCATTCTCCCCCACTTGAAAAGAACTCGACCTCGAGTTCGGAAAATGTCCTCTTGGATCAAAGATCAAACTGACGAATTTTCGATTCATTGGTCCATCTGTAGCTTCCATATACAGATGCATGCATAACTGCTTTTGATGGCTGAAATTTGTGGTGATACGCAATCGAACTGTTGGATGCCTTACTTGTAGAACATGCACTATCAAATCATAATCTCTGACTATCCATTGGTCATCTCCCAATTGACATAGTCGATCCCCAAAGACAAAATCAATAGGAGAATTAATGTGGGGAATATCAATACCTTGCGCTTCATCACTTGGTATTTGCACTTTGGAATTATTAGTACTCATGTGAGAAATTTCAAGGCCAACTATAGATATGGAATCTTCTAGGTCCAACTCTAGCTGGTCGGTCTGCATATCTGCTGGCACCGGTTCCTCAGCATGGTTTGTTACGTGAGATGACTTCTCTTCTTGAGGAGGAACTTCCACTAGATGAGACCTTTTAAGTATCCGCTCCACATGAATTGCTTCCCAAAATGCCTCGTGGATGGTCTTACAATCCGTCATTCTTTCCACTATGTCCGGTCTCAAGCCTCTTACAAAACTAATGAAATCATGTTATTCATCGTCTTCTAATCCACACTTGTCTTGGAGCCATAAAAACATGTCACCATAGTCAAGAACAGATAATTCTCCTTGTCTCAAATCAAGAAAGGACCGAAAATATACTTCGTTCTCAAAATACCATTTTCCATATGTAGTCGCATATTTGAGTCTTTGAAGATTATTGTAAAACATACTGATATGGAATTTCATCTTGACTTGAAAATGGACTAACCTTAACTGTAGATTTGCTCTTTACAATCACAATGGCGAAAACGGATCTGAAATCTGACTGCGGATGTGCTTGATATCGAAAAAAGGAAATTTTAACCGTTGATCCAGTCAATTCTGCTGTTGATCAGATCCTCCTAATGCAGGGATAATTGCAGCACAACTAATTGGGCTTCAACAGGATTTGACCCTTCAAATTAACATAAGCCTGAACTCGGCCCACAATGACCCGAATCCCAAAATAACAGGCCCAGCCCAAGAAATAGATTTATTTTATTTTTTTTGACTGGCACGTGTGACAATGAAGCGCCTTGGGTTGCTGCAGAAAGGTCTTTTCTTCCCTTTTCGTTTCGTTTGTGCTGACAAGAAGAGAGGCGAGGAAGGAAGGCGAGAGGAGAGGTTGGGTTTCTTCACCCACTGGCATGGTTTAAAAAATCGGCCGAGTCCGAGTCGACTCGGCCGAGTCGACTCGGACTCGGCACATACCGAGCCGAGTCGCATGAGACTCGGACTCAAATCGTGCGACTCGGCCAAGTCTCATGCGACTCGGCCGAGTCGCAAGGGACTCGGCCGAGTCACAGTGCGACTCGGTCGACTCGGCCGAGCGACTCGTCCGACTCGGCCGAGCGACTCGTCCGATTCGGTCGACTCGGTCGAGCGACTCGGTCGACTCGGCCGAGTCCCATGCGACTGGGCCGAGTCGCATGAGACTCGGCCGAGTCCTCTGATTTTAGGACTCGGCCCGACTCGGCCGAGTCCCATGCGACTCGGCGAGTCGACTCGGACTCGGCCCTGAACGAGTCGGGTCCCGAGTCCGGTTTTTTAAACCTTGCCCACTGGTGTTCGAAGAGAAGGGTGGTGCCAGTGGCGCTGACGATGGCGAGCGTGCGATAGCGGCAACGACGAGACGCAACGGCGAGTGGCAACGGCAGCAAGGGCAGCGCGACGGCGATGACAACTTTGGTGCCAGGTATAGCTCGATCTCTCTCTATCTGCAGGCTCTCTTTCTCTCCGACTTTTTTCTTCTTCTTCTTTCGTCTTCTTTCTATTTCTTGCTCTTTCTTTTTCTGTCTTCTGCAATGGGGTTCCGGTAGGCCGGAAGGAATTTTGGGGTTTTTTGGGGCAATGGCAGACGATGGAGGAGGTGATTTTGGGTTTGGTTTATATATATATATATATATATATTTTATGCTGGGATGGTGTTGGTCTTGGTGGAGATGGATTCGGGATTCTAGATGGCACGGAAGGGTTGTGGATTTTGGATTCGATGAATGGGTGGGAGTCTGGTAGCTAAGGATGGCTAGGTTCTGCTGGAGGAGAAAAAAAAATGGGCTTATGGGTTTCAACGAAGGGATGCAGAGGCAGGGTGTGCGGCAGTGAAGGGGGAAGGGGTCGAGAGGGGTTTCTGACGAAAGGGGAGATGGACGAGGATAGATGGATGGATGGACGATGGGTAGGGGTAACCAAACCGACCGATTGGAAATCATTTGGCTCTGGTGCCAATTTGATGTAGACCCTAGGGTTAGGGTTTGCGTGGGAAGTGCTAAAAGCACAATGGGTACCAAAACACGTGTCCGAAGACATAATATATCTCCGCAGAGATAATAAACGAGGACGCACCTCAATGGGAAAACCCAATTTCATTAATCAACTCTCTTTGAATAATTCTTTACTACAATGCCATATAAAAAAGAAAGATAACTTAAGCCCTAAGAAACCTACTTAAACTAGGAAACTAAATAAATTCGAAATCTAAATAAAATTAGAAACTAATGACATATAATTAGTTAATAAAATATCCTAAATCTAAGTGGGCCCTACACATGTGGCCATGAGGTCTACGCTGCATCAATAGATAAGCGCTGACCCACATTACTAATAACATTGTATGATCGAAAGATTTGTCCCTAAATGGATGATCTCCGAATGCAATGGGTTGCAGATCCTCTAGCCCGAGGTACAACGGCTCTTCTTGTCACAATCAGTGGTCTGGATGCACGCACATTCCAAGCCCCACTGGCTCTCAATTTATCCACAGTTCCAGAAAATAGCGGAAAGAAGAATGGACTCCTTTGAAAAAGAATAAAAGAAAGGAGAGACACCTATTTAAAAATACCAAGCTTCCTAAAGAAGCTGGATATCCGCCAGAACATAATGCTGCAGTGGCAGCCAATGGCATGATCTGCAAGTGCAATACAGTAGGACCACACTTGCAACAGCAAAAACAAAAAATCAATATAGGATTTAAAGGAAATCAAGGGACACCATGTGACTCACCTACAAATGCACACCTGGCATGCCCTAGTGGCATGCCCTAAAGCCAACCAAACTTGGGTTGGCACTTGGCACGCACACATGTGAAAGAATTTCTCCAAAAGCCCTCACATCATCCATCATTTTAGGCGCTCTCTCTCTTTGAAAACCAAAACCCTCATTTTTCTAGATTTTTTAAATCTTCCAAAACAAACATCATTTACCTGCTGACATCCTCCAATGCATGCATGGACATGACACATGTACATTACAACTGTGGAAGGACTAAAAACTCGGGCTCAGCCTCAACCTTGAATCTGATCAGCATGATTTTTTTTCCTATGTGTCACAACCCCGCCCAACTCAACATGATATTGTCTACTTTGGCCCACGTGCGCGCGTGGGGACTTCCCGGGCAGTCACCCTTTCTGATACTGCTCCCACTCAAGCATGCTTAACTCCGGAGTTCTTATGGGATACGGGGTCGCACGACTTTAAAATGTGTCAGGTTGAGTTAAGACAGGGTTTGACTTATAAGCCCAACATTAGGACTTGGATATTTCCAATGTGGAACTCCGAAAATAGAGTCGTCATCGGCTTTGATACCAATTATCACAGCCCCGCCCAACTCGGCAAGATATTGTCCGCATTGGCCCACGTGCGCCCGTGAGGACTTTCCAAGCTGTCACCCATCTCGGTGCTGCTCCTGCTCGAACACGCTTAACTTCATAGTTCGTATGAGATCCGGGGCCGCACGACTTTAAAACGCGTTATGTTAATTTAAGACGGGGTTTGACTTACAAGCACAAGGTCATAACTTGGATATTTTCGATGTGAGACTTGGACAAAGCTTCACGGTGCTACCGAAGCACTCCACCCTTATCCCTGTGGATTCCCCTTTCTTGGCTCCCAAGATCACTTAACCTGGTCTTGCCTCAAGGGCCCGTTTGGTAATTTTACATGTAAAATAAAGTGTAGTAAAGCATCAAATCAAGAGAGAATAAAATATAATGGGGTTATGATGATATAATTTATTTTTAGTTGTTTGGTATGGAATCTTTTTTACTTTTTGTATAGAAAAGTGGAGTTTTTTTGTCTTTTAGTGGAGAAATGAGGTTGCTTTTTGACTTTTTTTTAAAAGATGGAGGGAATTTTGAGTTAAAGTGCTATTGATGTGATCCCTTGTATGAAAAATGAAGGCTTTACTTGACTTTTACTAATCTAGTAAAGTGTCAAATGGGCCCCAAGGGATTGCCCAGGCGGATTGGGGTCTCACACTATGGCCCAAACATGGTTGGTTGCTTTGTCCCACAACTCAATGGCCAGCCCAAATCTCATCAATATCCACCACATGTACACCTAATCTTTTCAGAAATCCAGGGTTCCGGGAATTCAGAATTATCAATTATGGGATTCAAAAGGCCAGGAGACAACTTGTAGCGAAAATAAAAGAAACATGGATACATCCAACTGGGATATACCACACACTAAATTTTGAATTATTTATAAATCAGACTTTTTTTCCAAAATGAAACAACAAAAGCTCAATACATACATCCAAGGATTTTTTTTTTTTCTATTTTTACATAATTTTTAAGATTATTTTAGGACACAGGAAGGGACTCAGTGCAACCCGGCTGGGTACCAAGTCCAGGTCTTTAATCCTTGGAAAGAAGTGACAGCACGAAAAGTAAGTGGAATTAAACACAGTTCACCTGCCAACATTGTCCAATCATTCTTCATAAAGCTTAACATCAGAAAAAATACCACAAATGGTGGGTGGGTGTGTGTGGGGTGGTTTGTGTGTATAAATTCTCAAGATTCAGATTATGGTAAAGATAATATCATGATAACTATACGATTTTCCCATACATATTTCTTCTCTAGGTACAAATTTTGCATCAATCATCAAAGCAAACAAATGATAATTGGATCTGTGCATAATGTAATCAAGGCTTCTAAAAATCATAGTTGGGATTGATATATGCTTATACAACACATGAGAAAGAGACAGGAAAAAAAAAAAAGAAGTAAGTACTCGATGACATACATACCTGATGGCAGATCTCACATGTTACATCCCCTTTCTCATTGCACCATCGTTGCACACATCTCCTGTGAGCAAACTGAATACAATATCCTCATTTTAGACAATTTTTCACAAGAAATCTGAAAAGAAAGAATCTCATAACTTAGGGTGAGAAAGCAACAGTAACATTTAATAGATATTCAAAAGGTGTGGCAGTATATTACAGAACTGTTGGTCTGTTGCTCTGTAATAAAGAAATCATTTGATTTCACTACTTCCACAACCATATATCTAAAAGAAGATATAAATACATCTTTACATTGCAAATTCACATGGGAATAAAGGAATGAGAGAGAAAGAGCGAGAGAGACCTTCAAACTGCCGCTGCAAGCACACGGTGTCTCTAAGTTGTTGATGTGGTCTTCCTCCTGGCATATGCGACATTCCACTGTCTTAATAAATGACTCTTCTTCCTCAGGCACCAGTGGTTCTTCCAGGCCTTTATCATCACGAGGATGCCCGGACGAAATAGAAGAGCCAGACGAGACCAAGCATTGGATAGCAGAACCTTCTCCAGAAGATTCAGGAACCTCAGTCTGGTCTATGGATTCCGACGTTGGAGGCTTAATAAGGTGGTCAACATACAAAACCAAATGATCACCCATTCCTCTATTATAAGCTTTTTATTTTTTTCTTTTTGGTCTCAAAATTCTAATACCCAATATCACCTAAATGTCAAACAAATGTTTATATCTAAATAGTGCAATTGCGGCCACTGGATAAAAATCAATTTGACATGTTGTATCTCCACCAATCAATCAGATGAGAACTTTGCTCTATTACAAGATTCAAATCCTGCAATAAGGGGGAGAAGAAAGGAATTTATTTAATTTCCATATCAGAGCGAAAAACATACCCTTACTAGTGATTCCAAGGATTAATATTTCCCTGACAATAGAGAAGATTCAGAAAACAAATAGAATGAATATTTCCCAAACAAGATAATTATTCAGAAAAGAAAACAAATAGGATGAATCTTCCCTCCACGAGATCAGAGTAAATTTTAAACCTTTGCTTAGAAAGAATCTAAACACAGCTACAGAAACGTTCAAAACCCATAAAAAGAAAAAGTAGAATCAATCTTTCTTTTGACAAAGTTCTCTCTCAGGAGAGAATCTGAATCTGATGATGAAATGTTACCCAATGAAAAACCCTAACCCGCAATACTTTTCAAGAATAGACAGACAAACCAAAAAAAAAAAAAACGAAATTTCTCGACGACGATGATACATCCGATGGACTTCAAAAAAAAAAAAAAAAAAAAAATCACCAACAAAACAGAAAAGAAAGAAAGAATATATTCAGATAAAAGAAACCATAGAATAGACTTGATGAAATCACAAAACCACAGAAAACTCAAAGAAGAAGAAATTGGCAGAGAGCATTTCATTCAAATCTTCCAGACAAAACCGCAGAAAATCTCCCAATCAGACCCTGCTGAAAAAGATCACAACAGATCATCGAAGCGCTGTATATCATCATTGGATTAGATTAGAATAGATTCGAAATAATAATAATAATAATTTTAGAAAGGGGAATCTGAAACCTCGATCTCGATCGATTCGATCGTGCAGGTTCGTCGGTTGGGGTGTGGAAATCCTCTCTTCTTACCTTTCTTCCAAACTCCCTCGTAATCTCGTTTGACGAAAACCCCACGGCGAAGGAGATATTAGAAATCAAAAATAAAAATTAAGGGAGAGCGAGCGCCTGACTTGTCTACTCATATTAAAATTACCCTCCTCGGTCTTCGTTCTTCGTTCTTCGTTCTTCGTTCTTCGTTCTTGGGTCCGGGTTCATTGCCTCCCCCACATCCTCTGGCGGGCCGGCCCAAAAGAGGGGCCTCCCTGGTGCCACTTAGGGCAGATCGCGAGCACCAAAACACTAAATTTAAATAATTATATATCTGGAGCACTTGCATAACATAGTATTTACGAGTTTATAAACAATTAGTTAATGGGCACAAATATATCTTATTCAAATATAAAAAATAGAGAAAAACATTAACTTTACAATTTGATCACATAAAATAGACAATAATTAATAAGTCAAATGAAGTTTCTACATTTAAAAAATAAAAATCAAGCTTACAGAAAAAGAAAATGCACAAAAAGTTAAAATTCTGCACGATTCACTCCATATTCAGTCGAACCATGCTCCAAAGACGGATCCACTCCGAAAGCGTCGGTCCGCGTTTTCAGAGTAGGATTGAGACAGCTAAGAGGAGGTTCCGGGGGCACTACATCCGTCCAAAAATAGAATAGATTTTATATATATTCTTCATTATAAATTATTCTGAATGGCAATGAGCCCACTTAATCCTAATTTTTAAATCCTAAGCCAAAACTAGAATTAGAGATAGCGCTAGAGCTATTAGTGGACTATGGATTGGAAATAAGGCGTGTGTTATTAGTGCACACTGGACCATTGCGTATATGTATATGTACATGTAGATTGACCAATGTATGATGTATATCCCTTGGGCACTTAATAACTCTATTTAATGGGGGCGCCAGTTGAATATTATCATTCAAAAGATATGCATATCAGAATTTTATTTAAAAAGCTGTTAATATGAAAACAACAAATGAGGTAGCCATCTAGAATCCTCATAAAAAATAACTCTAGAGTGAGGTTCAAATCATCGAGTATAGTCTAAATCATCTCTGTCACACCCAGAGTCAATCTCTATAGTGGGGGCTCATCTGTTCAAAATTCAAGCCATTCAAAATGAATGCCCTATCTCCACATTGAAAATTAGGAACCTAGCTGATCATCATCGATGGTAACTCTACAATGTGGTGTGGGCTTCAAGCCATCAATTATAGTCTGCATCTTCTGAGTGTCTCACGCGATATCTAGCTATTGAGAACATCCTACTTGTATGTGGGATTTTTCTAAAAGTCTCCTCCAGTTGGAATCGGTCCTGTTTAAGATTGAAAAATTGAAAATATCTTTAATAACATGATTAATGATGCATGTGGTATTTTATCGTGGGACCAGCTCTAACGGCGTAACATTTTATTTCAACGGCTTCAATCTTTAATAGGTGGGCTCCACTGTGAGGTTCCACTCCTTCAACTCAAAAAACACATGAGTGGCAACGATCCAAGCTTTCAGCTACTGGACGCTCCCAACAATAATATTGACACTTAGCCCAAAATTGATGCCTTAGTGCTTGCATGTCACTTTCTCATGACAATATCACTTCTTAGAATACCACGCCATTCTCAAGGAGGCAACAATACCAGTTGTGAGTTTGCAAATGAGCATCCAATTATTTGAGTATATAAAGTCTTTGATTTCGAATAAAGTGGGTATGGAACCTTTGTATGGATTTGAGAGAAATTTGGGTCAAATGAATCCATAATAAGATGCTTGTATATTCTTGACCCAAGGTTTCTAATACCATACTATTATATTCATATATTTAAGAGAAAACTAAAAAATAAAAAAATAAATAAAAAAAATGACCTTAGATGGCCACTAACCGAAAAATACGTCACTAGTCAATATGGCACGGAAGTGGTTCCCTGTGACCACGTCCGTTTTTTTTATTAAAAATTTAAACGTGTGACGACGTCGTCCAATTCAAACCCATACAAATCGCCTGAAACCCCATTTCCCCCATTTTCCCCCTCTTCCTCCCATCGTTTTCCCATTTTCTCTTGCGGTTTCCTTTCCTCCTTCCTCAAAAGGTCCTTACCTTGATGATTTAGCCACGCAAGAATAATCATACAACAAAGATAATGAAATGAATAAACTATATATCAAAACCCTAATGAACTTTTCTCGAAAAGTAAATATGAAACTCATGCTCTATGATAGATAACGCATGAAAGAAGGCCAAATTGTGCTATGCCTACCTTGTTAATGGAGATCAACAACCTTTAAATGAATATTCAATGTTATGGTAGAGTTCTATTTTAGTTCATTTTGGTACAGAAAACAAGCAATCGCAAATGGTAAAGGTCGGAAAAGATGCAGATTTGACAAATTAGCGACGACGTCGACACTAATTCTCAATATTAAGCGACGACGTCGTCGCTTGTTGAAAAAAGGCAAAAAAAAAAAATCAACATTCTGGCGAGAATACCGGTTCTATTGCATCAAAACAATGGATACCTCTTTTGGTTAGTGGACCTCTAAGGTGTTTTTTCGGGTAAAATTCTCTATATTTAAATTATATATGTTTTCAAGGTCTACATAGCCTGAGTACACGTGTATAATTGATAGTCTACTTAGCTTTAATCACACACTATTTAGTAGTTCCACTTTATATAATTGAAATTTTATAAATCTATACCTCTATTGGAATATGGTTTGCCTTCAGTTAAGAACAGGCCTCCAAACCACAATCCCTGATTTCTTAAAATACATTAGTACATATGTCAACATCTCTCCAGTCTGCTCTCTCTCCAGTCTACTTTCTCTCCACTATCCTCTTTCGAATTGCTCTCTCTAAGTGACTTTGGAACTGCTCTCTCTCTCTCTTTCCAATCTCCTAATCCAAATACACAGATTATGAGAGGTGTCATGGTAAAGGTGTGGCCCACATGCAGATTTGAATGAGTGGGCCACATGGATAGGCCAGATTGTAAGCAAGGGAGATTTTTGAAAGGCCAAACCGATGAATCCGTCAGTTGGGCCCACCACTTAGAGACAAACTATTTGAAATCATTATCACTTCTTTTATGAGGGCTAGACTGAATTAAAGTGGGGTCCACTTTTATTGGATCATATGTAAAAGATTTAACTAAATGAAAAAACAAAAAAGAGAGAGGGAGGAAATATATGCTTTTGTGCATAATTTTAATTGGACCGGGCCCGCACCTATTTTGGAGTAAACTTGGCCTAGGATGAGTACATAGGATAGTGACTTTGTATGGTTTGGGTTCTTCAATTGGGCTTTGGGCCCCACTTTCTTTTGAGTAAAATTTCGCCTATGATGAATATATGGGATAGCTACTTTGAACAGATTGCGGGCCACTTACTTTGGAGTAAAATTGGTTGGAATAAATTCATGTTATAGAGGCTTTAAACCGTTTCAATTATTTAATAGTATTGTGGGGTCCATTGCTATGGAGCTAAATTTGGCCTTAGATAAATTCATGGAATAGTGGTTTTGAATGGTCTAGACTGGGCCCAAACAATGACTGAAACTTGACTAGATTTTATCTCAAACAATTACTGAAATTGGGTTAGGTTACAACCAGATTTCGACAGCAAATGCGTTGAGAGTTTGGTCAAGTTTAAAGCTAATTGGTAAAAAAAACCACCCCAAATAGATAGATGTGCTGGGCTGAAACACATACTAAAAGAGAGTCATAAATGAACTGAAAACTGGCTCAGCAAACTACTATGAAAAAGTTAAAAATTAGATCTATGAATAGACTTGCTCATTAATGACAAATATATTGGGCCTAATTCTGACCAGATTTTGGGTATAATTCAAGACAAAATATTGGGTCTAAACCAGGCCAGATTTTTTGGTGTAAATCAGGCCAGATTTTTTGTCTAATTCAAGACTTAATATTGGGTCTAAACCAGGCTAGATTTTTTTGTCTAAATCGGGCCAGATTTGGGTCTAATTCAAGACAAAATATTGGGTCTAATTCCTGCCAAGTTTTGAGTAAAAAATCAAGTAATAATTCTAGGTCTAACTCAGGCCAGAATTACAGATTCAAGTCAGTCTAGAATTAGTTCATACTTATAATTATAAACCAGTTTAGACTTATGGGTCAAAAAATAGGCCAAGAATATGCTAGAATTACAATCCTAAATCAGGCCAGAATGCAGCCTAATTTAGGCCAGAATATGTCTTTTATTTAATTTTTTTACACGTGCTCGGGCTTCATCAAACTCCATTTAAACCTAACGTAAAGAATAAAATATCTGAAAAAACACATAAAGATCAAATTAGCAACAAAAAGGACTCAAAAGTTTACTAATTAATAAATTTAATAAAAATAATTTGTTTAAGTCTGTGCATTTGATGGTTCCGTGGTCCGTGCATAGTACGGGGTATTGCTAGTCACACACTATTTAGTAGTTCCACTTTATATATTTGAAATTTTATAACTATCGAAACGACTTTTTTAAGTTGATATTGAATTGTGAATACATGTTACGACCCGGGCCCGTGATTAGGATTCCTCCGGAAAAATCCCGCGTCGCGATCTTCATACTTATTCCCGTAAACTCCGAATTAACCGAAGTTAAGACGAAATCCACAAGGGATAATATATATTCACACCTGTCAAATGTACAATTTTGCGGAAATATATATATTGATGAAACAATGTAAAACAATACAAGTTCCTTGCCTCAAAGTAAAGTTCAATATATACATTTCTTTGCTATTTAAGTCAACCACTGCATATTCAAAATACAATGCAGGTGACAACTATTCACACTTCAAAATGAATACACATGTATTTCTCAAAATACTTCAAAAGGTTTTTAATTGAATCGCCCTCCGATCTACGTCCACTCAATCAATCCTCTTAGAGGAACCTGATTGGCCTCCTCCTCAAACGGCGCGGCCTCTGCAATACCGGCACAGGCAACTGGGCCTGTAATGTCATCAATAACACGGTAAACTTCAACAATATATACACAGGTCTATGATAGTACATGCTAATAAACTTGTTTATCAATTCTATAAACAAAATCTCAATAGTTCTAAATAACTCAAATAAATGACAATAATCTATACATTGGAGTCAAGTAACAATACTGACAAGAATTGGCAACTACCATAGTATACTTTCCATTCAGTGGTTCCCAAGAGGGACCATTCAGTATTTCATTCATTCAGTTTTCAGTGAGTGCACTTTATTAAGTGGCTTATCATTCAATATGTATGGGATCTATCAGTGTCTTGATCAGAAATCACTGGCATCACTACGGAGCTCCAGAACACTCCACCATCTACTGCAGTAGGATTGTTCATTTATTCATTTAATTAATTCGTTTCATTAATTCATTTCATTTCAGCTTAATAACGAGCTTAAGAATTACTATGTAGTGCCAGACTCACAAAATCAATCACAGAATTAAACCCTATACAATTTCTTAGACCAACATTCAGGTGAAACGTTCGTTATCTAATGTGTGTGTTATTCTTGATGAAATCACTCTAATTGAAGTTTACACATTCTGATAACCTTAGCTAACACCTATGAATATTTAGTTAACTTAGAAGACACTTATGTACCTAAAAAGCACCCAAAATTTCGCCCAATTAAGTTCGCTCAGCTGTTCGGTCAACACTCGGTTAACCGAACATTGTCGGTTACTTGTCGGTCAAGTCTTCGGCTGACCAAATTCTCGAATTTGGTTAGCCGAAAAAATTTCAGTAAGCTTTCCACAAGCTAAACTTCTAATAAAATTTCTGACATCTCTCAAAGGAATTCGGTCACCTTGTCGGTCGACCGAACACACATTGTTAGTTAACCGAACATAGTTCGGTTACCCTTCGGTTCACAATCCAGAGAGCTCCAAATGAGCTCAGTCAGCAGTTCGGTCACCTGTCGGTTAACCAAAATACGATTTCGACTGACCGAACCAAATTCGGTCAGCTTTCCAGAAGCTGGATTTTCCTACGAAATTCAACCCAGAAAGGTCGGTCAGGTGTCGGTCAGCAAATCGGCTGACCGAACTATTCCCGAAAATTCAGAAAATTTCTGAAACTGAAATTCAGAATTTGAGCTCTTTGAGCTCAAACAAGTTCAATAACATCATAAATCATAAGAGATGAGTATACTTGCCTTCGATTGAAGCTAATTAGCAAAAACCCCCTTGCTTTGCTTGAGCTTGAGATGTAAATCCCCAAATTAAAACCCTTTCTGAACCTAAGATTAAAAACCAATTCACAAAATAGAACTCAATTGAGTTCTTTGTGCTAGAAAACACTATAAACCATTGAAAAGAACTAGAAAGTTATGTACTGAATCAAAGTACATACTTGGAAAGAGAGCTAGAGAAAGAAGATGAAGGACATGAAGTCCTCTCCGAACCACTTTCAGTCACGTGAAAAGCTTCCAATCTCACTCTCAATGAAGAAAATGAAAGAAAAAAGGAAAAGAAAGCTGTCTAGGGTTGCTTGGAATGGAAATGAGTGAAAATGAACTCATTGGAGTTCATCTCAACCTATATAACCCATTTTTGCACAAAACCCCCTCTTATTTCTTTTAGCTACATTTCGAGTCAAATGAAGACTCATTTGATCAAATTCTCTGCGAAAGAGTTCAAGTCTTCCATGGAAATTAAGTCTTCTACGGAAATTAACATACTCTTTGAGATACATGCGTTAGTATTAAGAGTTACCGTATTCGAAAAAATACGCATAAATTTGTATTTACGATAAAGTCCTTGTTTTCCTTTGTTTAAGTTAAAAATCAATTCAAATCATTCAATGTCATTCATTATCCTTTCATTAAGCTCAAATTAATCATTTGAGACAAATTCAATTCATTTTGGTCATTAACCACTCTTAGTTTAATTATTAATGCTTAATTAGAATTAATTTTGATTAATTAGAGTTAATCTTGATTAGCTCAGAACGGGGTGTAACAATACAACATTTAGATTCCATGTCAGATTTGGAGCCCATTGTATAACTGAACGTACAAAGCAAGAGTCAGAGGCGCATGCGCAAGCGGGGGGCTGTAACTTGTAAGGTAGAAATTAGTAGCAATCGATTAGTCTCTTGAATGCTCTCATCGATTTGGCTGGGCTCTACTTTCAAATGCCAGAGGTGCAGCGAAGCTTCTATGAATCTAAGTGCATGTTTAGTATCTCCATTTTTCACCTCTATTTGTCTATTTGTCTAAATTGGACAGAGGTTAGAAAAATTAGAGCATTTGGTATATGACTTTATCCTCTTCCTATTTTAGAAGAATAGAGGCAAATCCTCTAAAATTGAAATGCCCACTTTTTGGGCATGTGAAAAATAGAGCCCAGCCCAATGTTGAATGATTTGTGCCATGCAAGAATTTATTTACTCACATCATGGAATAATAACCCAAATCTTATAAGCTTCTATGAAGGAGTATGTGTCCGTAAACTACAATAATAGGGATCATTACAAGCTTCTCTCTTGTCTTGTCACGAGTAGAACATAACATAACATATAGGCCAATAGCAGCAGCCAGCAGTACTGGAATAAAGTACAAGCACTCTCTCTCTCTCTTAATTATTTGTTTGTTGAGGACACGGACACTAGACAGACATAGTAATGTCCGTCGTTCAATTCCACCGAGAGCTAGCAAGGAATGGTGAGATATGAAGATAGGAATGGATTTATTTATTTCTTTTTCAAGGTAAAGTAGTAGTATCAGCTTGAAGTTGCTGCCTTTCTTGACTTGGCCGATGACGAGCACGACGATGACGGAGTTTGAAGCAATAAGATGATCCCTCTGAAATTGCATCCAATGCTTTATGATCACTCGCACTCGCACGAATAAAGTGATAGGACCATGACCCCAGCAAGGTTCCAACTATGGGGCCCACTACATACACCCAAACTCCCTTGTATCTCTTGCTTGCAATAGCTGGGCCTATTGTCCTTGCAGGATTCATCGACCCTCCTGATATGGGCCTGGCATAGACAAACAATCAAGTGAATTAACCATACTCATTCATTCTTCTTCACGAGAATAACGCTTAATTGGATATCTCCCTTCCATAGTGGGTGAGGACCCGACTTAGTTTCAACAGGAGTTGAGCCCATTGTCAAATTCATCACATGCACATGTTTATAGATGTGATGAATGTAATGGTGGCCAATTATATAATAGATTAAGTTAGGAGGCTTTGGCTTCAATTTTGACCGATGGTTATGTAACTACTCATGCACTAGTCACTCATTTTTTCCATCAAACCACTCATGTTTTAGTGTTCCTATGTAACTATACCCCTTTTGCTCCAACTTCTTTATTTCTATTCTATCCAACTTGTCCTATGGAAGTTTTTTTTTTTTTTTTTTATGTGATTATTTATTTTGTAGTGTAGGGAGATACTGTGCTAAGCATGAGTTATTGGGCTAGTACTCTCCTATTATGTAACTACTCATGCAACTAGTCACTTATTTTTCCATCAAACCACTCATGTTTCAGTGTTCCTATGTAACTATACCCCTTTTGCTCTAATTTCTCTATTTCTATTCTATCCAACTTGTCCTATGGAAAGAGGGTTTTTTTTTATGTGATTATTTATTTTGTAGTGCAGGGAGATACCGTACTGAGCATGAGTAATTGGGCTAGTACTCTCCTATTATGTAACTACTCATGCAACTAGTCACTCATTTTTCCATCAAACCACTCATGTTTCGGTGTTCCTATGTAACTATACCCCTTTTGCTCCAATTTCTCTATCTCTATGCTATCCAACTTCTCCTATGGAAAGAGGTTTTTTTTTATGTGATTTTTTTTTTGTAGTGCAGGGTGATACCGTACTGAGCATGAGTTATTGGGCTAGCGTTCTCCTATTTTGTAACTACTCATGCAACTAGTCACTCATTTTTCCATCAAACCACTCATGTTTCAGTGTTCCTTTCTAACTATACCCCTTTAGCTACAATTTCTCTATTTCTATTCTATCCAACTTGTCCTGTGGAAAGAGGTTTTTTTTTTTATGTGATTATTTATTTTGTAGTGCAGGGAGATACCGTGCTGAGCATAAGTTATTGGGCTTGTACTCCTATTATGTTCAAATTTCACTGATTACCCATACAAGCGAGCCATTTATCATTAGTGGTTTGGATTATTTAGATGGACCCTACTGGTGGATTTACAAGCTTGACGTGAGGATTAAAACTCTTATGAGTCGCCAAATGGCATACATACCCAGCTAGTATTGAGGTTATGGTTACTGCAGAGCCAACCGCTATCCCTGCTAGCTCTCCAATCTGTCAAAAGAAAACAAAACAAACGGAACAGAGGAAGCTAAGACACGTAGAAAAGAAGGTCATCTGTCCATCATGAGTCTCCATCCATCCGTCAATATAAGTAAAAGAGGAAATCACTTACGGCTTTAGTATCAGTAGCGACAGCAGAGGTGACGAACATCATTGAGAATGTGACCACCACCTCCATCACAAAGGCCTGAAAGTTTGTTCCAGAAGGAGTCGTGGTCCCTATGCTAGTGATTGGACTAAGCAGCTCCCGGAGTGTGAACGATGCAATAATCGATCCTGTCATCTGAGCTGCCATATAGAATGGAACCTGCAATATTTCCACCAATTACTACTATATATACTATGCCATTCCCATATGGGTGGTAAGTCAGTACAACTGGGGTCCATGACCATGAGTGAATGATCCAGATTCCAAGCTCTTGCTTGATCCAAATTAGAGCACCAGCGCGCGCGCACACAAATATATATATATATATATATTTATATGGGAGATGCTGCCATGAGAGATATCTCTCACCTTAAATGAGAGATTGGGTAGGGGCCCTCACATCTATATCATATGCCAACAACTTAAATGTGAGGGCCCCCATCCCTATCTCTCATATAAGGTGGGAGATTTCTCTCATAGGAGCATCTCTCACCTTAATATGGGAGATATGGTGGCGGCCGTCACATCCAAATCCAATGCCAATAACTTAAATGTGGGGCCCCTTACCTTATCTATCATAGTAAGGTGAGAGATGCTTTCATAGGAGCATCTCCCTATATATATATCGTGTAGTTCATTTCAGAACCAACAATCCATATTTATTTATTGATTTATGTATTTGGACCCCACCCCACACTATGAGGCATGGGGACACTAGACATGGTCTTGTTTGGTGGATGGGTGATTCCATATTCCATCCAGGATGTGACAACGACGACGACTACCATACGAGCGCACCTGTTTCCAAGGGAAATGCCTCACGGCGGCGAAAGCAAATGTGACCGCTGGGTTCATGTGTGCCCCAGAAATGTGGCCAACAGCGTATATCATCACAGTCACAATAAGCCCACCTGCAATTGATGCCCCTAGCTTTGAAATGGCACCTTCATTCCTCACACTCATTGCCGCAGAACCACATGTCACAAAGACCAATAGAAACGTAGCAATTGCCTCTGCAATCACCTATATGTACAAAATATACATATGTATAAACACACCATAAGCCAAAGTAGCCTTTCCTATGTATATTTATTCATTTCCAGATTGCAGTCTATACTTAATACATGAATCTAACAAAGCACTAGACAACAGCTACAAGACTGCATTCCCAATAGTAATGAAAAGATAAGGTGGCAAAACCCATTATATATAATGAAGCGAACTAGTTTCATATTAAAATAAATTCCAATTCGCTCCAATTGATTTTAACTCATCCAATTTTATTTTGTTTGACCCTGGGAAACAGGTCGGATCGGGGTAATTTGGGTCGGACCAAAGGTAGAGCACACTTTTTGGACCACCAACCTGTGACCGACCTGCATATGAAACTTACTTGCAAACCTACAACCCGCACCTATTAAGTCTTGTGTTGGACTAACCCGTCTAGCCGCATAAGACCCGACCCGTGTATTTTTATTGATGTGGTAAAAATTAATCATGGTATGTGCCGAGACTCTAACTCAGGACGATTTGGATTTCAAAGAGGCGACCCTGCCACTACACTATAGAGAATCCTTTTGCTAATAGTTATCAACAAAAACTTAAAATTAGTTAATGAGGAAGGGACCTAACCCCACTTTGGAATATTGACCTAGAGTTAGAATTTATCTATGAGGTGTTTATAAAGGAAATTATTTTTTTAGAATATTGACCCTATAAATATTGTTGTTATTATTTTTACACTTATGCATTGTACTTTAAGTATAGGTGTTCAAACTTTTGAAATGAATATTTTATATGGTTTCCTATATAGTCATTAATTTTTTATGATAACCATTTTACAATAAAACTAAACCCAGATGAATATATAATAGATGGAATTGATCAACAAAAATAACAAGTTTCATAATTAATAAGAAAATGACAACATTATTGAAAAAAGACAAACTCGCGATAACAGCGTGGAGCTAAAGAAGAGGCAGAGAATTTTTCATGTAACTGATGTGCTATCATACAAGCTTGCTGAGAGAGAAAGGGTGGAGTTTGATTTATTTATTTTTTTGTTGAGTTAACTTTTATAAATCATGATGCAAAAGGAGTGGAACACTAAGATAGACCCCATCTATTAAAAATCACAATCATTAACACAAACATTCTTGCTATTTATGGGATATCCCAAATTTTCACCTTAATCTAGGTTATTTCCAAGGTCAAATTGATTCTCTAATTAAAAAAAAATACAAAATACAGGAGTTTTCTCTATAACGTTTTTTCTGTGATTTGGACTCTCCACCATGCCTTTTGTCTATTAAGAAACTCCCAAAATCATCATATTTATATCAATGCAATAGCATTTGAATGTTAATGGGTCCGAGTATCCAAGTGCCACTAATCTAAGGAATTTCAAGTATTGTTGTTTGTTCTGATTATATGATTTTATTTATTTTTAGAATGTGACATGTTGAGTTCTGGGTTGTCTAGTTTATTTAATCCTTAGTCTTTTTTATTTAATCCACTCTTGGTTCTAGGTTGCCTGGTTTCTTTTTTATCTATTGATTTTGATTGTACACTTTTTTTTAAGAATGCAGAACTAATAGTAAAAAGAATCTCAAATAATATTGGTTCATCTATATAAATAATTTTGCTCATTCTTATTATCATCATTTTGTACTAAGCTCATTATTATTATCATCATTTTCTACTTTCTCTAATAAAATTCAATTTCTCTATGTCAACAAGAGAACCTTTCATTTTCCCATTCATTTACTTTTGAGTTCATTCATTTACTTTTGAGTTCATTGTATTTGATTAGATCAACTTCAATATTTCTTTTGTTTATTTGTATCTCTTTTTAGTACTCTCTTATGTCTCATTTGCATGATTAGTTTAGTTCAGTGTTCAACCAATTTTTAAATGTCAGCATCTTGAGACAAATGGTACAATTATTAAACATTTCAATTTGTGAGGTAAACCTTTTTTAATTCATTTACTTTTGAGTTCATCAAATTTTCTTTGAGCAATTTTAATTATGTCATTTTAATATAATTTTTACAAAAGAATCATCATTTTAAATTTTTTATAGATTTGCAATATTTTTATGGTTTTTATTTGTATAGTTTTTATAGATTGTGAGTTTCTTTTTTTCCCTTTTTTGTTTCAACTTTTGGGTATTGGGTTCTCCTTGGTTTTTCTTTTTCTTTTAAATCACTTTTTTTTATGGGATTTTCTGTGAATTCTCATTTTTATGTTGTATTTTTTTCCTTTTTTATTGCTTATCATTATGAGTTAATTGTTTATTTTACTTCCATTAGGTTCTTTTAACTTTCTTTGTGAAATTAATATTTTTATGGATTTTTCATATTTCTTTTGTGGCTTCAAATTTTCATTTTTGAATATTAGATTATCATAAGTACTTGGTTTGGTTCTTCTAAGTTTCTTTTATCATTGTATTGTCTATGGTTCTTTATTTATATATATTTTTATAGCATTTTTAATAAGAAAATATTTTACTTTGTATTTATTTTATTATTATTTCTCACTTGTGATGGGTTTTTAGTTTTTTTTTTTTTTTTATGATGGTTTTTTATGAATTTGTGGGTTTTTTTGTCTTTGCCCTTTTGTCCCCCATTTTCTAGTTTTTTTTTTTTTTTTTTCTTATGGGTGTTTGATTCTTTTAAATTGCTTATATTATTGAGTTGAATATAGATTTTCATTTCTACGTGGCTTTCAAAATTTATTGGATTTTATTAATAGTTTATATTATTTGTTGTTTTGACTTTGTTTTTTTAGCTTTCTTGGTCATTAATCTTCAATTTTCATGGACTTGTGTTTTTTTTTTTTTTTTTTTAAGTATATGATATTAGGTTTTGAATTCTTACAGGACTTTTTCCCCCTTGTCTCGGACTATTATCTCATGCATTTAATTTTAAAGAAGCTGATCGTTTTTATAAATATCGATATTATGATTATATTGCCTGTGCTAAGCACGGGCATGTTTTTCTAGTAACTAAGACTAGGATAACATTCAATGAAGATTATACTGTTGAAGTCACCAATTAGCCTTATAACCAAGGTAGCATTCCGAAGGTCTCGCTGCAACACAATCTTATATAAAAGATAAGGAAAAGAAGAAACTCAACAGATATTAAATAAATCTACTAAAGGCGATGGAGTTGGATGAATATTGCAAAATTTTAAGACTAATCACCCACGCTATTGCTTGATAAAAGTTAAACGGTTTCACAGTCCATTAAAGATTTAAAATTGCAATGCCCGTAAATATATGGAGAAGCCAGAAGCGAGGGAATGGAATGGAATGAACCTCACCTTTCTTAAAAGTGTAGGTGGAAAATGCTCGCGCAATTTCCATATGAACGCCGGTTTGGGTTTTGTAGATGAGTTTGTCTCTGGGCCTGGGGCCTCCATGTCAGTCTTGTTAGCACCCTCATTCGAATCCATCGTCTCAGGGAAGGACAAAGGACAAATGTGATGCACAATTGCTTCTTTAAATAACTCAAACCCACCCCACCCCACCACCCCCCACCACCCCCCCCAACCCACCCTGCTTAAAGGCAAGATGTATATAAAGAAAATGGAGAAGATTACGTAGGCATAGAGCCTCCAAAAAGAATCCAAAGATTAATTCATAAACTAGCCAAAAGTAAAGAAGATAAACAGGGAAACAAACTCTGAAATAATAAGAAAACATTAATGAGGCCAAAGGCAAGACTTTCCAATTTGGTAGAGCTAAGTGACATTGAGGAGGAAATCTATACCTATATATAAAAGCAAGAGTTTGGTCTCATGCTTATCCCCGGCTTCAACCAGATTCCCTCCTACTTTGGGCTACACCACCTATGGGCCCACCTAAATGCAACAAGTGAGTCTTTTCTATACACCATATAATAAACAAGTTGTTTTCTCCTCCCTACTTCTATCCTGCTTTACTCTTTTTATTTCTTTCTACAGCTTTCAGTTCCTTTATACCTACATATAAAAGCAAGAGTTTGGTCTCATGCTTATCCCCTGCTTCAACCAGCTTCCCTCCTACTTTGGGCTACATCACCTATGGGCCCATCTAAATGCAACAAGTGAGTCTTTTCTATATACCATATAATAAACAAGTTGTTTTCTCCTCCCTACTTCCATCCTGCTTAACTCTTTTTATTTCTTTCTACAGCTTTCAGTTCCTTTACATGTGTGCCTCCTACTTAGATGCAAGTGGAATGCTATATCCCAGGTGCCCCCCCTAAGAGACCTGTTGGTGGGGCCCAATACATGCAAAAACATTCTACCAATATTTCAGATGAATTTGCTTTGGTTGCTGCAACCAATTTCTCTGTCCAATCGTCGCTGCATTTCCGGTTCATCAGGTAGGTTTTTCATTTTCTGTCTTGTAATGGGAAGTTGGTTGGATAGGATAAAATTCACTAATGCATGGTGGTTGAGTAGGGTAAAATTAAGTTTTGCTTGATGGGTCTCCTTTCCTTATTCTTATTAATTGTAAAGGGGGGTTTATGTATGTTATTTGGGTGGATTTTAGTTTTCATTGATGGGTTTATTTTGTTATTAATTACCATGTACACCAACTGCTTGATTATATGCCACTGAAGCTCTCTTTGCATAATTATCTGAATTTCATAAATTGAAGTTCTTCAATTTCTTTAGATGCTGCTCTCATAGCCCTTGTGATAGTCCTATGGCTGATACCATTTTTCAAAGCGTTTATAATTTTGAAACTTAAAAATGTATTGAAATTACATTCTCACAACACTCTTAAATTATTTCTCCTAAACAGGATACTGAACAAAGGGTAGACAATATGTATAATAATTACTGTATCTGTAATAGATGTCCTTTTTCTTGACATAGAAGGTTGTAAAATCCAATAATAATGGATTCAAGAAATACAAATGGTCAATGTACAAATTAAAGTAATAGTCACAGCATCATTGAAAGCAAAACCATACTTATAGCAGTGATGATAGCAAGACCAAGCAGCAAACATCATAAGTCAATTTTCATTGACTAAAACATAGGCACAACATCATTGAAAGCAAAACCATACTTATAGCAATGATGATAGCAAGACCAAGCAGCAAACATCATAAGTCAATCTTCATTGACTAAAACAGAATATGAAGATTATAGATATGATTGCCACACTGACGAGATTCAATGAAATATGCTTCACAGAGTTGTCACAATATGTGACATCTTATACTACTAGATTATACAGCACCAGACAATATTGAGCCTTAGAGATGAACAAAGATAAAGGGTTGCACCAAACATGACACTAAAAAATGTACATTCACTAAAAAAATGCAGGAGATAGAAGTTTACCTTCTGAATGTCTCTCCTTAAAATAGATTATAAACGCTCAAGTGGATGATGCATGAAAAATGTTAAACATAAATGAATCTGAAATTGTTTCAGGAATTTTTGGCTGATACTTAAGTTGTTGTCTTTCATACAAACAATGAGAAGAAAAAATGCAATGCACAAAGCAGTTACCTTATATAATTGTAAATAATTGAACCATAGCACAAAGCAGTTACCTCATATAATTGTAAATAATTGAACCATAGCCAATTCCATAAATACTCAGCTATAACGAATGATAAGTGAGTATAAACAAGTAAAAACCATCTTTTAATGTGTAAATCTGTAAACAACATTAATAATTAAGGCAGCATTTGAGCCCCAGGTGTTAGGGCCGGAGTCCACTGGAATTCGTTTTGAAGAGGGTTTTCATTGAAGGAGTGCTAAAGAGACCATCAAATCCCTCAAATTTAATTTACTCTCATGATAAATGGGTGATCATAATAGGCATGACACAGCTAGGCATATCAGATATCATGGCAAGATTCAAGAGAAGTGCTAAAAATAATTTCAGTGCATTCATTCATTTCCATTTTACTTTATTGCTTTAGTAATACCGTATGGGTATGGGAATAGGGTATTTATTAAATGTTTTAAGCAAACATTGATTACTTAACTCTAGATACATTGTACCTTATGAGAAGTTGAAATGGAATGGAAGTGTGCTTCTCTTAACTCTTAAATATGAATAGATGGCATGTTATGGAGGCAAAGGCATGTTGGCTGCAATCTCAATCAAAGATAGGGAAGAATCTGTGTACCTTTGGAGTGTTTTTTTCCTTTTCCTTGTGCTGAGATGGTTTAATTAGGGTTCTATTGCACCTAATCTGTTTTATGTTGGAATCTGGTTTCTAGGGTTTCTTGTTTTTCTTCTTCTCTCTTTTTTTTTTTTTTTTTAAATTTATCTTACATTATCTGGTAAAAAAATTCCTACCAAGTGGAGAAATTAGAGGCAATAAAACAGAGTTCGAGAACAAAGAAGGGCTTCGCAACCATCACTGTCATCATTATCATCTTAGCTATATCCCATAAGAAGAGAAACTATGCTTACTCAGATTTTTAGGAAAACAATTTTGTGCATTTTAGGCAATAAAAACCTGATATTGATGCAAATGCAAAAGGATTAAGGAAGAAGATCACCATTCGCTGTCCTCAACCTAATAACAAACCCTTAATCCACGTTGAAGAGTTAGGACAAACTCCAAAGAGAAACTAAACTTTCTATTATTCTACAATAGTATCAACATAAACAATGATAACCCTCAAAACCCACACTTTTATCAAAATAGAAAAAATTATCAAAAAATAGTTGAAAACCCATAATAAATTAAAAAACATCTAACCAAATTCTAAATTGTTTTTCATGTCCTTTCTTGAAGATTCAGACTTAAACGGGCTCAAAAACTATCAAATTAACAAAATAAAAAATTACTATAAGTTGTGAATTTTTCATAAAATCTGCGTTTAACCAGCGAAACAATCTCAATTCTCCTTGAAAACAGCAACCATAAAAGAGCATTTTCAGAACCACTAAATGAATACTCGAGCATTGCAAAATGAAATGATACTAGGATAAAAAAATCATGGTTGTTTAAAGTTGACACCATTATTTGGATATGATTTCTAAAGATTTTAACATTCCACAAAATTATTTGCTTCCTTGTTCTACTTCAAAAACCTGTGGATGCCCCCACCTATATTGGGATCACTAATCAGGCATTCACTGGAAACTTTTCATTGGAGGCTTCTCATTATTCGTGCCCGTACAGTCCAGGATTCATACATTTTGGGTTACTATTACTCTAGCTCATTTATGCAAACAACCCCAGTAAAATTCTTTCATATGGATGATCAACTTCACCTTTGATGGGATTTGATATTTCCACTTTCTCAACCTCATTGAACTTAATTGTTCAATGCTTTATTTCTAATTGAACTTAATTGTTCAATGCTTTATTTCTATTTTATTTTATTGGATGAATCATCAATGTTGATGACGCTTCTAATGGTTTTTAAAATTTTTGTTTTCAAGGTGAATTATGTTGTTTTGGATTTTTTTTTATTGTTCTTAGTTGCATAAATATACTATTATGGAGTTTTCACTGATATTCTTCTTTATTTGATTCTTGAATCTCCATTGTATATGTAAAGGTGATTTTTAATTGTAGAATTTTGTCAATTGGATTTCAATTCTTACTTTTCTATTTTAGTTTGTGGAGGTTATGATGTTGATGTTTTATTGTTCCCTATTATTTCCCCTTTGTGCTTTCTGAATTGGTTTTTATTTCTTTATTGTTCTAATTGATATCTCTACATTGGGCCTAAAATGGGTTCATGCCTATTACAACTTTGGTACATTGACTGGATATCAATCAATAAATTACTCTCATTGTTTTCTATCATTCCACAAGCTTTTTGTGAGTTTTTTTAACTAATATTTTTTACGATTCACGGAAGGGTAAAGTCAACGCAGTGTTTTCATCATATTTGATGCTGTTCAATATTAATTTCTTGTTATTAGTTCAGATGTTAGCTAGGAAGATGTCGTTCATCCAATGTTTGACATTCTATACACCTTCGTACAATTGTGTGTGGCCTATTTTTTTTTTTTTTTTTTTTCCAGGTCTAACTTCCAGTTGAAGTTAGAGAATCAAGGTTCTTTGTACCCCATCAACAATATTGAAATACAGTCTTTTGGGAGAGCAATGGTTTGAATCAGAGAACCATTGGCCTTTCTTTCATCTATACAATAGATAACAATTCTATGCACATTGGAACAATAAGATCATTATGCTCATTACGACAAAAGTACATATTTTCTGTGAAAAGTGGTAAATCCATTATCATAAGAACAATCAGACAAAGCAGTAATAAGTGTTGAAAGAGTTTCAAATTTTTACATCTCTAATATGAACATCTCAGAGAAAAAAACTACATAGAAAAAAATAAAATCATTGATCAGAATTACTGTTGCAGGAACAAATGACAGTCAATTTAAAAAAACAAATGTACAAACATGAGAAATAAATTCAAAAAATAAAGTAGCAACGCAAAAGTCTAATTCTAAATTTACAATCAGTTTCTTCAATATCACCATAACCAAATCAACTCAATGTTTGAAATAAGTCTAACTGAAAAAAAAAAAAAACACTACTTTCATGTATCATTCTAAGCTAGAAAGCCTCAGAAGACAAGAAACTTAGATACCTCTACCAAGCGACAGAACCAAATGTAGACAAATACTGTCCCACCCCTGCTATACACTATCTTTTTCAGCCTTTTTGCTTATTTTAAAAATCCGATGCATATTTATTAATTCCTTATTTTAATCAAACAACCTATCTTTTGATGAAGCACTGTTGGCATAAAATTTAACAATATGCTATAATCTAGGAGGATTTATAATTTCACTGGCTGAGATTTACAATAGGTGGCTTCCATAGTAGAGTTGATCTCTCTTACCTCAAGATGAGTTTTTTAATATGTCTCTTGTCGTTGTGGTGTATGAAGTAGCTTTCTGAGAGATTTTCACTTCAGTTAGCATTTCTATCCGTTTTTATTAATTTATGTGATCTTAGTTTTCTTTTATGGAATGCTTACCTTCTGTTTAATTTGGCATTTGTTAGAGTTTGTGTATATTTTTGCAGTATATTTAAATTATTTATATTTCTGTTATTATTAGATTTCATACAATTTTTTAATGGATCGATTGCTCTCTGGTTCTTCCGTTTTCAAGTGCTAATCTTGTCCACCTATGTGAAAATGGACTTCTGATATTGTTTTTCTTTATCTTTAGACACAAAGAAATAGGTATCTAATATGGGACTCCTGTAGATTCTTTCTTAATTTATATGAACTTACTTGATTTATGTTGGTTACTTTACCATCATATACTTTAAGATAATTTAGATTTTGAAAGCTATTTTAGGCTCACAGCTGAATATTATATAGTATGGACTATTAAAAGGTTAAACTCATCTCTTACCAAAATTATGGTCTCTCATGTATCCCATTTTTGTCTCAATAACCATTGCAATTTACATTGCAGACGAACATTATATTCTATTTGTTTTTAATTTAATCTTTTATCTGCTTCAACTGTTTTGCAGATTATTCTAAACAACATTGCTTATTTGATTGCATACCTATTTGCTTCTGGTCTGCTGGTTTCAGTAAGGTTTGAATTGTTAAATTTGAAATATTATTTAATTTTCTTTTTTCATTGGTCTGTTACTTTGAGTAAGGTTTAAACCGTTAAATTAATATATCAAATCTTCTTTTTTCATATGATAGTGTGCCCTGAGATTATTATCTTATACATCTTTTTTTCCTCTTTCTAATATGAAAATAATATTCTTGCAATCATTTCCCTTTATTTATTAAAGTTTTAGTTAATAAGATATTATATCTAACCTATACAGTTATTCACTATATATGAACTAGATAGATCTATTGAATAAATAGGTAATGAAAAATCAGAAGGAAAATGAGAAGATACACATACAAGGTTAATATTTTTTTTCCAGAAAAAAATAATAATAAATATTTGTATTTCAAAGATTAAATATAATATAAATCTAAAAACTAACTTACCTGTTCTTTTTATAAAAGATAAGGCAGGAAAGCGTCATCAGAAGCAACGCGACTTGTACACCAAGTTAGCTATTAAACAAAATCGAAAAATCAACATGGAAAAAAGGGAAGCAAAGAAAAGAAGAAAAATATTAGAAAGTGAAGGATTAGAACCTTCTCCAAAGAAGAAAAGATATGCTTCCAAAAGTGCATATCCCACTAAAGCATTGCCAAATTTAGGTTTGCTCTAAATTTTATAATACATTTATGTTGATAATTGCAATTGATAATATACTATCTGTAATTACCAATCAGATTGAGGATCATGTACTTTCGTATTTACTATTCCTGATTGGTTACATAGTTCAATAGAATTGTGAACCTAAAATACAAGCACATGATGATATCTTATAATATGTTACTATAGCTTATTTGACAACAATGGAATGAACATTACGTGCAACGCACGTACATACCCACTAGTGTCGTAGAAAAGTCACCATGATAGTTGAACGCATCCTTACATGTCGGTTAACCGAATTATGATTTCGGCTGACCGAACCCAGTTGGGTCAGCTATCCAGAAGCTGGATTTTCCTGCGAAATTTAATGCAAAAGGGTCGGTCAGGTGTCGGTCAACAGTTCGGCTGACCGAACTATTCCAAGAAGTTCAAAAAATTTCTGAAACTGAAATTCAGAATTTGAGCTCTTTGAGCTCAAACAAGTTCAATAACATCATAAATCATAAGAGATGAGTATACTTGCCTTCGATTGAAGCTAATTAGCAAAAACCCCCTTGCTTTGCTTGAGCTTGAGATGGAAATCCTCAAATTGAAACCCTTTCTTAACCTAAGATTAAAAACCAATTCACAAAAAAGAACTCAATTGAGTTCTTTGTGCTAGAAAACACTATAAACCATTGAAAAGAACTAAAAAGTTCTATACTGAATCAAAGTACTTACTTAGAAAGAGAGCTAGAGAAAAAAGATGAAGGAGATGAAGTCCTCTCCAAACCACTTTCAGTCAAGTGAAAAGCTTCCAATCTCACTCTCAATGAATGAAATGAAAGGAAAAAAGGAAAAGAAAGGTGTGTAGGGTTGCTTGGAATGGAAATGAGTGAAAATGAACTCATTGGAGTTCATCTCAACCTATATAACCCATTTTTGCACAAAACCCCCTCTTATTTCTAGTAGCTACATTTCGAGTCAAATGAAGACTCATTTGATCCAATTCTCGGCGAAAGAGTTCAAGTCTTCTACGGAAATTAACATACTCTTTGAGATACACGCGTTACTATCAAGAGTTACCATATTCGACAAAATACGCATAAATTTGTATTTACGATAAAGTCCTTGTTTTCCTTTGTTTAAGTTAAAAATCAATTCAAATAATTCAATGCCATTCATTATCCTTTCATTAAGCTCAAATTAATCATTTGAGACAAATTCAATTCAATTTGGTCATTAACCACTCTTAGTTTAATTATGAATGCTTAATTAGAATTAATTTTGATTAATTAGAGTTAATCTTGATTAGCTCGGAACGGGATGTAACAATACAACATTTAGATTCCATGTCAGATTTGGAGCCCATTGTATAACTGAACGTACAAAGCAAGAGTCAGAGGCGCATGCGCAAGCGGGGGGCTGTAACTTGTAAGGTAGAAATTAGTAGCCATCGATTAGTCTCTTGAATGCTCTCATCAATTGGGCTGGGCTCTACTTTCAAATGCTAGAGGTGCAAAGAAGCTTCTATGAATCTAAGTGCATGTTTGGTATCTCTATTTTTCACCTCTATTTGTCTATTTGTCTAAATTGGACAGAGGTTAGAAAAATTAGAGCATTTGGTAGATGACTTTATCCTCTTCCTATTTTAGAGGAGTAGAGGCAAATCCTCTAAAATTGAAATGCCCCCTTTTTGGGCAGGTGAAAAATAGAGCCCAGCCCCATGTTGAATGATTTGTGCCATGTAGGAATTTATTTACTCACATCATGGAATAATAACCCAAATCTTACAAGCTTCTATGAAGGAGTATGTGTCCGTAAACTACAATAATAGGGATAATTACAAGCTTCTCTCTTGTCTTGTCACGAGTAGAACAGAACATTACATATAGGCCAATAACAGCAGCCAGCAGTACTGGAATAAAGTACAAGCACTCTCTCTCTCTCTCTTAATTATTTGTTTGTTGAGGACATGGACACTAGACAGACATAGTAATGTCTGTCGTTCCATTCCACTGAGAGCTAGCAAGCAATGGTGAGATTTGAAGATAGGAATGGGATTATTTATTTCTTTTTCAAGGTCAAGTAGTAGTATCAGCTTGAAGTTGCTGCCTTTCTGGACTTGGCCGATGATGGGCACGACGATGACGGAGTTTGAAGCAATAAGATGATCCCTCTGAAATTGCATCCAGCGCTTTATCATCACTCGCACTCGCACGAATAAAGTGATAGGACCATGACCCTAGCAAGGTTCCAACTATGGGGCCCACTACATACACCCAAACTCCCTTGTATCTCTTGCTTGCAATAGCTGGGCCTATTGTCCTTGCAGGATTCATCGACCCTCCTGATATGGGCCTGGCATAGACAAACAATCAAGTGAATTAAACATAGTCATTCATTCTTCTTCCCGAGAATAATGCTTAATTGGATATCTCCCTTCCATAGTGGGCCAGGACCCGACTTAATTTCAACAGGAGTTGAGCCCATTGTCAAATTCATCACAAGCACATGTTTATAGATGTGATGAATGTAATGGTGGCCCATTATATAATAGATTAAGTTAGGAGGCTTTGGCTTCAATTTTGACCGATGGTTATGTAACTACTCATGCAACTAGTCACTCATTTTTCCATCAAACCACTCATGTTTCAGTGTTCCTATGTAAGTATACCCCTTTTCCTCCAATTTCTCTATTTCTATTCTATCCAACTTGTCCTATGGAAGGTTTTTTTTTTTTTTTATGTGATTATTTATTTTGTAGTGCAGGGAGATACCGTGCTAAGCATGAGTTATTGGGCTAGTACTCTCCTATTATGTAACTACTCATGCAACTAGTCACTCATTTTTCCATCAAACCACTCATGTTTGAGTGTTCCTACGTAACTATACCCCTTTTGCTCTAATTTCTCTATTTCTATTCTATCCAACTTCTCCTATGGAAAGAGGTTTTTTTTTTTTATGTGATTATTTATTTTGTAGTGCAGGGAGATACCGTACTGAGCATGAGTTATTGGGCTAGTACTCTCCTATTATGTAACTACTCATGCAACTAGTCACTCATTTTTCCATCAAACCACTCATGTTTCAGTGTTCCTATGTAAATATACCCCTTTTGCTCCAATTTCTCTATTTCTATTCTATCCAACTTGTCCTATGGAAGGTTTTTTTTTATGTGATTATTTATTTTGTAGTGCAGGGAGATACCGTGCTAAGCATGAGTTATTGGGCTAGTACTCTCCTATTATGTAACTACTCATGCAACTAGTCACTCATTTTTCCATCAAACCACTCATGTTTCAGTGTTCCTATGTAACTATACCCCTTTTGCTCTAATTTCTCTATTTCTATTCTATCCAACTTGTCCTATGGAAAGAGGGTTTTTTTTATGTGATTATTTATTTTGTAGTGCAGGGAGATACCGTACTGAGCATGAGTAATTGGGCTAGTACTCTCCTATTATGTAACTACTCATGCAACTAGTCACTCATTTTTCCATCAAACCACTCATGTTTCAGTGTTCCTATGTAACTATACCCCTTTTGCTCCAATTTCTCTATCTCTATTCTATCCAACTTGTCCTATGGAAGGTTTTTTTTTATGTGATTATTTATTTTGTAGTGCAGGGAGATACCGTGCTAAGCATGAGTTATTGGGCTAGTACTCTCCTATTATGTAACTACTCATGCAACTAGTCACTCATTTTTCCATCAAACCACTCATGTTTCAGTGTTCCTATGTAACTATACCCCTTTTGCTCTAATTTCTCTATTTCTATTCTATCCAACTTGTCCTATGGAAAGAGGGTTTTTTTTATGTGATTATTTATTTTGTAGTGCAGGGAGATACCGTACTGAGCATGAGTAATTGGGCTAGTACTCTCCTATTATGTAACTACTCATGCAACTAGTCACTCATTTTTCCATCAAACCACTCATGTTTCAGTGTTCCTATGTAACTATACCCCTTTTGCTCCAATTTCTCTATCTCTATTCTATCCAACTTCTCCTATGGAAAGAGGTTTTTTTTTATGTGATTAATTTTTTTGTAGTGCAGGGTGATACCGTACTGAGCACGAGTTATTGGGCTAGTACTCTCCTATTTTGTAACTACTCATGCAACTAGTCACTCATTTTTCCATCAAACCACTCATGTTTCAGTGTTCCTTTGTAACTATACCCCTTTAGCTACAATTTCTCTATTTCTATTCTATCCAACTTGTCCTATGGAAAGAGGGTTTTTTTTTTTTTTTTTTTGTGATTATTTATTTTGTAGTACAGGGAGATACCGTGCTGAGCATGAGTTATTGGGCTAGTACTCCTATTATGTTCAAATTTCACTGATTACCCATACAAGCGAGCCATTTATCATTAGTGGTTTGGATTATTTAGATGGACCCTACTGGTGGATTTACAAGCTTGACGTAAGGATTAAAACTCTTATGAGTCGCCAAATGGCATACATACCCAGCTAGTATTGAGGTTATGGTTACTGCAGAGCCAACCGCTATCCCTGCTAGCTCTCCAATCTGTCAAAAGAAAACAAAACAAACAGAACAGAGGAAGCTAAGATACGTAGAAAAGAAGGTCATCTGTCCATCATGAGTCTCCATCCATCCGTCAATACAAGTAAAAGAGGAAATCACTTACGGCTTTAGTATCAGTAGCGACAGAAGAGGTGACGAACATCATTGAGAATGTGACCACCACCTCCATCACAAAGGCCTGAAAGTTTGTTCCAGAAGGAGTCGTGGTCCCTATGTTAGTGATTGGACTAAGCAGCTCCCGGAGTGTGAACGAGGCAATAATCGATCCTGTCATCTGAGCTGCCATATATAATGGAACCTGCAATATTTCCACCAATTACTACTATATATACTATGCCATTCCCATATGGGTGGTAAGTCAGTACAACTGGGGTCTATGACCATGAGTGAATGATCCAGATTCCAAGCTCTTGCTTGATCCAAATTAGGGTACCAGCGCGCGCGCACACATATATATATGGGAGATGCTGCCATGAGAGATATCTCTCACCTTAAATGAGAGATTGGGTAGGGGCCCTCACATCCGTATCCTATGCCAACAACTTAAATGTGAGGGCCCCCACCCCTATCTCTCATATAAGGTGGGGGATATCTCTCATAGGAGCATCTCTCACCTTAATATGAGAGATATGGTGGCGGCCCTCACATCCATATCCAATGCCAATAACTAAAATGTGAGGCCCTCTACCTTATCTCTCATAGTAAGATGAGAGATGCTATATATATATATATCGTGTAGTTCATTTCAGAACCAACAATCCATATTTATTTATTGATTTATGTATTTGGACCCCACCCCACTACACTATGAGGCATGGGGACACTGAACATGGTCTTGTCTGGTGGATGGGTGATTCCATATTCCATCCAGGATGTGACGACGACGACGACTACCATGCGAGCGCACCTGTTTCCAAGGGAAATGCCTCACGGCGGCGAAAGCAAATGTGACCGCTGGGTTCATGTGTGCCCCAGAAATGTGGCCAACAGCGTATATCATCACAGTCACAATAAGCCCACCTGCAACTGATGCCCCTAGCTTTGAAATGGCACCTTCATTCCTCACACTCATTGCCGCAGAACCGCATGTCACAAAGACCAATAGAAACGTAGCAATTGCCTCTGCAATCACCTATATGTACAAAATATACATATGTATAAACACACCATAAGCCAAAGTAGCCTTTCCTATGTATATTTATTCATTTCCAGATTGCAGTCTATACTTAATACATGAATCTAACAAAGTACTAGACAACAGCTACAAGACTGCATTCCCAATAGTAATGAAAAGATAAGGTGGCAAAACCCATTATATATAATGAAGCGAACTAGTTTCAGATTAAAATCAATTCCAATTCGCTCCAATTGATTTTAACTCATCCAATTTTATTTTGTTTGACTCTGGGAAACGGGTCGGATCGGGGTAAATTGGGTCGGACCAAAGGTAGAGCACACTTTTTGGACCACCAACCCGTGACCGACCCGCATCTGAAACTTATTTGCAAACCTACAATCCGCACCTATTAAGTCTCGTGTTGGACTAATCCGTCTAGCCGCATAAGACCCGACCCGTGTTTTTTATTGATGTGGTAAAAATTAATCATGGTATGTGCTGAGACTCTAACTCAGGATGATTTGGATTTCAAAGAGGCGACCTTGCAACTACCCTACAGAGAATCCTTTTGCTAATAGTTATCAACAAAAACTTAAAATTAGTTAATGAGGAAGGGATCCAGCCCCAGCCCCAGCCCCAGCCCCAGCCCCACTTTGGAATATTGACCTGGAGTTAGAATTTATCTATGAGGTGTTTATAAAGTAATTATTTTTTTAGAATATTGACCCCTATAATTACTGTTGTTATTATTTTTACACTTATGCATTGTACTTTAAGTATAGGTGTTCAAACTTTTGAAATGAATATTTTATATGGTTTCCTATATAGTCATTAATTTTCTATGAGAACAATTTATAATAAAATTAAACCCAGATGAATATATAATAGATGTAATTGATCAACAAAAATAACAAGTTTCATAATTAATAAGAAAATGACAACATTATTGAAAAAAGACAAACTCGCGATAACAGCGTGGAGCTAAAGAAGAGGCAAAATTTTTTCCATGTAACTGATATGCTATCATACAAGCTTGCCGAGGGAGAAAGGGTGGAGTTTGATTTATTTATTTTTTGTTGCGTTAACTTTTATAAATCGTGATGCAAAAGGAGTGGAACACTAAGATAGACCCCATCTATTAAAAATCACAATAATTAATACAAATATTCTTGCTATTTATGGGATATCCCAAATTTTCACCTCAATCTAGGTTATTTCCAAGGTCAAATTGATTCTCTAATAAAAAAATACAAAATAGGGGAGTTTTCTCTATGACATTTTTTCAGTGATTTGGACTCTCCACCATGCCTTTTGTCTATCAAGAAACTCCTAAAATCTTCATATTTATATCAATGCAATAGCATTTGAATGTTAATGGGTCCAAGTATCCAAGTGCTACTAATCTAAGGAATTTAAAGTATTGTTGGTTGTTCTGATTATATGATTTTTTTTTTTTTTTAGAATGTGACATGTTGAGTTTTGGGTTGTCTGGTTTATTTAATCCTTAGTCTTTTTTATTTAATCCACTCTCGGTTCTAAGTTGCCTGGTTTCTTTTTTATCTATTAATTTGGATTGTACATTTTTTTTAAGAATGCGGAACTAATGGTAAAAAGAATCTCCAATAATATTGGTCAATCTATATAAAGAATTAAGCTCATTCTTATTATCATCATTTTATACTAAGCTCATTATTATTATCATCATTTTCTACTTTCTCTAATAAAATTCAATTTCTCTATGTCAACAAGAGAACCTTTCATTTTTCCCATTCATTTACTTTTGAGTTCATTGTATTTGATTAGATCAACTTCAATATTTCTTTTTTTTATTTGTATCTCTTTTTAGTACTCTCTTATGTCTCATTTGCATGATTAGTTTAGTTCAGTGTTCAATCCATTTTAAAATGTCAGCATCTTGAGACAAATGGTACAATTATTAAACATTTCAATTTGTGAGGTAAACCTTTTTTAATTCATTTACTCTTGAGTTCATCAAATTTTCTTTGAGCAATTTTAATTATGTCATTTTAATATAATTTTTACAAAAGAATCATCATTTTAAATTTTTTATAGATTTACAATATTTTTATGGTTTTTATTTGTATAGTTTTCATAGATTGTGAGTTTCTTTTTTCCCCTTTTTTGTTTCAACTTTTGGGTATTGGGTTCTCATTGGTTTTTCTTTTTCTTTTAAATCACTTTTTATTATGGGATTTTCTGTGAATTCTCATTTTTATGTTGTATTTTTTGTCCTTTTTTATTGCTTATCATTATGAGTTAATTGTTTATTTTACTTCCATTGGGTTCTTTTAGCTTTCTTTGTGAAATATTTTTATGGATTTTTCATATTTCTTTTGTGGCCTCAAATTTTCATTTTTTAATATTAGATTATCATAAGTACTTAGTTTGGTTCTTCTAAATTTCTTTTATCATTGTATTGTCTATGGTTCTTTATTTATAAATATTTTTATAGCCTTTTTAATAAGAAAATATTTTACTTTGCATTTATTTTATTATTATTTCTCACTTGTGATGGGTTTTTAGTTTTCTTTTTATGATGGTTTTTCATGAATTTGTGGATTCTTTTGTATTTGCCCTTTTGTCCTCCATTGTCGAGTTTTTTTTTTCTCATGGGTGTTTGATTCTTTTAAATTGCTTATATTATTGAGTTGATTATAGATTTTCATTTCTATGTGGCTTTCAAAATTTATTGGATTTTATTAATAGTTTATATTATTTGTTTGTTTTGACTTTATTTTTTAGCTTTCTTGGTCATTAATCTTCAATTTTCATTGGCTTGTGGTTTTTTTTTAATTATTTGATATTAGGTTTTGAATTCTTACAGACTTTTTCCCCCTTGTCTCGGACTATAACCTCATGCATTTAATTTTAAAGAAACTAATCGTTTTTATAAATATCGATATTATGCTTATATTGCCTGTGCTAAGCAGGGGCATGTTTTTCTAGTAACTAAGACTAAGATAACATTCAATGAAGATTATACTGTTGAGGTCACCAATTAGCCTTATGACCAAGGTAGCATTCTGAAGGTCTCGCTGCAACACAATCTTATATAAAAGATAAGATAAAGAAGAAACTCAACAGATATTAAATAAATCTACTAAAGGGGATGGAGTTGGATGAATATAGCAAAATTTTAAGACTAATCACCCACGCTATTGCTTGATAAAAGCTAAATGGTTTCACAGTCCATCAAAGATTTAAAATTGCAATGCCCGTAAATATACGGAGAAGCCAGAAGCGAGGGAATGGAATGGAATGAACCTCACCTTTCTTAAAAGTGTAGGTGGAAAATGCTCGCGCAATTTCCATATGAACGCCGGTTTGGGTTTTGTAGATGAGTTTGTCTCTGGGCCTGGGGCCTCCATGTCAGTCTCGTTAGCACCCTCATTCGAATCCATCGTCTCAGGGAAGGACAAAGGACAAATGTGATGCACAATTGCTTCTTTAAATAACCCCACCCCACCCCACCCCACCCCATCCTGCTTAAAGGCAAGATGTATATAAAGAAAAGGGAGAAGATTACGTAGGCATAGAGCCTCCAAAAAGAATCCAAAGATTAATTCATAAACTAGCCAAAAGTAAAGAAGATAAACAGGGAAACAAACTCTGAAATAATAAGAAAACATTAATGAGGCCAAAGGCAAGACTTTCCAATTTGGTAGAGCGAAGTGACATTGAGGAGGAAATGTTGTAGAAAAGTCACCATGATAGTTGAACGCACTGCATGATAGAAGTCCATTGGACGATGCAGAAAGAGACGTTTCAACCTGATAGGGGAGATCAGATTGCTGTTGAAGGTAGCTTCACTCCTGGCAGACCAGATGGTAGAGAGGATTTGAAGAAAATTGAAGACCTGCACTTTCTTCCGGTCTCATTTAATCCAAGGGATAGAGATATCCAAAGACCTACAATAGAAAGAGCCGGAGGCTAAAGCATACCGTAGACTGATAGAGAGTCCAATTCCAAAAAAGAATTGATTGGTTGCAAGCGAGAAGGAGGTAATTGTCTGAATCTATTTGGAATTTGCATAGAGAGCATCTAGAGGCCGGCCAACCCTGGTTGATTCTGTTCATCTTTTTGTGCCAATTTTATTTTTCTCTTCTTCTTTTTCTTTTTCCTTTTGTTTTAATATTACATTTGACCTCTTGGGTCCTCCATGCACTGTCATCTCACTCCTCCTCGGTACGCCTCTGCCTTTGTCATCCCCCCAATACACTGAGGGCAGTACTCTTCCTTGACACTAAAGACAGGATACCCGTGACCACTTGGGCTATCCTATGTGCTGTTTATTTATACCATATTTTAGTAGGTCGGCGCTACTTGGTTCACAGTGGGGTCAAGATATGAAATAATATTAAAAAAAAAATAATAAAATTTGATCCCACTCAATTTAAGAGTTTGACCCCATTGTAGCACTTGGTTAATTTTGGAAAAAAAAAATCCATTTTTAGATGATAAGTATGTTACAATCAATACTTCTAAATAAATTATTCCCACAATTAAAACCCTAATTACTTCTAGCCTATATCTCAGCCATTCAGCCCTTGGAAAGAAGAAAAGAAGAAGAAGTAGAAGAGGAAAAACATTCATATTACCGATACCAAACCGATTGCTGAACCATAAAAATAAAAGAAAATAGAAAAAGAAAAAAAGAGAAAGAAGTCCCGAGTGGAAGAAGCAGGTGTGTCTGCAGTGTCTCCCTCTCCGTCTCCATTATCTCTCGGTCTCTCCCTAGTCCCTTCTCTCTCGTTGCTCTATTTTTTTTTTCTTTCTTTTTATGGTCGGTTTAGACGGTTCTCCCTCTCTGCCATCTTTTTTCTTCATAGTTCATTCCAGCTGTCTCCATTGTCTTCAATTTTGTACTACTTTTCTTTTTTTATCTTTTGTTTAATGCTTCTCTATTTCTTTTTAAGTCCTCCAGCAGCCGATTGTTATTGTTTTTTTCAACGACGTTGATATGTTCTCTCCGTGAAGGTTGTCACCAACTTTTTTTCAATTTTTTATTATCTTTTTGTCCTATTGTTAAGTACTTGTTTCTGACCACTTTACATTTCTTTCTTTTGTGCAGTGCAGTGGTGCCCTCTTGGGTCAAGAGACTAGAGTACTACTTTATCTGTCCTAGCCTTGTATAGTATTTTAAACAGATCTCAATCATTTATTTTTACAATAAATTAATTTTTTCCCTCTACTTTGCGATCGATATTTCTTTTATTGACCTCACTTATTCAAATTGTTGAAGCCGTCTCTGTATTTTAGTGGTTTTTAATTAAAAATATAATAATTTATGGGAGATTTTGATGCTATGAATATTAATTAATTAGTTCCTTCTCCATCCCTCTCCAAAGAACAAGACTATAGCACCCGTGGATATCCACCCAAACTGTCCAAATGATGGTCCTCAAGAAGGGCATTAGAGTTGCATGGCCATCCAAATTCTACTATAAACACAGAGAGTCGAGATTGCAGAAAGTAAATCACAATAGCTACAATACATTCACAAAGGAGGCCCACATTTTTTATGGTCTGGATTGTATTATTTTTGTACAATGAGTGCACCCCATCAATGAGTGAATGGAGGCAGCCAATTCATACCATAGGTGGCTCATGTGAAAACCGGAAAGCTCACGGTAAGGATGCAGGTCTTATTTCGATTTCTATGGGCCAGGATCCTCGAGGCTTTAACTTGAGAAATTCTGAGTTGGAGACTCCATAGTGTAACCTACCTATTAAAAATTTGATTTACTCAAAATAAATACTCTCCGTGTATTTTACCTAAAAAAGAGTTGGTCCCACTTTAGAATTAACCAGTTGATAAAAAATGTGATAAAGACAATCTAATGCACATTAATCATGTTTTTCACTGAACACTCAATTCTACAACAAGACCAACTCCTATTAAGGAAAAATTTTAAGAAACTCTCACATATTGGGAGAACTAATATTTTGACCAGCTCAAATTTCATGTAGGTGGGCCCCACTGTGGATTTACCCTTCTTCAACTAGGGATTTCTCTCCTAGCTCCCTTTTGTTTGTCTTGCTGATTCCTTTGGTTTTAATGATATTTTTATTTAGAAAACTTATGTTTGCACCCACATGTTTTGCTAAACACACCCACTTTTTCAATAATACCCAAAAGACCCTCCTCTCCTCTCCTCTCCCCTTCTCTTCCCCTCCCACTGGCTGCGAGCGAACCCTAATGGCCACCCCATCACCGACGACCATCTCTCCCTCCAGCGAGTTCCCTCTCTTCTCCCTCTGGTGAGCTAAGCGGTTTCTTCTCCTCTTCTTTTCCCCTCCCACCTGCTGCGACTAAACCCCAATAGTCGCCCCATCACCTGCGATCTCCCCTCTCTACCCAACTATCACCGACGACCATCTTCTCCTCTTTCTTCGGGTGTATCGCTCACTGGTGGGGTGCACGAAGTTTCGGAGCCCTGCACATAAAGAGGTGCATGGTTGTGAAACTCCGTGCACATAAAGAGGTGCACGACTGGGAAACTCCATGCATATATCATGTGCACGGTGTTTAACACCCGTGCACATGAGATATGTACGGAACTTATAGGTATTTTCGTCACGTGTAAGTTTTTTTTTTAAAAGTGGTTCAGAAAAACCCACGGTGCGTTCAAAATCTCCCTTTTATTTAACGAAACATGGGATTTCTCTAAGTCAAAGCCTATGAGGATGCAAATAATTAGATTATTGTTCTTGTTAGGATTTTATTGTGTTAGCTCATTCATGGGTTGGACAAAACTCTGGGTTCATTGAGTTGTATTTTTTATTTATTTTAGAATGGACTGTGGTTGAGTCTCTGGAAGAGCTGAACCAAAGATAGAAAAACTGAAAAAATCAGGGTGGACCCGCGAGGCCTGATCGATCGGACAGAGGTCAGATCGATCAGATGCATGTCAGGTCCCAGTTAACAGCGACAAAGGCTTGACTTGAACGATCGGATCCTTTGCCCGATCGATCAGACGGCAGAATTTTCCAAGATTGGGGCTGGGTGATTTGTTTCCTTTTGAGACTGAAATTTCCACTTTGAGTCCTATTTGTGTTGTAACACTAAGGCATGAATTTGAGGCTTGATAAAGGGTGTTGCTGTCAACCCTAAGGATGACAAGAAGTTATTTCTCTCTTTTGTTATGAGGTGAGAAAGCCTTAAGAGAGATTCATTTTTCTCTAGAGCAATTAAGAGGTTGTGCTAAAGATCTGCTTTAGAAGGTTCGCTGCTTCTACTCTTTTGTAGAAGATTGTTCATTTTGGTTTACAAGGTGTTGCTGGATCAAGTGTAGGGAACGGTGCGTGGCGGGGAAGTCGTGGAAACATGAGAAGTTGTGAAAGAACAACTATAGTCCTTAGGTCGACGTACTGACTATAAGAAATGAGCTGTGAGTATATCTTGTAATTGTTCAATAGTTCTTGATTTCATATCGTGGTGTTTCTCCCTAGATAGTGTTTCCACTTAAAATATTGTATTTGCCTTCTTGTGATGGTTGTTTGGTAGATAGTTTTGCTAGTTCTATCTCATTTAGTTGGTTACTTCCACTGTGCATCTGGTTTATTCGACTAGCTTAGTCATTCCAATCTTTGACTTTCAGTTATTTATTTATTTATTTATTGTCAAAAGGAGAGATTGAAATTAAAGGGAGCAAGCATAGAAGGTTATGCAAACATGGGCCTCAAAGCATCTAAAGCCCAACAAGTCTAACAAAAACCAACCAAAGCAGTCCACAAATATCACAGAAAGGGAGAAAACAATTGACAACCACTATAAAATTAAAGCTGCATTGTCGGTCAATTCCGCTCTCCCTCCTGATGAGCCAGAGGATTCAGACTAAAAAAAACTTGATAAGTTTGGCATGGTTGGTTGTCCATTCAAGATTTTATGTGCCAAATTTCCGCCGGAATGATCGATGTTTCGAACCTCCTAAATTAAAATGTCTTTCCTTTCCATGGAAGATTAATCCTCGCGTCCATAAAAATATATCTTTATAAGATAAAGCAAGGTAAAGGTGAAGGACCACTGAGACCGACAGACTCCATGATCACCAACACACAAGAAATAACAATCCTAATTTCTACCCTCTTTTATCCCATTTATATATATATATATATATCTATTTATCTGAGAAGGCCCAACTATATACTTGGATCGGCTTCGGCCAGGCCACAAACTAAACAAGTTTTTGGCACCTGGCTCGAAAAAGTTGTGATGACACTGCACATGATGAACTAGAGATGGACCAATTTGGCATGGACCATTGAGAATTCTATCTTTACTCAAGCAAATAGGCTGTGCTCGAACATGGGCCAACATGGCTGTTACATTCGCTGGAAAAGCCTCATCATATATGATTTCGACCTTATAAGTTTTCACTCAGTGATTATTGCCCTCATCCCACTGTTTACTTGATTGATCCGATTTTTCTACGAGTGGAAAACTTTACAGGTTGTATCTGATCAGTCATCATAATTTTATTGAAGGTTGGAGGACCTATTTATAGAATAAAAAAAGATACATAAGGAAACTTAACCTAGTAACATCGACTTGATCTAATCATAATAACGGAAGGTTATCTCTCAAGTCTCAATCCAACCTCATCACACAAATCATAATATTAATGTTAATATCTTTGTCAAACTTTTTTTTTTTTAAATATATAGGACATATGCGAGTTCATGGGGCCCAATGGCCTGCCAAATACAAGAGATTTTAAGAATCTTGCCATCTTTAACTACAAGAAAGTCGGCTTTTAATAGCGACTTTTTTTTAGCTGCAATTTAATTTTAGCCACTAAAAACTCACGTTTAGTGGTGGAAATTTGATTTCCCCACTAAAGATATTATAGTGCCCACATTTAGTGGCAACTCAAATGTTGCAGGCAAAGTTCCCACTAATTTCATAGCAAGACTTTTAATTTGGCGCCATAATTGCTTAGATGTTTTACTTTTAGCCGCGATTTATTTTTTGCCGCTGTATGTGCCACCTTTTGCTGCAGCTTTATATTACCACTAAAAATATACCACAAGAAAATTGGCTTTTAGTGGGAAAACTTTTAGCCACAATTTAATTTTCGCCAGTAAAAACTCACCTTTAGTGGAAAAATTTGATGTTGCCACTAAAGGTATTATTGTGGCCACATTTAACGGCAATTCTTATGCCGCAACTAAGGGGTCCTTTGTCTACACCCATTTACATATGTAAATAGTGAATATGGGTAATATTTACCCATTAGTCATGTTTATCTACAAGTATTAACGCATCTTGTGTGTAAATCACATGTGTTAACGGTATGAAAATGACCCCATTTTTACGCTAAGATTTGAACACCTGTTCAGGTGGGAAAAGAAAATACCAAGCCACATGTGATTTCAATGAATACCCATTGGAGGCTGACAGTTTGGTTTTGGGGCAATTTCCGTCAAAGAGGTTCTGGATTCGAAACCTCATCCGTTCTGGATTCGAAACCCCCTCCAACGCATTTAGAAAAATAATAATAAAAGAGACATTTCCATCAAAGAGGTTCTGGGTTCGAAACCCCCCTCCAACGCATTTAAAAATAATAATAAAAGATGCATCAAGACCGATGAAATCTATGAATGAAAATTCTCCATGCGTCCCATCCCCTTTTATGAAGGTAACCTCTCTATTTTCTCTCTCTTGCCTTTCTATACAAAAAAATAATAATTATAAAATCTATTTCTATAACTGATTAATATTAGCATAAAGCCGGTGAGATACATGGGTTAAGTTTTATGCAAATTGAATAATGAATTAAGATAATATTGAACTAAATATTTATTAATAAAAATATTAATAATAATCATATTTTCCTAACCATTAGACTATAAACTCATGTTTCCTTAACCAAACATGTTGGAATGCATTTTTTTTTAAGGTGATCATTGATAGAAATGTATATTTTTTAAAAGCATATTTCATGTTGAAAGACATGTTCTTTTTTAAGGATCTAAAATACAGATGAAAACTTTGATATAAATTAGACCTTTTATTGTCTCCTTTTCATATTATTATAGTAGAATATAATTTAATGATTAATAAGTATCATATGCAAAATTGTTTAATACATTTACATATATCATTGAAACAAATTAACATAGAAAAATGCATCATATGTGTAAATGATGCAAAAATAGTGTTATTAGACAAACGTTGTAAAAAGAAACACAAGTGTAAACGTTGCATACTTAAAATTTGAATATTCATTATTTACATGTGTAAATTGTATTTACATGCGTAAATTGTATTTACATATTCCACGCGTAAAAGACAAACGACCTCTAAATGTCATTTTGGAGGGAAATAGATTTAGCGACAAGTTTTAGTTTTTCACCACTAGTGTCTAGAATCTTAGTGGCAACACTTTATTTTCGTCACTAATTGATTAGGTATTTTACTTTTAGCCACATTTTTTTCCCGCTATATGGGCCACCTTTTTATGGAGATTTTATATTACCACTAAAGATGTTACCAAAAAAAGGTCGTCTTAAGTATCGCGTCTCTATTACGTCTCATCGCTTTCTCTTCTCAAATGGGAGAACTCATCTATGATGGTGATCACGCACGGTCTCGGCCAGTAGCCATCAGGTGCGTTTTATCTTGGCTTTCTTCTTCTTCTTCCCTTCTCATCTTCTCTTTCTTTTTTGTGTGCAAGAGATGCTGAGATCCATTGAATCCGACGGTGGAGATCTTTTTCCTCCAATCTCTGCCTTGCATCTCTAAGAAATGGAAGTTCAGAGTTTGCATCTCTAAGGTTTTTATCAAAAGAAATTATTTTTTCTTTACAAAATTTTGTAAAATATTATTCAAATAGAGTAGGACCCGTCATCAAATTGTCATTATATCATGGGCCAAGGTCCTCTCTGGTTTTGTGGGAAACTCACAAGGACGAGTTGCTTTTCATGGGGCCCACTCGTGCCTATATATAGATTGAGCCCAGATCATCTTTGGCTTATAGAGGAGCATGTTGGGAGTGTGTGTGTGTTTTTTTTTTTTCTTTTTTTTTAACCCACATGTGCTGTATATGGATAATCAGAGCCATTCAAAATGAGCGCCTTACTCATTTATGGGGTATCACTAGTTTACTTAGAATCGAGTTGATCCTACTATACAATTGACCACAGAAAAATACTATGGCTAAAAAAAATTATTAACTTTTTTTTTGTGCGTTTAATCTTGCTTTGAGACAAACTTCATTAAAAAAATGAGATTTGAAGATATGCCATATAAATGGTTAGAGTGCTCACAAGGCCGGCTCGAGACAATTTGAGGCTTAAAGCGACAATCCTAAATGCAGCCTCAAATTATCTATTAGTTTTTCTCTTCTTCTTTTTTTTTTTTTTTTTTTTTTGCTTTTTTTTTTTTTTTAAGTTTTGTGCATATGGATTCGTATTTTCTAATATATACATTTATCATTTGTAAATTATAACAAATAATATTTATAAATAAAACGAAAACTAACTATAATAAACATACAATACGAGCATAGAATTAAAAAAATATTAAAATCATAAAACAATAGAACCTGATTTAGTGATTTATTGTTATTGGCCATAAAGATTGTAGATGTAGATGAATTTCGAATTTGATCCAGCTTTTTCATTATGAAGAAAAATGGATTATATTTGAGTTAGCGGGTTATGATTAACATATATTATAAAAAAGACTCACATATATTATCAAAACATATCCACATATATTATTAAAAAGAAGACAAAACAAGCGCTACACCAAAAACGAGAATTTGGAACTGTTTGGGAACGGTTTAACGGATTAGGAACAGACGGATTAGGAACAGTAATCCGTTCCAATTTCCTGTTTTCCGTTCCTAATCCGTTAATCCGTTCCAAAAATAGGAAATTGGAATGGTTTGGGAACGGTTTAACAGATTACGAACGGGCGGATTAGGAACGGTAATCCGTTCCAATTTCCCATTTTTGGTGTAGTGAAGATCCATAGATCTTTAAAAAAAGATTGTTTTAGAAATAAAAAAAAGTAATTATAGAGAAAGACAATCTATGAGAGAGACAGAGGTTGAGAAAGTAAGGAGTACGTGAGATGGAAAAGCGTTGGTAGAGAAACATTCATTTTAAAAACCTCACTGGTGAGGTGGCAAGGAGGTTGGGTTGAGATTTGTTGGGATTTAAAAAGACATTGTACGTGTGTGTAGAGAAAAAGAAGGATGAGACTTGCTTTAATGCTTTGTTTAAATGTGAAAAGATGGCTTTAATGAGATGTAATACTAATTACTATTATGAGGCTTTGGGAGAAAAAAAAAACTATGAAAGTTGCTTGAATGCTTTTTTCAGAATTGGAAAAGATGATTTTTATGGGGCCTTAATTTTTGGAGGGCCTAAAGCAAGGGCTTTTCTTGCCCAATGGTTGAGCCGGCCTTGAGTGCTCACTCTGAATTACTCTGATTATCCATATGAGTTCAGATCATCTTTGCTTTCCAGAGCATGATTGAAGCATTTTTCATGGGGCCCACCCATGCCTATATATGGATAATCAGAGCCATTCAAAATGAGCATCCCACCCATTTATGGGATATCTTCAAATTTCAGTTTCAATGGAGTGTGTAACAACCCAACCATACTATGAATTAAGTGAGAAACTGAGCATAAACATTGCTTTCTGTCTATTTCATAGCTTTAATTTGGATGACTAAAAACATGATCTACCCTTTTTTATGACTAGGTATCCTTGAGATCTTTGACCCAACTTGATTAATCCCCCAAGTGGCGCCTGCTAAACCCACACAAATATAATAGGTAAATAAATATATATTTCTAACTTTATAAGTAATGGGTTCATTTTTAAATATTTTTAAAATTATTTAAATAAACATGACTCTCCTGAGGCTCCATGTTAACTCTATCCGAGTCAAATCTTTTGCAATGGACGAGTCTAAGTCCAAGTCAGGAGTTTTCCAATCTTGACTTTTTAAACTAATGTTATACCTGTTTACAAATGATTAGATCCATTTATGCAAAACATGTCTAATTGGGCTCGCCTTGGTCGTCTATAAGTCCTTTACTACATACTCAGGCACCACCAGTCTCGTCCTTTTAAGTTGTGAAGACGGAAATAGGCTCTACTATGCTCTAAGTAACCAAAAAACACAAGAACGAAAACCAAAAAACGGAGAATCAACCCAAATCTTACCCTAAATTTACTAGCTACTGCACCCAGGCTCGTTTTATATTATACGTCCTAAAAATAAATCAGAGGCGTCTTCAAGGAGTATGGAGATTCAATTCAATTCACAAGGTCAGTCAGTGGTCATGAAGTCAGAAAATTAATTTCCCTTGGAGGGGCTACTGTGTTTTAAAAAGTAAAAAATTAAGAAAAAAAAAGAAGTTAGGGGCCATATACAAAATAGGGGATTGTACCAAATAATTAAGCATATAGTACAATTAGACTGTTTTATTAAAAAACATAGTGAAACTTCAAAGAAGTTGTTCGTATATCTTTTTTGATGAAAATGCCCAAGTTAACGATATCGTCAATTGGGTTGACGATATCGCCAACTCAATTGACAATCTCGTCATCCCAATTGACGATATCGTCAATTGCGCGCCTGTATTTAAGCCCATGAATCTTCTTCATTTTCTTTGTGAAGCACTCTGCTTTCTTTTGTCCCTTTCTTCATTTTGCAGGTAGCTGCTTCCATTTCTCATATATTTTTCTTAAATCTAATTTGTGAAATTAATCTTCAATAACATGTATTTTTTTGTGGTTTCTTCTCATTCTTTACTGGCAAATGGTGCCTGTGCGAATCACAGGCAAACAAGAGAAATAAATTTAATTTCTTAATTTGAAAAGCTTGATTGAATTCTAACGATCTAGAGTTTTTATTACTCAATTGATTCTCCACAACTCGCATAATTCATTTGACAAAATTAGCAAAAAAAAAAAAAGGTGCAGTCCAATTAAACCTTAATGTATTCAAGTTAGTAGCACTTCTACCATATCTTTTTCATAATTTCTACCATATCTTTTTCATAATCAGTCTCCTTTAGCTAGTTTTGCTTATCTTCGTAGTTGAAGAGCACACTGTAGCACATAGCAATCATAGACAATCTTCGCATGATAGTATGGTACGTTCTCTTATGTGAGTCGCTTAGGACTCTTGTGTAGAATGTGATCAACGTACGCCAATACAAAGAAGCCGCAATCTTCGTTGCACTCATTCGCAAGTTTGTCACAGTTTCGATGAAAGCATGATCATCTTGACCGACATTGAGTTGGATTTAGATGGAAAATATGGCAGATAAAATTCTGTGAGAAACTTCTACCAGTAACTTGCTTAGATGGAAGCATGATCATCTTGACCAGCATTGAGTTTAATCAAGCACAATTCTTTTTTTCTTATTCAAAGGTTTATGATTCAATTACCAAGAAGCATGCCCATTACATGTGCTCCTATAAAACTAAACTAAACCGTCCCATGCTATGCATTTTTTGTTCTTTCCAAAGCGTCTTTTTCACAAATACTTGGCGTGTGTGATACAAGTTGAACCCTACTTCATGGGATTTCAAATTCTGCATGGGTTTTTTCCTTCCTCTTTGTAAGGACCCGTCCCTAAAAATACCTAGTGGAACCCAATTTGACCAAGTCAACCCTAGATTATCCTATTTAATAGGTGATTAATTAGCATGAGTAGTTAGTAATTCCCATTAATTTAGCATAGATTATAAGATTAAGACCCTTGTGAAATTAGTAGTGGTTTTCTAGAATTAATTTTCTAATTAGAAGCCTTAGTTATAATCTTAACCATATATGAGTTTTCCTTAGAGAGTTATGCAATTTATCTTAGAATGACCTAACTACCCATGGCCTAACCCATTAACCTATTTGTTATATGAGGGTACTTCATTCCTTTCAACCACACATTTTCCCTCATTTTTGAAAATCTCAATACCTTAAATGACCTTGGCCTCCTTTATTATCAACCAAGTAAACATGATCACTTTTGTCATTATAAATAGCATACCTTTATTGCCCTTAAGCTCATTTTTTCACAATCACTCATTTGAGGATACTTTAGTTATTAAATGTGAATACCTAAACTATCCTAGTCCTTATCATTTATTTCTATTAACAATCAAGGACCCTTTGGTCATTCCATTTTAATCTTCCTCAAATACCCTCATCCTTATCCTAAACTTACACTAGCAAGAGAGGGCATTTTAGACTATAACCCAACCAATTCCTATAAAAGAAACCCCTCTCATCCATTCTTCTCATTTCACTACAATTTTCCTCACATCTCTCTCTCTAAGTTAGATATTAGGGTTTCTCTCTCTCTAGATCTTAGCCCTCCAATTACTAGAAGCAAGACATCTAGCCATCTACAAGCTAAGGAGCTCATCTTATCTCCTAGGTCTCTCTTCCCTCTCTAGCTTGACATACCCAAGTGGAAGTGGGAGCACATTACTATGGATTTCATCGCAGGACTTCCGACTACCAGAAGATGTAGTGATGGCATATGGGTTATAGTAGATCGGCTGACTAAGTCAGCTCATTTCTTGCCAATTTCGATGAGAGCAGGACTTGATGTCTTAGCTAAGTTGTATGTGGACGAGATCGTCTCTTTGCATGGTGATAAGTCCACAAAATTGCAGTTTTCATTCATCATTTCATATGCATTTGTGGACTTAATTAGGTTGATTGCATAGAATTACACTTAATTTCATGATTTCATGCATTTGAGCATCAAAGTTGGAATCTTAGTCAAATTTGGTCAAAATTCATTACATTGCATGACTTTTGTGAAATTAGGGATTTTCATTTCATTCATCACCCAAGAATTAGTTCTTTTGGCTTCACTAATGCATACCTTCTAATTTTGATGCCATGTGTTATTTTTGAAAAGTTTGGTATTTTTTGGTACATTAATTAGGCATGTAGGGTCCCATGCATAGTTCATCTAGATTCCTCACACTTGATTATTATTGACATCATTTAATTTTATTTTTGAAGGATAAATCAAGAGTAGGACCTGCATTGGTGAAATTTGAGAGAGATCAAAGGCGGGACACGCTTCATGGTGGGCCCACATATCTTGACATCTAGGTGGAGTTGGAAAGATTGAAAAATCTCAAAGATGGAAAAGGAATCAAATAAGCAAGCAAAGAAAGAGTCCAAGCATGCCACGGACATCTAACATGGGTCCCACACACTCCATAGCATGCCAAACATAGAAGTTTCCTTAATTGCACAATTATTCCCAGATTTTTCAGGGGCAGCAAATTGAAATGGCCATAACTCTAAAACCGTGTGTCGGATTGATACAATCTACTGACCGTTGGAAAGCTCTTTTCGAGTAGATATCCGTGGAGCTTAAGATTGAATAAATCGGAGCTATATTGAGGGAGATATGACATCGAAAAGTTACCTATTATAATTCTATGCGGGAATTACAAGAAGTTTTCAAAATTGGCAACATAAAAGATGTTTGAGAAGTTCAATGCAAGAATTGGAGCCCAAGAGGCCACATTTACCAACAAATCATCTCCAATTCAAATTCTTTCTAAGTGTGAAGCCTAACTTGAGTTCTAAGCAAGAAATCTCTCCAAATAAGGAAACAAGTCCTAAAAGAGAGGAGATTCTTCCAAAAAGGAGGCATCAACATCTATAAAACTAACCCAAAAAGGAGGATGCATCACACAGCTAGCCCTCTCTCCAATTCCCTTCTTTCTTTTCTTCCTTTCTTGTTTTCCATTAGTGTTTTTCTTTATTTATTTTATTTTGGTAGCCGTGGGCCATGTCCAAGGAATTATTTTGAAGGAGGATCTTTGTGAATGAGAAGTTGTAAAGATGCAATTTTTAATGACAAATCAAGAAGCATTCTTTGCAATGGCGGGCTAATTTTCTTGATTAGAGCTATGGATGAAGGTAAGTAACTTCTTTTTATTTATTTAGTAATTCTAATTTATGTTCCATGATTATGTGCTTAATGATTAATAGGCTTGTCTTCGTGCCCTAGGTAAATCTCCATTCTTGAATTCTAAAAATAAAAATTGGTTTTTGACTATTTATGCTTAGGTTTGATAGGCCATGCTTAGGATTTAGATCTTTTGATGGTTTATGTTTACTTTTGATGAGTAGTTCTTAAATTATTTTTATTCTTTTATGAGATGAAGAAAGTCTTGAGTTTTGAATTTTTATGATTGAAAAGGGATTTTAAAAGTTAGATTTTCCAAATTAAAAACATTGATTTGTCTTTGATTTAAAGTAAAAATTGGAACAAATTAGGATTACTTGATAAATAATTTGCAAATGCTTATTGGATTCCTATGCTCTAATCACTTTCATTAATTTGTATTTTTTCATCTTTCTAAATTAGTTGCTTGATTTTATATCTAAATACTCAAAACTTTTTTTATTGTAGTTAATTAGTTTTCTTAATCTAAAAGTTTCTTTAATAAGCTCCCTGTGGGTTCGACCTGTTCTTGCCACTGTCTCATCTAGACACCCGTGCACTTGCGGTATTTTATGATTGATATTGATCACATCACATGGAGTTCTAGCATCGATTATATCAGACAGAGACCTGCGTTTCACTTCACACTTCTGGGAGAGCCTACATCAGAATTTGGGTACTAAGTTGAGCTTCAGCACCACCTATCACCCACAGACGGATGGACAGACCGAGCGTACTAACCAGATACTGGAGGATATGTTGAGAACTTGTGTCTTGGATTACAAGGAAAACTGGGAAGATTATCTACCACTCTGCGAGTTTGCCTACAACAATAGCTACCATTCTAGCATCAAGATGGCACCTTTCGTGGAGTTGTACGGCAGGAGATGCAAGACCCCCAGTTTGTTGGGAAGAAGTTGGTGTCAGGAGTTTCTACGGACCATCCATAGTCGGCGACACCAGCGAGAAGATCCGATAGATAGTCGAGAATCTGAAAGTCAACCGCAGCCGCCAGAAAAGTTACACAGACAACCGACGCAGACCTCTCGAGTTTCAGAAGGGAAACAAAGTATTTTTTAAGATTTCCCCAGCCAAAGGTACTCTCAGATTCGGCGAGAAGGGTAAGCTAGCGCGGAGATATATCGAATCATTCGAGATTAGGTCCAGGATCGGAGACGTTGCTTACAAGCTTCAGCTACCCCCAAAGTTGTCAGGAGTTCATGATGTCTTCCATGTCTCCATGCTGAAGAAGTATGTAGAGGACCCTACTCACGTTCTGCACTATCAGCCACTCGACATTCAACCAGACACATCGTACATCGCCAAGCCAGTTGCCGTCATTGACACCAAGGAGCTGGAGCTCCGGACCCGAACCATCCATTGGGTGAAGGTCCAGTGGGAGCATCACACTCCAGAAGAGGCTAAGTGGGAACTACGCGACTAGGTGGAGAAAGACTATCCACATCTTCTACCTCAGGTATGTCCTAACTTTGTTTTTACATTTGGGGACCAAATGTTTTAAATGAGGGAGTGATGTGAGGCCCCACCCCTTGTGGGCCCTCAGTTTGATTTAAATAATTATTAATATGTAATTTTCTATTTTAATATGCTAGTTAATAGGAAGTAGTAGAATAGTTTCTAATAAGCCTAAGTCTTAGGATGTAGCTTTTATATAATTTTTAATAGATGTTAGGTGCGTATTGTAAATAATGGAGTTTTAATTAGATTAGGATTTATTGTTATTAGAATTGTTAATAGGAGGGACATTAAGGTTTAGAACATTGTAGAATCCCACCTAATGACCTAAATACTCATTGCCCCACTCTTTTTCATTTGCAACCAAGTTACCCTTTTAGTAATTAGCCTAAACCCTAAACTATATAACCCAACTATTGCAAACATTAGCCTAAAACCCTAATTCACTCTCCTCTCTCAATTACCCTATCTTCTTCCCTAAGAAAACCCTAATTTCCCTAAGTTCCAACACAAGGAGGCTAGGAAACCAGCCCAATTTGCTACAACACCTCTATTGGATCTCTTTTTGCACTTCAATTTTCCTTTTCTACTACACAAAAGGCAAGTACCCTATGCTAATTTCACTTGATGCATGCTTTCTATCATCGTTTCTGTAATTTCAATTCAAATAGATAGAGATGCATGTTTAGATCTTCTTTTGAGCTTGTTCTTATAGAAAATGACCATTTGATAGATGGGTTCTCCCATTTGGAAGATCAATGGTCCGGTTGGATGATGGATGAATGGTTATAGAAGTGTTTTTCTTTGTCTAGTATGTTTTTGTGATGAATGGAGAAGATTGATGATGAATTGGATGAAAAATGGATTGAGAAGGGAAATCTCAGAATTCTGGACAATTCAACTCTGTACGTGTACCCGGTCGACCGGTCCCCAGCTCGGTCAACCGGGCACACTGAAACAGGTAAAAATCAAGTCTCAGTTATTTGCTGCTTGAAATGTACAGACAGTGTACTCGGTCGACCAGATCCTGTACCCGGTTGACCGGATACACAGGACACTGTAGGAGTTAACTGAGACCTGAAATTCACAGATAGGTCAGGAACCCTGTGTACCCGATCGACATCAAGACCATGATGTCGACCGGATACACTGCGCATCCTGAGGAACCCCCCAGCTATTTGGCTCCAGGTCCTAGTGGACCCGATCGATATCACGGCCATGATGTCGACCGAAGACACTGCAGGATGTCGACTTGGGAGGTCAACATCCAGTGCACCCAGTCGACATCCCAGGGGATTATGTCGACCGGGCACACTGTGAACAGTAAATTCCAAATTTCTGTAGACTTTGATGTTTGATCTATTGTAGGGCTCATTGACCAACCAAATAGGCTTCCATCAAGTGTGCCACACACGAATCAATGGCATGGCTTAGCCTTGACTCGTGGAGTCCATCAATTGAGGTTTTGGGATTTAAATCATCAATGATTCAGTCCTTAAATGTAGTCTATGATGTCTATAACTTCAGGAGCACCGGATTTATTATCTTTTGACATCAAAGGCTATAATTAGGGATCCAATTACGTGATGAGGCTTGAACCAAGAGTGGACCATTACCTAGGATTGGACCTTTGTCTATTTCCACTTGATTCCATGATTTTGAGGATTTCATGTGATGTTCTTCTCTCTTATCTGTATTGTTGCCATAAACCTGTTAATTACTGGAAATTGGAGGACCTGAACTTAGGATTACTTAGAGGTGACCCTATAATGTGTTTGGAGATGAATGACCCATGTCTGTGGCTAGGCGGGCCCTCATACGGCCTAAGGTTGGGTATGTGAAACCATAGAATGAAGAGGTTAGGTTAAATGGTTTGATGGCTCATTGTGTATGAGCATGGGATGATTACTTGTGAATTGTACATGGTGTTGCACTTGTGTTGCCTCAGGCCACGGTTATGGGCCTTGGAGTGGATCCAATGATGTTGGACTTGAACTTGGATATTGGACCGTGTTCCATGCTGTTGTACCTTAACTTCTTAGAGACTTGGTTAGGATCTTGCTCACGCAAGATAAGCCTAGATAGACACAAACTTGTACTTGTTTCCTGAGTCGGCACCAAACGTTCACTCAGTTGTTCTAAACTCAGCCAGTTGACTGATCATCACTGGTAGGGGCTATATTGGTTACTTAGAGCTATCATGATGAGCCGTGATTAGACGGATGGTGTGATACCGGGTCCGGGTTAACCTGATAAAGGGGTGTGATCAGTGCGATAAAGGGGTGTGATCGGTGTTATATATTGTATGCTATTATTATCAGAGTTGTTATCCCTTGCCTGGTTATTACCCTTTTCCCCACTGCAAACTGTTTACAGTATGGGAGGGCCGTAGCATAATATCCCGCTGTATATCCAGCTTGTGTGAATGTGCTATTTGTTAGCTGATTAGATTATATACTTTATATTTCTGATTCTAAACTGTTAATTACTGCTCAATTGCCTAGATAATGTACTTTGACTACTCTTATGATTACATACCTGTCTCTATTCTCTATTGTTGTATACATCTTGTGTTATCTGCATATGGTGCCTTGCCAGATCCTTGGATCTGACCCATCTTTGGTGCTTAAGTCCAAACCATGATCCCTCGGACGACGCGTTCTATGAGGAGCCTGTAGTTGGTGACTACAGGTGGGGGCCGGTTGACCAGGTGGTTGAGCCAGAAGACGGAGCGCCTGCACAGGGGGAATAAGTACAGTTCTTTGTTTTGGTTTTGAGTGTTTCTATGTAGTGAGATTAGGTAGTAGTCAGTTTTGTATAAACTTAATAATTACACTTTGAGATTTTATCAGACTTTCGCATTGTTATATTTGACTCATTTACATGTTACCATTGCTTCCACTATGTTTTCTTACGCTTCCGCATTTCAACTGTTGATTATGTCATTGTTTAAACAGTTTTAAAAATCTGACCTCACTGCGGACTACGATCTTGGAAGTTCTCGGATTTTTCGGGAAGTAGCGCTCCAAATTCGAGTACCTTAGCGTTATCTTCGGTATTCGGAATTGGGGCGTTACAATATGATACCGGCATGGACATTGATATTGAGATATTGTTGGATGACACAGTAGGTACCAGTGAGGGTGGGGTACTGATCGACACTTAGATGTGCAACGCTTAACCGCAAGACTACGGTGTCGTTAAGTAGTAAATGACTAAAGAGTCCGGATTATCGATCCCACTGAGAGAGGATGGAATAAGCAATGAATCTAATTATATTAAAATTGAACTAAGATTTAGCTAATATAGATAATTGAAGCAAACAATTAAAACGATTAAACTATGCAATGTAAACAATTAATTAACAATCTAAAATATGAAATTAATAAGATCTAAGCTAATCTAACAAGCTATACTAAACTAGTGGATGAATGGTGGTAGAAATGTAAGATTTAAGGTGAAAATGTGGTGTGAGATGTGTAGGATTTTAAAACAAGTTATGTGAAGTGTAGATCTAACAATCTAGAAGTGAAAATAACAAATTAAACAAAGATTTAAATTAACAACGATAAAATAAGAGATTAGGCAATCTAAAATCCACTAAGTATGTAATTAATTCAAACAATGCATGTTATAACTCAACTCCAAAATCTACAATCCAATTAGCAATCTCTTGCTTAATTGGATTGGATGATATATCAATAAGGATCAAAATAAAGAAAATCAAAAGCCAAGATCATAGATCATAACCCAACTACCATAACAATTAATCATCAAAATCAAGCTACAAAAGATAAAAAATAAGGGCTCTAGAGCATGCTATGTGAGAGAACTTAATCCAACTACAAAGCATCAATTGAGATTATCCAAGCATCAAGTGTAGAGATAGAGCATGAGAAATAAGCGAGATTATCACAATTAGATCTAAAATCTACTAATCATTCAAGGCACAAGTAGGGAGTTTAGACTAAAACATGCATCGAATTGAACTAATCACATTACTTAACTTCAAAAGGAGAGCCTAATCCACTTTAGCCACTAAACATCAAGAAAGAGCTTCAAATCTTTATTAATGATCTTCAATTACACACTCTCTCTAAATTAGTTACAAATAAGCTCCTAATTACAATCTAAAAGTAAAAATAAAATTGCAAAAAGACTAACTTGCTAAAAAGAACTCTCTTTCTCTACAAATACATCCCAATTTATAGAAACATTGATGACATATGATTGACTCATTTCCTTTCACAAGAATTGCTTTCAATTGGTTGCAACTTAAAGGCTTTTCATTGGCTCATTTGCTTTCACATGGATTGCTTCAATTTGATTGGTTGCAACAATTTTTCCTTCCAAAAGCTAAAAGCTCATGTGCTTTTTTGCATTTTGTGGTCCTCATTTCATTTTAGAGGCTTTTGATTGGCTCATATTATTTCACATGGATTTGTGTTATGACAAACTTTAATTGGTGAAGAGGTTAGAGTTGGATAAAACTATTTTCTATGTAGAAAAAAATATGCAATTAATGGGGTTTGAACCCATAACCTCCATCATATCCACCAGAGCTCTAACCAATACACCAACCACTCATTTGTGTTAAAAAATGACTTCTTTTATCCTTAAAATCTTGTCCTCTTATTTTGGAATTCTTCAACACTTCACCAAGATTTCTTCATGTTACTTATTTTATTGAAATCTCATCTTGATACCTTGGAACGCTAGCGAGAATGTTGGGGTAGTCGCGGGGTCCACCTACACAAGAGAAATTACATAAAAAATGCTATAAATAATCGGATTTATACATGATAATCCGATAATCTGTTAATGCGATAGAATGATGAAATCTCTATGTAAAGCAAATGATATGCATATGAGATGCTAATAAAACTCGGACTAATAAGGAGTAAAATATGCAATATTTAACACTCATCAGGTACTGAGATCACCGGCGCTCGGATCTGGTGTGGATGGACGGTCATGTTGATCTAGCATGTAAGACCAATTACTGTGACTTGGCCATGGCTATAGATGAGTGATTCGGGTAGATCTAGCATGTAAGACCAATGGCTGGGACTTGCTGTAGCTAGGGATATTGATGAACTCTAATATGCTCCCATTCTATGTGACAACAACGATGGGTGGCTATAACCCCCATGATTGATGTCGATCGACTGTTGTTGGGACAACAACGACGGGTTGGCTCTGACCTCCTACTTCCCTTGTACTTCAACTGTGGACGTACCTTTGTGTGCTCTTATGGATGTATATTGGATGTATATTATGGATGTCATTGCTTAGTGTCCTTGATTACCGACGTTGATATGGTTAGATCTAGATATGAGGATTACGGATATGGTAGGGTTACTTCCTCTGGTTACTTATGTTACTTGTGACACTGATGTACTTACATGATTTATATGATATATTGATGATGATTGCTTCTCTTATCTACTTAATGTGCTGTATCCAACATCTGTTATATTACTATCTCGATTATTGTTCATGCACTACACTCCACACTGTTTCTGTTACACTCTGATATTTTATATTATTACCAATGTACTAATCACGCATGTACAACTAGGATCAGGTATGGTCTTCTTCCTTATCTATTAATATAATTTATTGCTATCTAAACATGCCTATTTGCCTAGCTCATCGAGCCTGACCCAATTCTTGGTATTTTTAGGTATCTTCTCTTCCGCTTTCTTTGATTAGTAGAATTGATTGGCGGCTGATTCGTTGCGGCAAGGTTCGGAGAGCGATGCAGTTGGTGCATAGAGAGGCGTCTATCATATAGATCTTTATTCTTTCATTTTTCTTGTAGCTGGCCGTGTTGGCCTAGGATTGAATAGTTAGTTTAATCACGGAAAGTACCTTATAATCTCTTAAAGTGAAATAAAATTATAGGGCTTTGTCTATTTACTTGCTCATATGAGATTCATACTTGATTATATTATTGGATTTTCCGTTTCTCTTGGGTACTTTCTCATAACGTCCCGAGATTTGAGGCGCCCGAATCTTGGAGCGTTGCACACTTTTTCCAAACATTTTGTACCAAACCCAAACCATCATTAAAAGAAAAAAGAAAAAGATTTTTTTTTGTGAGATGCCAGCCATCCAAACAAGCCCAGGTAGAATACGGGAAGCTCGCGGTCCCGTCTTGTACATAGATGATCCCCACCAGGAAAAGAACTTATATAATGGATGGTTAACGTCTTACATGCAAGACTATGGAAGTTAGAAGTAAAGGAAAATGAGAGGGAGATTGAAGAAAGGGCATTTAAGTTGGAAGACTAGAGATGTGCAAGTGGTTTTGAAAGACGAAATGAGGATTTGCCAGTTGTCTTGATCAAATGAGAAATGTGGCTTGTTCTTTGTCTTCTACTAGGGAGCGAAGTGGAGCGGACGCATACACTTGCAAACGGTTAGATTTGAGAGGCTCAGTCACAATCGAGAGTTTTTGAGTTTAAATACAAGCAGTTGATGACATCATCAATTGGGATGACAACATGTCAACTTGGGTATTTTCATAAAAAAAAAAAGGTGTATGAACAACTGATTCGAAGTTTCACTGTGTTTTTTCATAAAACAGTCTAAGGCCCTGTTTGGCGTCTCTTATCTATATGAGACAGATCTATACAACACATATCTGTTTCAAATGGCCCTGCTTGAAATAGATGGTATAGAAATAGTTTGTTTGGTTACATAGAAAAAATGATTGAAATTGACATTTTTAAAACAATGGTTGAAGATTTTTCATAAATATCTCAAGATCCATGAGGATTCAAGTATTGAGATTTGACGCCATAGTTGTGTTTAACCTTACAAAGAGAACTAATGGTTTGGATCTTGCATTTGGGGGCCATGGTTTTAGAAAAGGTAGATATAAATGTTTGTGGTTTTTTTGTAAATATCTCAAAATCTATGATGATCCAACGGCTAAAATTTGGACCCATAGTCATGCTTGATCTTATAAATATATCCAATGGTTTGGATCATGATTTTTGGTGGCTGAATTTACAAAAAAGAAAACGAAAAAACCACACTGCTGTGTACAATTTCAAACCTCAGTCAATTATCGTGGTACATCAACGGTCAAAAACTTTTTTATAAATATCTCAAGATCCACTTGGATTTAGAGGCTCATTTTTGGACCTGTGGCCATTTTTGGCCATCCAAAGAGAATCAATAGATTAGATAATGATTATGGGGCGCACAATGTCCAGAATATTAGATCAAAGGGCTCACGTTTTTTTACAAATATCTCGAGATTTGAGATAGATCAACGGCTAAAATTTTGACACGTGGCCGTGTTTAAACCTCTGAATATTTCTAACAGCTTGGATCATGATTGTGGTTCCCACAAATTTTAAAAAAAATGACAAACCGGACTGCTATAGGTGGACGTTCATATTCACTGTAGCAGGTTGCATCTTTCCGCTTCAGACGACTTTGTCTGATTCGATTCTGCTACTTTTTTGGGCTTCATGAAACAGACACAATTCCTCTTAATGCCATATGAAATGGACACAGTAAAAGCTCATACCAAACATGCTTAAACCGGATTTAAGTAGTTTTAAGCCAATAAGAGGGGAAAAGTAGAGATGCTAAACTGAACCTAATTGTACTATATGATTAATTATTTGGCAAAATCCAACCCACCCAAAAAAAAACAAAAAAAAAAGAACCAAGGAATTAATTTCAGAAATTTGGGCAGGGAACACTAAAAATCTCTCAACTCCCTTTAAAACCCACTTGCTCTACCATTCTTGATCGATAGAGGTGGACCCAAATATGGAGTATAAATTGTCCTGAGGCAAGACATCCCCTCTTATTAAATTTGAACAACCAAGGAGGAAGAGCACCCAAGATTTTAAAACCCCCACCCTAAATAGGTTGCAAAACCTCCCCGAGTCTCACATGAGAGCTAGACCCATAAGGCATCTTTGCAAGCTCATGAGCAAGCACATTTACATTTCTATGGGCAAAGGAGATCTCTTCAAACTTGGAGCTCAAGTCTTTGATATCCAACAAATTAGGATGGATTGACCAACCCATTGGCCCTTTGATGGCTCTAACCACCTCACAGGCGTCCTACAAAAGAGGGATCTTGTGGAATCCCTGCAAACAAGACTCCTTTAACGCATGGACGATTGCCCTTGCCTCAGCTTGGAGAGTTAAATTTAGAACCATTGACGAATCCTGCATACACCCAAGAACCATCAAAGCAAATAGTATAGCCAAAGCTTGCTTTTTCATCCGCAGTTCTAAATGAGGCATTTATGAACATCTGAGCCCTGCCCTTAGTATACTTCAAAGTCAAATCTTGGTGAAGGTTTTAGGATTCTTGATGATCCTCTTTAGCCTTGCCCATTGATTTAGAAATCAAACTGCGAGTATATAGGATCATGGAAATGGGCATGATTTTTGTGCCCATAAAAATAAAATCATTTTTAGTTTTCCACAAGGCCCACCAAAGAGCCAAGACCTAGGACTTAGTTTGAAGATAGATTGGAGGGCTCATCGATTGCCAAAAGTTCAAAAAAGAAATCCACCAATCCCTAATTGTAGGAGGATCCATCGAATACAAAAGGATTCCAATGTCAAATCGAAACCAATCCGGGCATCATGATCACATAGAAAGGGAACATGCTCCACACAAGATTTGAAAGACACTAAACATTGGGGGATTAGACATCTCTCTGTGTTCAAAACTTGGATATGTAGAAGGTATATTATTAGAAAAATCTCTGTCAATATATTTTTATATGGTTGTCGACTCCACCAGAATTTTTCATCTTTTTCCTTTTCTTTTTTTTTAAATTTTAACATAAGTACTCATCCACCTATCAAAGTCCCTGAGAGGGATTGATCATTAGTTGTTTCTCTTAAGGTAGGCATAGTTGTGCATGTGCCTCACCAACAACTAAGCTACCAATGGATTGTATGAGTAAGGGTTTGACAGGGTAGAACTGCAGCGCAGTGGCGCTACATCATACGATAGCGTGGCAACCTTCTTCAATGCATGGTGGGGTCCACCTTTTGGAAATCTAAATTGGTTATCAGCTCTAACACCTTATGTGGTGATCATCTTGTAAGTTATTATTCAAATATGTAAGATACCCACCATTAGACCTGACTTCATCTAAAAACACATGATGGAATTTGGTTTACTTTTGTTGGAATAAAATGGAGGGAGTCTATATGTGTGATAAATTTAACGGGTGACCCACTGAAAATTTCTTTAACAATCTAGATGCAACAAATATAATCGTTGTTAAAGCTGATGAGCAGCTTGCATTTGAAAAAAGGTGGGCCCCCGACATGCATCGAAGAAGGGAATTGCATTGTAATTCTTCCCCATTAGACATGTGCTTGCTTACATAGACGACAAAACAGGGATATTTGTGCTTCGGATCCCATTTACGTCTCCCACGCGCTTTCCGTGAGTGGGATGTGTAAACTCCACCTTGCAAAATAGCATACATCATATCTTAGGATATTTTAGGATTATGTGATATTGTAAATATTATTTTATGTGATATCTCAGGACAGTGCAATATCACACATTATTTTAGAAATCGTTGTGCGAAAAATATTTAAAGTTTAACGATTCTGGGGCCCAAATGTCAAGTGTAATCCCCCTTTTTCTCTTTTTTACCCCTCCTTTAATGTTCTCTAAATTATCCAAAACGATTGGATTGGATTGGATTGAATGTAGACCATTCATTTACTCACGCGTGAAAGAGCTGCAGTCGTCCTTGCTGACCTAGGTCCCAGGGTCCGCAGTTGATGAATGCGATGTGGAATATTTCCTAGTCAGTGCACTAGGTTGGACGGCACATGAGTAACATACATACATGAATGTCATTTGTCGGTGTGTAATTGGACATTCAAAACATATTTTTTTATTGGAAGAATTTCAAGAAAGTTCATACTTTATGGCCTTATTTAAAAAAAGGATACAAATTTTAAAATTTTTTAAATTAATCTCTAAGTTTTTCCATAAAGTTTTCAATTAAGGACATCAATCTATTTAAAGTTATTTTTCAACAATTTTTTTCCTTTTATTTTAAATACTCAAATTACCATTCATTGTAATAAAATTCTCATTTTTACCATTCATTGTAATAAAATTCTCATTTACTTCCTCTATATTCTCCTCATTTCCATCGTAGGTGTCCTCACAATGATCAAAGACACCTAATATTCTTACGGCGATTGATTGCATGAAGTGGCTGCAGAAACTATTTTATTGCTTTAAATGAAAGATAATTTAGGTATTTTCAAAAATATTAAGGAAAAAAGTTACCAGAAAATATCTTTAAATGGGCGGATGTCCTTGATTAAAAATTTGCTGAAAAGCTTAGGGCTAATTTGAAATTTTTTAAAATTTTTATTATTTTTTGAAATAAAGCAAAGTCTTAAGACTATATTTAAAAATTTATCTTCTTATATTAGATCGATCTTAATCGTGTCATGTCATGTTTGAGACTTCTGTACTCGCAGCTGCACGGCACACGGCACACGGCACACGGCACACGGCACACGACACACGTGTTTTTTTACGACCATGAATCAAATGCCATGGATTGGCGTCACTGTTGATTGTCTGTGAACGGGCGAGAGCAGCAGGAAGCATGCATCATACATTTACTTCAGACTTTATCCATTTCCCAATGGTCCGGTGATCACCGTTACAAATCAAATCCCTCTTTTGTACGGTCTGTTGATCAATCAAAGCATCCAAATTCCAAACTTTCTTCCTTTTCTTTATCATTGGTAAACAAGGAAAGAGAATGAGCCGTGATCTTGGAACTCATGATATAATTCACAAATATAAAGTGATGAAAAATCACACGTAAAGAGATGCAAGGTGAACAGGCACAACTCACACATGGCATGGGAGTAAGTTCAGAAGAATAAAATGTCCCCATAAGAGTCCAATGTTTCTCGATTTGTAACAAATTAGTTTTACAGGAAATAAAAGGGGACGTTTTTATTTTCTTTCATTGGAAATCCTATTTTTGTGTAATCACATTAAATTTGGATAAGTTGCTTTTTTATCTTTCCTCTTGGAAAAGTGGCAACGACCAAAAGGGCCTAAACAAAATCTCCTTTCTTTTTCTTTTCGATACATATGGTCCTGTTTTACATCATTCCTATTATGAAAACTATGCTTGATTGACAATAAAACACGCAGAGAGTTTTCTCTTTTGAGAATGAATTGTGATGAACTTGTTTGGTAAAGTTATATCAAAATTATTCTCAGTTAGTAAAAATAGCCAAATGATGTTTGATGTCATTTTTGAATTTGAATAGTTTTGAAATAGTTTTGTACACCCATATTATAAACTAAAATAAAAAATATATTCAATTCAAAGTAAATTTAAAAAAATAAAAATTAATTATTAATCATCTCAAATTACTAAATTTATATATTAATCGGATCGCTATATATCTATTGCTTGGATTTAGAAATACTAAATAATATCAAAATTGAAAAGTAGAGAAAAGGGGCTTGAGAGAGAACCAAATCTAACGTAGACAATAGGAGAAAAAGAAAGGAAGAAGAAAACATGTAAACCATAAATAAAAATAAAAATCCCAAGAAAAAAATGAAAGAAAAAGCAAAAGTAAAATCTATCAAATATAAAGACCCATAAAGAAAACGTGAGAGCGAGATTCAAGACAGAGATATTCAAGAGAGAAAAAACGTGAGAGAAAGATATTCAAGACAGAGAGATTAAGGAGAGACGGGCCAGACTCTAGGGTGACAATTGTTTCGAAGTGGGAAAAATGTTGAGAGCCATGCAACTCAACACCAACGCTTTCATTGGCATGCCATGATAGAAACGATTGAAATTCGCCTTTTTATTCTTAATTTCCTCTAATGCTATTTAGGCCAGCGTTTCTGGGAATATTCTCTTTTACTTTTAAATAACTCATCCAATTCCGAAAGCGTTTTTTTAAAATATATATTTTTCCAAAAATGAAAGCTCGAGTTTATGCCAAACAGAACAGGCCCTTATAAATGTGGGCTGTACAAACTAACTGAAGCCCTGAAAAAGCGTACGAGGAGGAGAGCAGAGGTTGATTTTGAAGCGTTCTATTCTTTTATTTATTTATTTTTTTCCTTCTTCTTCTTTTTAAAATATTTTTTTTAACACGTGCGTGAAGAGCAGGCAGCAGCGGGGTACCAATTAATGAGGAAGAGTCCACTCCGCTAGCTGTGGGGAAAGGGACATTACATCGCACCGTCCATCCTCCAAGATTTCGATATCAGCTGATGCAGACAGGCACAGGCTCACAGCTAATTATCTCCCACGCCTCCTCTCTTCCTCTTTATTTAATTATATAACTGACCCAGGACTTCTTCTATTCATAGCTTCCTGACCCCCACAAAGAAAACACTTGGCTCTCTCTGAACTCTGAAAACGCATCTCTCTCTCTCTCTCTCTCTCTCTCTGAACTCTCTGAACTCTCTCTGAACTCTGAAGTAGTAGAATGGGTAGCTATTCATATTCGGAAGAAGATTTTGCCTCCAAAAACCAAGTTGATGTAGAGAAAGATGGTTGCCCTCTTTATGAGCCCCTACTTGGACATGACCATGACCATAGAGGCAACACCAAAGTCTTTGGCGAAACAGAGACTCGGCATCCTCCGCACACAGGCACTTCTTTCGTCAGAACTTTGCTCAATGGATTCAATGCATTATCAGGTCCCCCTCCCTCCCTCTCTCTCTCTCTCTCTCTCTCTCTCTCATGGGCAACAAGTCTGAGCCATATTATATTTGCTTCTCAAAAGATAAAGCTATAGGTTTTACTAAAAGAAATCAATGCTTGCTGTACGTACCATTTCTCACTTTTACCATGCACTGGCTTAATTTGCTGGACAAGCCTTATTTGCAAATATTGAATTAATTTGCAGTACACGGTATTGAAGAATCAACTCAGAAGCATGTGACAAATATTGAATTACTTTGCATGACCTTTGGAAGAAAGACCCCTTGGTCTTTTTTACGTTTTACTTCTTTTTTTCCCTCTACTTTTGACAAAGCGGCATCAAGCTTTTTTCAAGTACTATTATTATTATTATTATTATTACTACTACTATTTCTTGCTCTGTTGCATATACGACTCTATCCAAGTCCCACAGCCAAGAAATCCGGGGATCGGTCGATCTGTTGTATATGTGGATAGGGAGATGCCTTTCTACTGGACCGAACCCTAAACCTAGTTGTACATGTGGATGGGGAGATGCCTTGCTACTGGGCCGAACCCTAAACATTGAGTAGTTAATTCAAAGAACTGTCCTGCAGTTACTCTCAGTTAATCAGCATAAAAAAAACATGATTTTGTCTTTACTTAGGAGAAAATAGGTAAAAAGTGGAAAAAAAGGAAAGGCATGGAATTGGGGTGGGTTGAAAATGAGAAGAATCGGAGAAAATGGTATAAAAAAAAAATGAAGGAACTTGGTAAATGGGAGAAGATGTGGAAAATAGTTAGAAAAGGAAAGTATAGAAATTAAAAATAATAGAATATAAAATGAAAGAAATGGGGAAAAAGTGGAGAAAACGCGGGAGTAGGTTAAAAAAACCTGAAATACTGATGGAGATGACTATAGATAGGAAAAAAAAAAAAAAAAAAACAGCTGAGAATGGGGGAAAGGGAGAAGTCCTACCTTGGATCATTTATGCACTGTTCCCATTTAATTCCAACATTTCCGTATCTTCTCATTTATTTTCTCCCCATTCTCCAATTCAAATTTCTATCTATTTTCCTCAATTGTACGTTTTATCCATTCTGCGGATTTTTCTATGTTCTACCCAGGTTCACATGTTCTTCAAAGAGTTCCATCTTGTCAAAATTCTATTGGGAATCTTATGAAAATCGATTCATGCCTAATACGGAATCTAAATGGTTTGGATGTCTGCCCTAGACCTGACTCTTGACCTTTCAACCCTTTGAACAAGTCTCTTCTAAAAGATTCTTTGAACCATGCTACTGAAATCCTGTGATTATCTCTAGAATAAGCTCTTATCCAGTGAGTTTTAAGATGAATGATCAAGGGTAGAGATGACGAAAGATCATCACATGATCCCTTCTCCCATCCACACCCAACATAAAGAAGGATTTCCTATTCCTAAAATTCATGTTAACTCAGTACGAATTTGCCAAAGGTGATGCAGAGTAATAATCTGTCAAACGTGTTGTAAGGCTCTATATAGTTAAGAGTCTTAGCTTTTTATAACACAAGCTAACCTCTTGAAACTAAGTTATTTGGTGAAAATACCATTGAAGACCTCTTGGGTTGCTTTATTCCATCTGACTAGAGCGTCACACGGTACAAATGAAGATAATTTGTAACGACCTTGTAAGAAACTTTTATCCAAGCTACATTATGCTTAGTTTTTTAAAATTCTTTCAATGTGGTCAAAGCATCATCAGCATCAAGCCATGTTGGGTCAACTACATGAGTTCTATGTTGCTATTCCAGTCTATTAATATATTCAAATGTAACCTTAAAATCTGATAGGCACTTACGAGGCAGTTTGTTATGCTTAATAGAAGTTGACTACTGAGAATCACTTGTCCACTTCCTAAATCTTAATGTTGGATTTCTCAGGCGTTGGAATACTGTCAATCCCTTACGCACTTTCTGAAGGAGGGTGGTTGAGCTTGATACTTCTCTTTATGGTGGCAATGATCTGCTGCTATACAGGGCTACTTTTGAAGCGATGTATGGATGTAAGCCCAAGCATAAGGACTTACTCTGATATTGGTGAGCTTGCTTTTGGCAACAAGGGAAGAGTCTTGATAGCTGTTTTCATGTATCTTGAGCTATACTTGGTTGCGATCGAGTTCATAATATTAGAAAGTGATAACTTAAACAAGTTGTTACCCAACATGTCTTTCAAAGTTTTCGAGCTAACAATTGCGGGGAAACAAGGGTTTATTCTAATTGCTGCACTTGTAATTTTACCAACTACATGGCTAAGGAGCATGAGTCTGCTTGCTTATATCTCTGCTGGAGGGGCCTTGGCTTCCATCGTTGTGGTTGTTTCTGTCTTGTGGGCTGGCACAGTTGATGGTGTTGGTTTCCATGGCGAGGGAAGGCTTATCAATTTGAGTGGATTTCCAACTGCTGTTAGTTTGTATGCCTTTTGTTATTGTGGGCATGCAGTTTTCCCCACCATTTATACTTCTATGAAAGACAAAAGCCAATTCTCTAAAGTAAGTAAAATCAAGCAAAACAGATTCTCTCTGTTTTTTACCTTTACGTTTCCTCTATTTCTTAATTGTTTAGGTGGTTCTATGTGATATTTTTCGTATTAAATTAAAATAGTCAATGTATTAAGGATACTTTTAAATTTATGTGTTATAAACGTTTTCATAAAACTTGTTTACAACCATCGGAACTACAGTTATTGAGGTAGCTTGACGTTATGTAACACTGCTGTGATTTTTACGTGTACATAGTAATATTACAACCATTACTGTTACATAATAGTAAGCCCGGCCCTCTTGTTTGATATATTTATACAGTGTTGATAATGATTTTGACCTTTGTTTATAGGAATTACAGATTTAGAAAGTTTTCTATTTTATTTTCTAATTGGCTATATTCACATTGCTGACCTAGCGTTGGATTTCATTGCAGATGTTGGTCCTTTGCTTCCTCCTCTGCACCTTAAATTATGGAACAATGGGAGTTATAGGGTACCTAATGTATGGACAAGATTTGGAATCTCAAATAACATTAAATCTTCCTCTTGGTAAGATCAGCTCTATGATTGCAATTTCGACCACCCTAATTAATCCTTTTACTAAATTTGGATTGATGATTACGCCGATTGCAAATGCTATGGAGGAAAGGTTTAAGATCCAGAGCAACCGAGCTATTTCCATGCTTATTAGAACTTTGTTGGTGATCAGCACTGTCGTTGTAGCTTTGACAGTTCCGTTTTTTGCATACCTGATGGCACTTATTGGGTCGTTTTTGAGTAGTACGGCTTCAATGGTATTGCCATGTATATGTTACCTAAAGATTTTCAAGGCTTCCAGCATTAGTAAGCTCGAGTTGGTGATTGTTGGGGCAATTTCAGTGGTGGGTGTCATTGTAGCAATTGTAGGCACTTACACATCTTTATGGCAAATTGTACAACATTTATGAACACCAACCTCTTTGTTTATTTTCTGTTTCCAATTTCTATATTCTACTGTACTCATCTATAGGGTCAGGGATTATGGTTGCAATATAACTAGATCTTTTAAGACGAAGAAATGATCGCTTACAAATGTAGCGTTTTCCTTTTTTAAAAATGAAAGAGGGAGTTCTTTCTGCTATAACCATTTGTTGAAACTTTGGCCAGTGCAACAGGCAATGTGTGGAATTTCGAATCTCATGTCCTTAAACCAGACATAAATCAATTAGCAAGCCCCATATCTTAAACCACTTAGAATGAGACTCAGACCACTAGTATTTGTTGAGAAATTCTCGGTCATCAAAGTAATACCTAGTGTTACTCCCCGACCCGATTTAAGCTTGATTAGTATTAATTAATTATGGATTAGTTAAGTTAATTATACTTAGTTGCTAATTATGGTAATTAAAGTAAATTAGTTCTTTATAGGCTGAGTTGGATGAGTCTTGCGTTTTGAATAGGTAGCTTGAAACCGATTTGACTCGGTTGGGTAGAATTGAGGGCTTATTCGTAATTATCAATTTTCTCATTTTGCATCATATGCGTATTAGCTTGGCGTCATCGCGTGTATCTTGTTGAGCACGTCATTTTTCTTATTGAACTTTACTGCATTTGATCACTCGTTGAAGAAGTGGGCCCTCATTTGACTTAAAATGGAAATACACAAACTTAGTGGACTTTTGTGCAAAATGCACATCCTTAGCACTTTAAAGCAACTCAACCCGTTTCACTCCATTCGATTGGTGTATGTTGACTGTAGAGAGAGAGAGAGAAAGAGAACCACCTTTCTCCTTTTTCCTTTCAATTTCGCTTTTCTTTCTCTAATCACTTTGGTACATGTACAAGTAAAGGCAAGTGTGGAGTTCTTCTACTTCATCTTCTCCATATCCCTATCTTCATCTACTTTGTTGACAAGACCTCATTTTCTCCTAATGTCGGATTCCTTGTCAAGGTAAGAATCAAACCCATCTTTATTCGTATTTTTGAGTTGAAATGGAGTCAAGAGACTCTTGGGTAGTCATACATAACATTCATTAGCATTTTTTATTGGATTTTGTGGTTAGGGTTGATATTTGATGATTTTGGGGTCTTTTGAGCAAGATTACAGAAAAGGGTTTGGAAATCTAATTTGAGACAAGTATAAGTTTTAATTAAGGATACATGTTTAATTTTTGATTAGGTATCAAATTCTATTTCCCCTTTGATTAGCCTTTTTGGTCAAAAATTGAGAAGGATTTGTTTGGAAAATGGTATAGAAAAGATTCGAAGGAATGTGTATAAATGGGTGCAGTGGAAGGTGTATATAAATATATGTGCATGTGCACTAGGCAAGTGGAGGTGGAAAAAATGTGCATTTATTTGTTGAGAACATGTATGCAGGAGGTTTGAAATGGGTGGAATAATTTATACAATTGCATGTGCAGGTGGATTATTATATACAATGCATGTGCAGGTGGGATATTATATACAAGGCATGTGAAGGTGGCATAGTATATGGAATGAAAAAACGGAGTGGACACAGAATGTCCCCTCGCTATAGCGAGAATGGGCTATGTTGGGCCCGGGTTTTTGACCAAAAATGCATTTTTTTTTTTTGCACATTGAAGTTGACGAATGCCTTATATTGTGTAATTACGAAACCAATTAGGATCTTAGATTCCGATGGATTTGTAAGACTCTAGAAAATGACAGCTTTAACGAGATCAAAGGACTAATGGTAATTAATCACGTGAGAGATCATTGACGCTAAGATCATCTCATGTGAAATTATATCTTTTGTCTAACATCTCGACATGAATGAGGCTTGGAGAACCCGGTACACTACACTTATATAAAGTGGCACCATATTAAAGATAGCTATACACCGGACCTCCAAACTTCATCATGTGAGAATGTGAAGGACGAGATCCCAGTAAATGACCATTGATTCTTCTTAATCAATGCATGTGCATATTGGGATTTATTTTCTATTCGACTTTCAAATTCTAAACAATAATTTATATGCATAAGTTGTTTCGTTTCTATTCGTTTTTATACTTGTATTATTATGCGATATTCAATTGAAATTCGAGATGAGTAAGTTATGTGTGAAATATTCTGGATACTAATAATTCGATTCGATTCAAGTAAAAACAATCTTACTCATGTGTGTATTTATTCGATTCGATTTGTCTAGCATTACTTAGCTTTGACCTCGTAACACCCGACAGGGTTAAACTTGATTTAATTATTCGAGATCACTGCAGTAGATCGTCTGGAGCACCGGAACTCCATAACCAGGTAGCCAGCTAGCCTTTGGGCAGGCCGGTGGTGACATCCCAACTAGATTCGCTCTCTATTTGAGATGATGAGTTTAATGTGGTAGCCAATTAGTGTGTTTATTCTTCCATTGATTCAGAAAGCATGAATTATTCGATATTGCACAAGCACCTAGTTTACTTAAAATTGGCATCTTTTAATCAATTGTTTTTTATTCGATTTGACACAACATGTGATTTATCATTAACGCCTATACTTTCCGAATCGTCGTATTCATGATGCTATCTTTGATGTCATAGAAGCAAGTGCAGCTCCATGTCCTGATGAGGCCTAGGAGGGAGAGAAGGAGACCGAAGAGGTTCCTCCAGGATTAGAGGAGTGGCCGGGAAATGACCCTATATAGATATCTCTTCCGTCGGAGAGTGATGTGATAATTTTGAGAGTGTGGCTAACCACTTTTTTTGTGGGTCACAGTAGTTAGATCCAGAAGTTAGTTGTGGATAATATTTTGTAATAGTGTAAGGTGATTTTTGTAATCCCTACTTTAGTGCTAATGTGTAAATATGTTTTTATACAAAATTGACATGTTAACCTTAAATAGGACTATTCAATGAAATGAAACCTAGTGGCTTATTAATTTAATGATTTCGCTATTAAATGTAATTGACAGGTTAGTGAGCTAGACTCACAAGTGGAAAAGTCAAATTTTCTCCTTCGTGAGGTTGTACTTGACTCGCGATGGGTATAATCTCACGGGAGTATGCGTGTGACATATCGGAGATTATCCTAGGCCGGGGTGATTCGAGACTGGGATGTGACACCTAGAATGAGACTCAGACAACTAGTATTTGTTGAGAAATTCTAGGTTATTAAAGTAATAATACCCTGAGGCACTCGTTGTATCTTTACTCTTTCTTGGGTACAAAGTCAGAAAAGGAGGATTGCTTAAAAGATCGTTAAATTTTGAGGCTATCAAATCATTGGTTAGGATGGTTTGATTGGGCCGAATTTTTGCCGCTTCCTAATCAATGAATATGGGACATTTTCATATCCTACACTAAACGAGAGGCAGGGATGTGGGTGGTCTTCCTGAGCAGAAGAACAATGTGATGGAAAGATGTTCTCATGCGGGATGCCTTTCATCGTAGGCGTGCTCGTATGTATGGAGGGTTGGGATGGGGCACTCGTTCTCCTTTTTTTTTTTTTTTTTTCTTTTAACAATAACAAAAGATTTCATTAAAATAAATCCGGATATGGATGAAAATTGCAGTATCAGTCGTAGTATTGGTCGACCCAAAATGCTAAAATGGTCGTAGTATTAGTCATGATTCGTCATGCACGGTGTGAATTTTTTTCACCCCAAAAGTTTTTAAAAAAATATCCAAAATAGTTTAGAATATTGTAAAATACTACAAAACAATGTTTCTCTTCATTAGTAACAAATATAAATCAAAATATCGGTGCCCCTAAATCATAACATTATGTATTGATGCTATTTAATGTTTAACCGATAAATATTTTATGTTTTAGTGTTTAATGTTTTTCCCATCCTTTTGATTTATGAATCCATTAATGCAATTCATAATCAATCCATTAATGTAATTCATAATCAAAACCCAACCTACTAAAAAATAATTATCAAAATTTATATTAGCTTTGTGAAAAAAAAAAAAAACTCATTATAGATATCCTTAATTCATGGTAAATAAGAAAAAGTGCTTATTTTGCATTTAATGACTTTAGATAGACACTTTGAACAAACTAAGTTAACTCAAATAGGATTTGGCCCACCTGTTGGTTTGACCAATATGATACTTTGTTCACACATTTTATTAGTTATTCACTCTAATCTACAGCTATTCTTTTTATGCAATTCCCGATCATCACTCTTCAAACGTTGTCTACAATGACAACAAACTCTTCACTCCCTATCATTCACCCCCATCTCCTCCCCACTTCCTCCTCCAAATCCCATCCTCAGTAGAGAGAGAGAGAGAGAGAGAGAGAGAGAGAGAGTCACATTGTCCGTTTTGGAACATGTGTACGTGCGAACCTATTCTAATATTGCTCCCAGCTGAGGCAATATGTCGAGTTAAATTGAGGTTTGACTTATAAGCCCAAGATTAGGATTTGGATATTCCCAATTTAGTTAGGATTTGGACAAAGCCTCATTTCTTGATTCAAATAATCACTTGACCTGATCTTACCTCAAGGAATTACGTAGTTTGATTAGAATCTCCACCGGAAATAATAGAGTTGTCATCGGCTCTAATACCAATTATCACAATCCAGCCCAAATTAATATAATATTACCTGCTTTTACCCACGTGCACCCGCGAGCACTTCTAAGGCAGTCACCCAAGATTAATTAGAAATAAGATATATACTTTCAATATTAGACTTGGAAAAGTTCTCATAGTGATAACCGAAGCAAATCCCCGAGAGGATTCTCCTCTCTTGACTCACGTGACCACTTGACATTTTATCCTACCTCAAGTGATTGCCTATGGGAATTGGGAATTGGGAATTGGGGTCTCACAAAAGGTCTTTCCCTCCTCATCAGCTACGTACACTTGTGTTTAGAGAAGTACGTACGGTCAAGGAAGATCCAAGCGTCGACCACCATCAAATCCCACCTCCAACACAACATCGCCATCCTCACCAAGATTAGATTCATGGAATTAAAGTAAGCGGATCATGTTTTGGATGCTCGTACACCTTAATCGACCCGCATTATTAATTATTTCCTCCCATACTTCAGTAGTGGGGGCCGGAAGCCGGATCTATGCGACCTCCAATAATAACTACAAGTTATAACAAACAAGATTTGTACGTTCGCCACGTACGGATATGACATTTCTAGCAACAAACTGGAAGATTTTGATGAGCCTGTTTGCTGTTAGATTCAGATATCACTAATATTAATTATCTTAGCTGTAATCTTTTCTTAGTGATGGAGGAGGAGGAAACTTCTCCTCTAGAAAAAGTACAACTTTTTCCCAGTTTGATATTTACTTTACTTTTAGAAAGAAAGTAACTATTCTTTCTACCAACTCCACAAAAATTAATTAAGAAAAAAAACTCAGTCTCGATCAATTGAAGAGTTGATAACAAGAAAATTTATATTTAACCATTTAATAATTAAATCCTATTTATAAAATATCTTTTATTTAATCTTCTAGTTTAACTTTATTGATTCAAATCCAAACATATATAGTTGAAAATCACTAATGGTGGAAATGGTGAGCTCCACAAGAGTTTTCAAATTGGGATGGTTACCAATCCTGCACATTAGTAAGTGTGCATGGGAGGGTTTGAATTGCTATATTAGATAACCCACTAAATGATATTTGTTTCATTTATGCATGAAAGTAGGCGTTTGCGTGAATTTTTTTATTTTTTGAAGGTTTTGTTGTTGTTGTGGTGGTTTTCTACAATGATTAATTTTGGCACTCTAAATTATAATTAGACTTTTCTTTTTTACAAAAAAAAGGGTCTTATATATTTATACAACCTAAAAAGGACTCATATATTTTGTATTCTTTTATTAAAAACTTCATTGACTAACAATCAATTGGTACAAAAAATAAGTGTTTGATCTAATGGTCTAGCCGTTGGGTGCAAAACATGGGATCCTATGATAATCAAAGGGATTCCTGTTTGTGAACAGTTTTGATAGATCATAAGGTGGGCATGCTAGAAGTACTAATTGTAAGACAGTGAAAGAGCTTCTCATAGAAATATTTCACATGTGCATGCACGCATACACATAATATGGGTCCCATTACTATACATCCTTATGGTACATACCAGCTATAAGGGCCCACCTGAGACCCCACAAATCTCTTTTCTTTTCATTTTTTGGGTGTGTGGTTTCACAGCTCCAAGTGGAACCACAAAAAGAAAATTTGAAATTTGAAATCAATTTGATGCCCCTAATCCCTTTATCTATGGACCACAAGTTTAACAACTTTATATATATATATATATATATATATATAAAATAGACCTTTGATGTAATGGTCAATTCCATTCAAATCAGTGCAAAACTATGGAATTGGTGACAATTGATAGGAGGGGGTCGTCCATTTGTATGGGTCATAAGGTGGGCTGCACTAGATGGTATGTATCGTAAGATGGTCCATACCGATTATATGACATCATTTGCATAAATTTATATATTTATTAATTTAGCCTCATAAAAAATTGCAAATAAAATATCCCGTCTGTTTTAAGAGATAAAAGAATAGTTTTGTCCTCTCATGATGAATGATCCAAACAACTTTTGTGAGATGCCAGACCATCAACTTTATCCAAAGCAAAGCAAGGTAAAGGAGGTTAAAAAACAAAAACAAAAACAAAACAAACAAGCAAACAAAAAAAACAAAAGAGGTTAAAGAACCCATCACGCACTCGAGTAGATATATATTATCAGGCTGATTTGGAAACGTACTCCCGTTTGGTGTATGCGTGTAGCAGACAGCTGGATGCCAAGCAAGGAACCCTATCCAACCCCAGGATGAGATTGCGCACATTACATTTTGCATCACAAATTCACATCGCCTGTCAAAGATTCCTTTATATCAGATGCAGACAATGTATCATGTACACATATTCGCTATATTCATACTCCTACCATCCTCTTCATGTACTGACCAGGAATCTCTCCATCTTATTGCTTCCTATTCAAAAATACCTGATCCCAAGAAGCACGTACGTGGAAAAAGAGGAGGAGGGCTCTCTCATTCAAGTTAGAATGGCATCTTCAGGAGAATCTGCCTCTAAAAACCGTGTTGGTGTGGAGCAAGATGGTTATGAGCCCCTCCTCCTTGGACATGACCATAGAAACAACAACAAAGTCTTCAACGAAACTGAGATTGAACATCCTCCATACACAGGCACTTCCTTCATCAGAACTTTGTTTAATGGACTCAATGCACTATCAGGTCTCCCTCTCCCTCTCTCATTATTAAAAGAAATCAATGCTCGCTGTATGTACCAATTTGTCCTTCTACTGTGTGGTTTGATTTCATGATTTTTTTTTTTTTTTTTTTTTCTGTTGTTGGTTGTGCAAATCATGTTTGTAATTTTCTTTTCCTTGGTAAATGGTGTTGTTTTTATGGTACTCTTTCATGGATGATTTTAGGTTACTTTAGAATAGGGATCATAGTTGTTTGTCCTCCCTCACTCTATCTGTTGATATTAAAGAAACCCACGACAACACCACACTAATGATGATTATAATAATCAATGTTGGCATGGTTTTTTGGTGTTTTTTTTTTTTTTTTCAGTGGGTAAAGAAGTGGGAAATAGGAAAAAGGGAAATTGGGGTGTGTGGAAAATGAGAAAAATCAGAGAATGTGTTTACAAAAAATGTAAGTAATTCAGTAAATTAATGTAAAAAATGTGGAAGTTAGTTAGGGAAAGAAGGGATAAGAATTGAAAATCAGAAAATATAAAATGAAGGAAATGGGAAAAAAGAAGAGAAAATTGTTGGGAGATAGCTCTCATATTAATTTGTTGGGAGAATATCTCTGGTACCACTTGTAGGGAAATCCAATCCAAATTGTGGTGGACCCAAGAATTAAGGTGACACACTCATGCAAAGTTGAATTCTATTAATACAATTTATACATGGGCACATAACATACACATTTTGCACTTTGACTCACTACACAATGGACAACACACTACACGACACTAGACACTACACATCTATGTGCACTCACTCACTTCACCGTGCACACACTTTGTTTGCACTGGCACTCTATGCTTGTACTCCTCACTAGTGCACACACTCCCCAAGGCACTTACCAGCACTCTCTTCTTGTACACTCCAAATGCGGTAGCACCTCCTATTTATAGGCATCAGTTGTGTCGGTGGAGAGATTGATTGGAAGGGAGGTGTTCCACTTGGCACTTTGTATACCATTCAATGAGGAGGTTGGTTTGGGTGAAGAGGTGAGAAACCTCTAGTAACCAAGCTTCTAGAAAAATGTGGATGAGGCTTCTGGATCCTTTCCATGAGTTGGTTAGGATGGGTTTTTCTAGAAGCATGTAGAGAAATGAAGGGGCAAGAGACAATGTTGCTAACATTTCTCCCTCTCAACACTGGCTTTCTTGATTTTTTGTTTTTTAGCCTTTCTCTATTTCGTCATGCTCCTTGATTCAAAGTTGGCTTTGATGCTACACTTACTTGTGCCAAATCGGCTTCTATATATTTTGAATTCGGCTTCTTCACTCTACTTGATTGTCGCAATTGCTGTGGTGGTTCATCTATCTCCAATTGACTTGGCCTGGCTTCCTTAGGCGTCATATGCTCATGTAATCCCCTTCTCGGTAGACTAGTGGACCTTCCTTGTAGAATCTGAGGTTCTTGGTTAGACCTTTCTTCTTCAGTGTCTTCCTTATCTTCTTTGGTGCTCAATTTTTGCTGAAGATTCTCCTTCAAGTACCCTAAACTTGGTGACACTGCGACTACTTGAGACCACCACCACGAGGATGCCTCTTCAAACACTACATCTCACGATGTATAACATCGATAAGTGGTTGGATTACAACACCTCAAGTACATAGCACATGCAACCAAAAACTCTACAGTGACTTACCATTGGTTTGATCTTCCATAGCTTTTGATATGGTGAGACAAATCCTATCTTTGCTTGTAGTAGTTGATTGGTTATATGTGTTGCTGTCTTCAAACACTTTGCCTAAAACTTGCTTGGCACATTCTTCGCATGCATCATACTCCTCTTCGCATGCATCATACTCCTCGCAGTTTCTACCACATGTCGGTTCTTTCTCTCAGCCACTCCATTTTGTTGTAGAGTATATGGACAGGTCAACTGTTGTCGGATTCCAGCCTTCTTCAAATATGTAGAGAATTCATTTGATGTATATTCTCCTCCATTGTCAATAAGCAAGCATCGGATCTTAAGGCCGATCTCACCTTCGACTTTGTTTCGAAACTCCTGAAACTTCTAAAACACTTCGGACTTTTCCTTGATGAAATATACCCATACATACCTTGATTGGTCATCGATGAAGGTGAGCATATATCTTAAGCTGCTGATTGACTGCGGTTTCACCGGACCAAATACATCTGAGTGGATTATCTCCAATGCTTCTTAGCTTGATACTTGGCTTCAGTGTATGGTTGTCGGTGAGCTTTTCCATACTGACAACCTTTACACACTGTGTCTTTATGGACTTCTAATTGTGGAAGTCCATTCACCATAGACTTATCCATCATTACCTTCAACTTATTATATCCCACATGCCCAAGTCGGGCATGCCATAGATCAGCCGTCTCGCTTCGAAGAGCTTTCTTTACGTAGGCTGACTCGGCCGACGACATAGACAGAATCTAATTTACGTCCTGTCATGATCGACTTCTCGGACATCTTTATAGTTCAGTAGACTCTTACATCATTGGGACCGAAGACAAAGAAGTTATCGGAAGACATTAGTTGTGACATGGATAGGAGATTCTTTTTCATACCAAGCACATGTAAGACTTGTTGTAGTTGAACTTACTTCTCACTAAACCTTGGTATGCATGTACCCTCTTCAACACGAGTAATTGGCAGATGCGCATTGTTTGCCGTGACAACTACTTTGCCGCTTTTGTACTTACCTAAGCTTGAAAATTTTGATTTATCTCATGTCACATGATTCGAACATCCTGAGTCAACGATCCAGTCCTGATCGTAATTGATGCCTTCAGTGTCGAAGACTGTAGTGAGCGCTATTTCTACATCAACTTTTACGCCTTCATCAGACCTTCTTGAGGTATTATAACCCGCTATATCAAAACTCGGTAGTTTGATGTCCTCAATGATTGCAATAGATGCTTGGTAATCCCATTTTTCTTCACTTTTACTTTGGTGACTCGTTGTGGTCACCTTCCATGGGTTTTCTTCGGTAGTCTGCAGTCACGTGCAAAGTGGCCATTCTTGCCACAATTATAACACTCGAGGTTTCGGAGAGAACTTTCCGATCGCCGATCACTATCGGTGTCTTGAGCTCCCCTTGGCTGGGAACCCTCCCTCCGCTGACTAGTTTTAACGGTCTCTTGCCTTCTTGGCTTCATCGTCGATTTTCCCTTCCGAGTGAAGAGGGCTTGTTCCTCGTCCTTCATCATTACTCTAGCCATTTGTTTGGCTGGAGCTTCTTGATTTGCCAAAAGACTTTCTAACTCTACAAGAGACGGTTGAGTTGGCCAACCCCTGATGGCCGTCATGAACCCATTATATTCGGGCTTTAAACCCCATGTGATTATCCGTCTTATCCTAGCTTCGATGACCCGTGAGTCTGAGTCAAGCTAAGAGATCTCTTGACAAAGTATCTTTATTTTCATAAAATATTGATTAATAGTCAACGTACCTTGAGTAATAGATGCAAGCTCGTTCTCCAAGAACTGAAGCTGCGCATCATTTGTCTTGGAGAATAGTGTAGCCAGCGTATCCCATGCCTTTTTCGGAGTGTCAGCTTCTCGTATATGCTCTAACACCTCCTTCTGCACTGTGGTCCTTAAGATAAACACAGCCTTCCTAGCTTTGATTCGCCACTTGCGCAGTGCCTTCGCATTGTCATTCGTCGGTGCTGTAGTGTCAGTGCCGCCAATGATCTCCCATAAGTCTTGGCCTTGAAGATATGCCTCCACACACATACGCCAATAATCATAGTTGTGGTTGTTCACCTTCTCAATTCCTCCAGTTGCATTCGCGAGATCCACCATCGTGATTAGTAGGATCCTTGTTGATCTCTACCACCAAGAAGCTTAGTCCCTGACTTATCGGCTTCATAGTGTCGCCTTGCCTTTAACTGCTGCTCTCAATGGACGGACGGTCCCTGACCTTGCCTCTCTTTGATACCAATTGTTGGGAGATAGCTTTGATACCAATTGTTAGGAGAATATCTCTGGTACCACTTGTAGGAAAATCCAACCCCAAAGGTGGTGGACCCAAGATCAGGTAATGCATTCATACAAAGTTGAATTCTATTAATACAATTTATACATTGGCACATAACATACACATGTTGCACCTAGACTCACTACACAATGGACAACACACTACACAACACTAGACACTACACATCTACGTGCACTCACTCACTTCACCATACACACAATTTGCTTGCACTAGCACGCTGTGCTTGTACTCCTCACTAGCACACACACTCCCCAAGGCACTTACTAGCAATCTCTTCTTGTACATTCCAAATGAGGTAGCACCTCCTATTTATAGGCATTAGTTGTGTTGGTGGAGAGATTGATTTGAAGGGAGGTGTGCCACTTGGCACTTTGTACACCATACAATGAGGAGGTCGGTTTGGGTGAAGAGGTGAGAAACCTCCAGTAACCAAGCTTCTAGAAAAATGTGGATGAGGCTTCTGGATCATTTCCATGAGTTGGTTGGGACGGGTTTTTCTAGAAGCATGTAGAGAAATGAAGGGGCAAGAGACCGTGTTGCTAACAAAAATGCGGAAATTGCTTAGAAAATTGGAAATGGATAGATATTTAAAATTCCATAGGAGAGATGTGTACAGATAGAAAAGACAAATGAGTGGAGATTTAGAAAATTTTATGCATTGTTTCCATTCGAATCCGAAGTTTCCATATCCTCATTTCCCCCATTTCCTACGCATTCGCCAATTCAATCTTTCTTCTTTTCCCCACAATTGTTTTATCCATTTTGTCCAATTTTTTATGTTTTACCCATGTTTCCATGTTCATTTTCCAAGCCATGTTCGTTTTTTTTTTCTCCCTTTTTTGCTAAATGGGAGATTTCATTAAAGGAGAACAACCACAACAAAAAAAAAACCAGACAACAACCGGAAGCCAACAAAAAAAAAAAAAGACTCAATGTTATGGTCCTAAATAGTTAATTACAAGACTTAATTTGACACGTTCCATCAGTCCTGGGGCTTTTGGCGTATTAATTAGGTACATAACATTTGGTATCAGAGCCAACCTCCGCGTCTCACGTTTGATCAGTCACGGAAAGGGCTACCTGGAGTAGAGTGAGACCCATCTAAAAAAATAGAGGCCGCCAAAGTGAAAGCCACTGCGGAGAGGGCTACCTGGAGCAGAGTGTGAGCCGTTTTAAGAGGAGAAAACGGCTACCTACTGCCAGAGTGAGAGCCACTGAGGACGTCGGCGATAGAATCTAAGCTAACACTCAACTACAGACAGACATACCCAAACTACCCAGGTTGGTTTACCCATGGGATTATTTTTTTTTTTTTTTTTTTTGAACGGTAACAAAAGCTTTCATTAAAAAAAAGAAGGTACAAAGTACAAAAAACCAAATAATCAGAGGAAGGGGTTGTGCAGGAGAATGCACCACATCCAACCCTACTAACATGTGACTTGACCTCTAAAGATTTCTTTCTTTTCTAGTATTTTCTGTTACTTTCTCCGCAGCTGATTAGTTTTTCTTGCATCTAAACAACAAAGTGGGCTCATTAAAGCCACAGACAGGATATTTTTTGTAGTTACAGTCACCTTTCAAAATATTGTTTGTCTGCTCAAATCAAGTACTACCCACCTAAACTCAGTATCATCTTATCTGGTATTCATCAAGTTTTTTATTTATTTGTTTTTTTGGGTAAGGGGTCTTCATCAATACCTATAAATTTCTGCTCAGTATATTTATTTGGACTTGGAAAACTTGCAATATTTTGGACTTTGATCCAAATCAAATTGTCACAGGGTTAAGGCCAGGCTAACTCTAGCCCGACACTGATCCAGAGTCTAAGCTTTTATAACATACTGACGGTTAACCCTTTGAAAATATCATTATAGTCCTCTTGGATTGCTTTGTTTCGTCTCACTCCAGAGTTAGACAGTGCAAATGAAGATTTGGAATGACCTTATAAGATAACTTTTATCCTAGCTTCATAATGCTTCATTGTTTGAACTTCTTTCAATGCAGTCGAATGTAATCTTAAATTTTGCTAGGCATAACGAGGCCGTTTGGTAAGCTCATCGAAGTTGACTGTGGAGAATCACTTGTGCACTTCCCCTCCTTAAATCTTAACTTTGGATTTCTCAGGTGTTGGAATACTATCAATCCCTTGTGCACTTTCGGAAGGAGGGTGGTCGAGCTTGATACTTCTCCTTATGGTAGCAATCATGTGCTGTTATACAGGGTTACTTTTGAAGCGATGTATGGATGTAAGCCCAAACATTAGAAGTTACTCTGATATTGGTGAGCTTGCTTTTGGCAACAAGGGAAGAGTCTTGATAGCTGTTTTCATGTATCTTGAGCTATATTTGGTTGCGATCGAGTTCATAATATTAGAAAGTGATAACTTAAACAAGTTGTTACCCAACTTGTCTTTCAAAGTTTTCGAGCTAACAATTGCAGGGAAACAAGGGTTTATTCTAATTGCTGCATTTGTAATTTTACCAACTACGTGGTTAAGGAGCATGACTCTACTTGCTTATATCTCTGCTGGAGGGGCCTTGGCTTCCATCATTGTGGTGGTTTCTGTCTTGTGGGCCGGCACACTCGACGGTGTTGGTTTCCATGGCAAGGGAAGGCTTATCAATTTGAGTGGATTTCCAACTGCGGTTAGTTTGTATGCATTTTGTTATTGTGGGCATGCTGTATTCCCCACCATTTATACTTCTATGAAAGACAGAAGCCAATTCTCTAAAGTAAGTAAAATCAAGGGTAACAAATTCTCTCTGTTTTTTTTTCCTACTTCATAATTGTTAAAGTGATTTTATGTGATGTCTATCTTATTAAAATAGAAAAGGAATTAAGGATACCTTAAATTTAGGTGTTTAAATATTTTCATAGAACTTATAGAAACAACCATCATGTAACACTACACTGATTTTTACATACTACATTGTGATGTCTTTAGTAATATCTTCTCTCTCTCTCTCTCTCTCTAATTTACTTTTAGTCAATACAATAATTTCTTTCATATTTTCATAATTCTGAACATTTATACAAGAACCAGTGTTACATGATGGTAAACCACTAAACCCGCTTGGTTGATATATTTATACAGTGTTGATAATGATTCTTAAAACCAATTAGTTCTACAGAAAATATATATAAAGTTTTTTCTATCTTAATTTTAATTGACTCAATTCACATTACTGACTTTGTGTTGGAACTCATTACAGATGTTACTCCTTTGCTTCCTTCTCTGCACCTTAAATTATGGAACAATGGCAGTTATAGGCTACCTAATGTATGGACAAGATTTGCAATCTCAAATAACATTAAATCTTCCTCTTGGTAAGATTAGCTCTCTGATTGCAATTTCGACCACCCTAATTAATCCTTTTACTAAATATGGATTGATGATTACACCTGTTGCAAATGCCATTGAGGAAAGGTTTCAGATCTACAACAACCGAGCTATGTGTTTATTTATTAGAGCCTTGTTGGTGATCAGCACTGCCATTGTAGCTTTGACAGTTCCGTTTTTCGGATACTTGATGGCACTTATAGGGTCGTTTTTGAGCAGTACGGTTTCAATGGTATTGCCATGTTTGTGCTACCTGAAGATTTGCAGACCTTCCAGAAGGGCTAAGCTTGAGTTGCTGATTATTTGTGTAACGTTGGCGGTGGGTGTTATTGTTACCGTATTCGGTACTTACACATCTGTAAGGCAGATAGTTGAACATTTATGAACAGTAACCTCTTGTTTTTCTCTATTCTTAACGTGTTCTTCTATGTTCTATTGTTATCCATATGGATTATGCTAGCATGGAATATCTTGCACTAGAAAGAAAGGCTTATGAATGTAGCTTCTTCTTTAACTTGAGAAGAGGGAACTTTACTGTTAATATCCATTTACTAAAACTTTGTCCAGTGAAACAGGCAACAAGGAATATAATTATATACCTAATTCTGAACATTCTGTCCACAAAAAAAAAAAATTTAATCAAGTAGCGAGGCCCATATCTTAATTTAGAACACTCAAAAAAAGTCTCCAAAACCCTCATATCAGTTGAGGATTTTTCTCTGTGTGGCCCACTTGTTCACTCCATCAAAATTGCAATTTCTGGCTCACACCTTAACTTTACCCACTGTCACAAGATTGTGGGTGCTATTGCTTCTGATGGAGATTCTTCTTCTGTGTTAGTGGGGAAGTGGGGGTGTAAAAAAAAAAACCGTCTAACCGTCAAACCGAACCGAACCGAACCGAACCGCGGTTAATAACCGTGGTTCACGGTTCGGTTACGGTTACGGTTAATGAAACCCAAAAACCGCACGGTTCGGTTCAGTTCGGTTACGGTTTTCCATACAAATTTATGGTTATTAACCGAACCGAACCGTAAAATACGGTTCGGTTGATCGTATGCGGTTAACCGTTCCATTTACAAATAAAAGAAAAAAATAAGGGGGGTAAATGAAAATTTTCTTACCTTATACATGAGATGAGATGCAAAACCAAACCCTAGCATTTTTGAAGCCTCTCACCCCCTCCCTCTCAACGAGAACCATCCCAGGGCCTCTGTCTCTCACCGCCTCTCTCCATCTCCCTCCATCTATCCTCTCCAGATCTCTCTCACCGCCACAACGCACGCAGCAGCCCATTTATTTGGTGCAATGATTATATTGCTGCACATCGAATGGAAGTGGAGATTTAATTCTGAATGTTGGTTGGATTTGTGTTCCTGTTGTATGTATGTAAATGGAATGTATCAGCAGATGCTAGAATGGATATGATGCTGCACAGGTTGTTGTGAGTGAATTCCATTGTTCTCAGTTAGTTGTTGGGCAAATGCCATTCTAAAACAAGGGGGGACTAGGATTAAGTTGGTTTCTTCTGTTTGCTTGAAAATCTCCACATCAAGTAGCTACTTCAAAGACTGCACAAGCGTTCACTGTTTTCTGTACAGTAACACCCTTGACCACATCAAGAGTCCTATTCATGAACATTTCAAAAAAAAAAAAATAATAATAGAGTGAAGTTGCTGCTTTGACTCCTCTATTTTCATTGTTCTCTTTACAACCCTACTGTTTCACATAACACTGGTCATCTATATGCCCATTTGAGCTTCAAGTTAATAGCAACCAGGCAATTCCAAGTTATCTGTGCAAGATCCATTCCAACAGCAACATTCCATTCTACCAAATAGGGTTGTTAGATTTTTCTACGGTTATTAACCGTAACCGAACCATCTAATGCGGTTAACCGCGGTTCGGTTTTCCACGGTTTTTATACACACGGTTACGGTTACGGTTTTTAAGACATAAAAACCGCGGTTACGGTTCGGTTAACGGTTTCCCCAAAATAACCGGTTAACCGAACCGTTACACCCCTAGGAAGTGTTGTCCAAAGGTGTCAATTTTGTTGTGGGGGTAAGGGAGGTTTGTTAGATTTTGGTTGGACAATTGGGTGGGGGTGGGTCTATTGTGTGAGTTATTCCCCAGAGTCTTTAGAGTGGTATCTAACAAAAAAGGCTAATGTTAGTGATTGTTATGAGGAGATGGAGGGCAGTACTTTGTGGGGTGTCTTTTAGGAGAATTCTCCGTTCTTCTGAAGAAGTGCAGTATGGGGAGTTGTTGAGTATTCTTTCTAACGTATTTTTGTATAGGAACTCTAAGGGGTCGTTTGTTAATTTCACATGTGATGTGAAAATGCTTTACATATGTAAACGAATCACAAGTGAGTCATTTACATACGCAAATGAGTCACATGTGAAACACAATTCATTGTTTGTCATTTTCACACCTCTTCAAATGTGAATTTGATTGCATCTAACGGTGCGTATTCTTTCATGATTTTTTCACAAATCTTAAAATATCCATGATCAATCAAGCATTGTTCGCCTTCTAAAGAGGATTAACGGTTTGGATCGGAAAAAAGAGGGCCAAAAAATCAAAATTGAAGATCAAACAGACTAGCCTTTTTTGCAAATATCTCACAATCCATGAAGGATCCACTGTTGAAACTTGAGCAGCTAGCCGTTTATGGCCTTATGAAGAGTTTTTACCATTCTGAACTTGCATTAGAGGCCTAGATTATCAAAGAATTTGGAAAAAGGGGACTGCCTTTTAAACTAGTGGTAAGTACTGTGGCAATAGTGAATCCAACAGTTGGTATGTTTCTAAAAAATATTACAATGTCCACATTGAATCGATACATGAGGTCTACTCTCCTAGCTAGAAACGTCCTTTTAAAAGAGGACTAACGGTTCTGATTGTGCAAATGGGCTCCACAAAAACCTAGAAATACACATCTAACGGTCTGTACTTAATTGTAAATTTCTCACAAACTGTGATGATCCAACGGTTGCAATTTGTTACCATAGCCGTTTTTTACCTCCCTAACAATATAAACGGCTCAGATCATGATATAGTGGCCCATTGTAATAAAAAAAATGAAAAAGGCGTCCTTAGGCATTTTAGTATTGTAGCAGGGCGGAAGCAAGCATGGTGTGATTCCTTTTCACACCTCCCCACATGGTAAAAGTTTCAGGCACTTTTTCCCACAAAAATCACACCAAATGCACTTGTCATTTACACACAAGATGTGTAAATTTCCCAAACAAACACAAATGGGGTGTAATGGTTGCATAGAGGTTCATTTACATATGTAAATGCACCGAAACAAATGACCCCTAAGGATTCTTGAACTTGGAAGCCTGCCTTATCCGGGGAGTTCTCAGTGAAGGATTTTTACATGGCATTGGAGTGGAACCTATCCTCTACTACCTCTTTACCTCAAACTTGGTTAGGATTGGTTCCTCCCCGGGTGGAAGTCTTTTGTTGGTTAGCAATCTCAAGAAAGGTTTCTGCAGCAAAAAACTTAAGAAGAAGAGGGCTAACGTCGTCTGGTATCTCAGATCTCTACGTGATGTGTCAAAAGGAGGAATCAGTTAACCACCTTTTTCTTCACTATGAGGTGGCAGCAGGTGTTTGGGGTCACTTCATCGGCAGGGGCTGTGTTGCTTGGTGTTGCCCGGAGAAGATTGCAGAGGCAGCGGAGGTGTGGATGGGAGGACATTTTCTTGGTAGTAGTCGTACTCTTTGGAGGATGCTTCCCTTTGTTATTTTATGGTCCATTTGGACAGAAAGGAATAGGACTTTTAAGGGTGACTTTTCTTCCATTCTGTTGTTGATCGATAGAATAACTATGAGGATCGCTAAGTGGGCTTTGATCAGAAAAGAGTGCTCCAATTTTAGTCTTAATGATATTCTTCTAAATTGGGAAGCGTGCATGGGTTGCAGACCAAGTAAAGTGAGGAGAGTTGTTCTTTGGTCTCCACCCTCTCCTGGTGTGTTAAAGTTTAATGTGGATGGTGCTACGAAAGGTAAATCGGGGTTGTCGGAAATTGGAGGTGTTCTTCATAATAGCAAAGGGGAGTTCTTGTTTATGTTTTCAAAGCATGTGGGTGTTTGTGATTCTAATGAAGTGGAGGTTTTGGCTATTTTGGAAGCCCTCCGATGCTTTTCAAGACGCTTCCAAGGTGATCTTATGGTGGAGAGTGATTCATCTAATGCAATTGCTTGGGTGTCTAATATGAAGCATTTTCCTTGAAAATCTCAACTCCTCTTTAATGAAATTCGATCTTTTACTACTACCATTAATATTGTCTTCCGTCACGAGCTTAGAACAGCCAACAGTATGGCTGATGCTTTAGCCAAGCAAGGGGTGGAGAGAAGCTATCCATAGGAGGGTTTTATTATGTAATTGGGGTTGGGTTGGGTACAATGCTCTTGTACCCTTTAATTTGATTTTCTTTTCTTTTTCTTTTCATGTGTTCTTGCCTCATTGTTGTTTATCCTTTTATATTCTCTCCTTCTCTTAATGAAAGTTTTAATTATTGATAATAATAAAAAAAAAGATTGAACCTATAAAAAAAAGATATAGAACCTAAAACAAGGGTTTTGTTAAATGACCATTTAACTTAAAACGCTATTGACAACAAAGGGTAGCTCGTTTTGTTGGCAACCCTACTTATCACCCGGCCACCCAAGAATCGATCCCATGCATGCCACTCTTCCCACTTTGTAGACTTCTCTTCCTACTTGTGTGGGGTACTCCTTTTCAAGACGTCGGCTTCCCTTTTCCACTTGTGTGGGCTATCTAGGGGCTGGGTTGGGATAATTGGATGGTTTTGATGGTTTTGCATAACCCTTTTATCGATGATGAGATATTTTCATCTCCCGCCCTCGCTAATAGTGATTTGTGGTGAGCCCCATGAGCTGGATTGAGTACGTTGTTTGATTAATGGCTTAAGTTATATTCCATCAGTAGTTGGCTGGGCAGTCCCATGATTCCATCCGTTGGCTATCTATATCTATATCTCTATTGGAATGTGGTTTGCCTTCGGTTAACCATAGGCCTCCAAACTACAAATCCTGATTTTTTTAAATACATCAGAACAATTGTCAATATCTCCACCCATTTCAAGTTTCCTCTCTCTCCACTCTCATCTCTCTCCACTATCTTCTCTCTAAACTAACTGAACCCATAACTTCCTAAAAAAAAAAAAAATTCCCACTTCTTAATTGTTTATCTATTCCAAACTGTTTTTCCATGTTCTGGGTTGAGGTCACAGGCACTGTGAACGAAAATGTGAAATTGTGAATTGAGTGGCCAAAAACCTTTTGAATTTAGTTCACCTGACATATTGACATATTCTGTTTCCATGTTCAAGCTAAGCCATGATTGCAAATGGGTTGAAAATCAGCCCGATGCAATTATAATAATCCTAGACAAACAGCCCATAAACCGAATCCTCCCAACCAAATTAATATCCTGGAATAATTAGAACCAAACACCCAAATAAATTCAAATCCCCCTAAGCAAACAACTTGGGTCCTCATATCTAAACAAGCTGAACAGCTGTAAAACTGAATGAGCTTAAAATTTTCCCAAATAATGACTGAAATCTTATTAGATTTTATCTCAAACAATTACTGAAATTGGGCTGGGTTACAGCCAGATTTTGACAGCAAATGGGTTGAGAATTTGGTCAAGTATAGAGCTCTAATTGGGTCAAAAACCACCCCAACTAGATAGACGTAGGGGGCTGAAATGCAGACTAAAAGAGAGTCCTAAATGGACTAAAAACTAGCTCAACAAACTATTATGAAAAGCTAAAAATCAGATCTGTGAATAGACTTAAAATTACTCCAGAGTTTGGCTACAAATAGGATTTAGTTACAGTGGATTGGCTAAAAAAAAAAGGTTTTTAATGAATATAGGCCTAAACCCTTGACCAAGCAGGCTAAAAAAAATGGCCAAATAAAAATGGGTTGAGGTTGAAGACTCAACCCAAGTTTGTCCTTAGAAGGGGTTAAAATTTGCCCAAGTATGGCTTTAAATGGGCCAATAAATGAGAGCTATAAATTTGTATCATAGGCCTAAGTATGACCGTAAAGCAGCAATGCATAACCAAAGGTGGCTCTACAAAGGTCAAATATGGTCTCAAATTGTGACTCTAAATTGTTTCAGACCCAGCTTGAATGAGGGTTGAAAATAAATCGGGTTACATTAGACATACAGGTTGGGCTTCACTAAACATGTACCCTGAACCCATAACCCCGATTCAATCAGAACATTAAATATGTTGGGTTTTCAACAAATGTGTTGAATTTATTTAAGCAGAGAATAAATTTAGATTCTAGCTTGATTGTCTACATTGGTCTATGGTGGGATTACAAATGGGTTCCAACTTGACCCAAATTGGTTTCTCTAAATGGGCTAAGACTTGACCCAATGTATTCTCATTATTGGCTTGAAAGGGACTAAAATTGGCCAGAGTTTCAGCTCATTAATGACAAATATATTGGGTCTAATCCAGGATGGATTTTGGGCCTAAATAAGGCCATATTTTGGGTTTAATTCAAGACATAATATTTGTTCTAAACTAGGCCAGATTTTTTAGTATAAATCAAGTAAGATTTTTGGTCTAATTTAGGATAGAATATTGGATCTAAACCAGGCCAGATTTTTTTGTCTAAATCGGGTCATATTTGGGTCTAATTTAAAGACAAAATATTGAGTCTAATTCAGGCCAAATTTTGGGTAAAAAATCAGGCTAGAATTTTGGGTCTAACTCAGGCCAGAATGACAGTCCAAATCAGACCAGAATTATAGATTTAAGTCAATCCAGAATTAGTCCATACTTATAATTATAAACCAGTTTAGACTTATGGGTAAAGAAATAGGCCAAGATTAGGCCAGAATTACAAGCCTAAATCAGGCCAGAATGCAGCATAATTTAGGCCAGATTATGCCTTTTATTTATTTATTTTTACACGTGCCCAAGCTTTATCAAACTCCATGTACACCTCACGTAAAGAATAAAATATATGGAAAAATACATAAAGATCAAATTAGCAACAAAAAGAAGGACTCAAAAGTTTACCAATTAATAAATTTAATAAAAATAATTTCGTATAAGTCTGTGCATTTGGTGGTTCCGTGGTCCATGCATAGCACGGGGTTTGGTAGTATATCTCTATTGAAATGTGGTTTGTCTTCGGTTAACCACAGGCTTCCAAAGTACAAATCCTGATTTTTTAAAATACATCAGAACAGCTGTCAATATCTTCATCCATTCCAAGTCTCCTCTCTGTCCACTCTCCGCTCTCTCCACTATGCTCTCTCTAAACTAACTAAACCCATAACTTCCTTAAAAAAAAACTACCCCAAATGGTTTGAAAGTTTGGTCAAGTCTAGAGCTCTAATTGGGTCAAAAACCGCCCCAAATAGATAGATGAGGTGGGCTGAAATGCATACTAAAAGAGAGTCCTAAATGGATTGAAAACTGGCTCAGCAAACTACTATGAAAAGGCTAAAAATCAGATATGTGAATAGACTTAAAATTACTCCAGAGTTTGGCTACAAATAGGATTTAGTTATAGTGGATTGGTTAAAAAAAATACGTTTTTAATGAATATAGGCTTGAACCCTTGACCAAGCAGGCTAAAAAAAAAATGGCCAAATAAAAATGGGTTGAGGTTGAAGACTGAACCCAAGTTTGTCCTTAGAAAGGGGTAAAATTAGCCCAAGTATGGCTTTAAATGGGCCAATAAATGAGAATTATAAATCTGTATCGTGGGTCTAAGTGTGACTGTAAAGCAGCAATACATAACCAAAGGTGGCTCTACAAAGATTAAATATCGTCTCAAATGGTGATTATAAATGGTTTCAGACCCAACTTAAATGAGGGTTGAAAATAAATGGAGTTATATCAAACATTCAGGTTGGGCTTCACTAAACATGTACCTGGAACCCATAACCCCGATTTAATCAGAGCATTAAATATGTTGGGTTTTTAACAAATGTGTTGAATTTATTCAAGTAGAGAATGAATTTAGATTCTAGCTTGATTGTCTACATTGGTCTATGGTAGGATTACAAATAGGTTACAACTTGATCCAATTGGTTTATCTAAATGGCTAAGCCCTGACCCAAACTGTATTCTCTAAATGATTTTCGGCTCAAATTGAAATTGTAAACTGTCTCATTATTGGGTTACAATTTGCCCAGATTTCTCTTAGTAAACTCTCTCATTATTGGCCTGAAAGGGACTGAAATTTGCCAGAGTTTCAGCTCATTAATGAAAAATATATTGGGTCTAATTCAGGCCAGATCTTGGGCTTAAATAAGGTCAGATTTTGGGTCTAATTCAAGACAGAATATTGGGTTTAAAACAGGCCATATTTTTTTTGTGTAAATCAGGCCAGATTTTGGGTCTAAACCAAGCCAGATTTATGGGTCTAAATTGGGTTAGATTTGGGTCTAATTAAAGACAAAATATATTGGGTCTAATTCAAGCCAAATTTTGGGTAAAAAAATCAGGCCACAATTATGTGTCTAACTCATACCAGAATGGCAGTCCAAATCAGGTCAGAATTACAGATTCAAATCAGGTCAGAATTAGTCCATACTTATCTAAATCAGTTTAAACTTCTGAGTAAAAAAGCAGGTCAAGATTAGGCCAGAATTACAAGCCTAAATCAGGCCAGAATATGTCTTTTATTTTTATTTTTTTCTACATGTACTCGGGCTTCATCAAACTCCATTTACACCTCAAGTAAAAAATAAAATATTTGAAAAAACATATAAATATCAAATTAGCAACAAAAAGAAGGACTTAAAAATTTACTAATTAATAAATTTAATAAAAATAATTCGCATAAGGGTATGCATTTGGTGGTTTCATAGTCTGTGGATAGCAAGGAGTTTTGCTGGTTTTTGTTATAACCATGTGTATTGCACATAAACAATCTATGGATTGGCTATTGGCTAATGGTAAAGCCAGACAGACTAAACTAGAGTGATGGGGCTTAATAAAGTTGACTGATGAAAAGGATTGTTATTTATGACGAGTGAAGTTGATGTTTCACTCAGTCACACACTGACCCCAAACGACCTGGCTGCTGGCTCTAGACTCTAGAGTTGGAACACTGCGGTGGGAGGAAGGGAGTGGGACGGCTGTCAGTGTCTCACTGCTCACGGCTCACCCATTTGAGATGAATCCGGTTGGAGCGAGGTGAATTTCATCCTCCCCTTTGTCAATTGTCATTTGTCAATTGTCATTGTGTTTGGATGGATATTTCCAAATTTTTCTTTGGAGAGTTGGTTGGTCCCTCTCCCTCCCACTGTAAAGAAAAACGACCGTGATATTAAAGACTCCAAAAAAAAAAAAAAAAAATTTCACCTCTTGATATTTAAAAAATGAAAATTCCTGTCTGATTCCCATTCCCTTTCCCAATATCACTCCTTCTCTCATTCTTTTAATTTAATTTTCTGAAGTAGAAGAAGCCATTATTCTTTCTTGGTGTGATTTCCGGTCCAAACTCCTCGTGTTGTTGTAAGTGTTTAGTGTATATGTAAAGCATAAATGACAACAACCTCATCACTCCCTCCTCCGCTCAATTACCCCATCTCTATCTCCTCCTCTTCAATTCCTTGTTCAAATCCCATCCCAAAAGTCAGACCCAGAGAGTCTGTTTCCCTCCTCATCAACAGGTGCACTTCCCTCAGAGAACTGAAGCAAATACATGCCGCCACCATCAAATCCAACCTCCAACACGACATCTCCGTCCTCACCAAGCTCATCAATTTCTGCTCCCTCCGACCCTCCTCAGCCATGGACTACGCCCAGCTCCTGTTCGACCAAATTCCCCAACCAGACGTGGTCCTCTTCAACACCATGTCCCGCGGCTACGCTCGCACCCACACCCCACTTCAAGCCTTGCTGCTCTTCACCCAAATGCTCAATCTGGGCATCTTCCCCGACGACTACACTTTCCCCTCCCTCCTCAAGGCATGTGCCAACTCTAAGGCCTTGGAACAAGGCAGGCAAGTGCATTGCGTCACCACAAAACATGGCCTGCACCGCAACATCTACGTGCACCCAACACTCATAAACATGTACGTCGAGTGTGGCGATTTGGCTGCCGCCCGACGGCTCTTCGACCAGATGGGCAGGCCTTGCGTCGTCTCCTACAATGCGATGATCACCGGATACGCCCGGAGTAGCAGGCCGAATGAGGCCTTGGCTCTGTTTCGAGAATTGCAGGCGAGCAATCTCAAGCCCACCGATGTCACCATGCTGAGCGTATTATCATCATGCGCTTTGCTGGGAGCACTGGAGCTTGGGAAGTGGATACACGAGTACATAAAGAAACATGGGCTGGATGTGTATGTGAAGGTGAGCACTGCTCTGATCGACATGTATGCAAAGTGTGGGAGCTTGGAAGATGCAATTCACGTATTTGAGAGGACGGGTACTAGAGACACGCAGGCATGGTCGGCTATGATTGTGGCCAGTGCACTCCATGGGCATGGTGAGAGAGCTATTTCTTTGTTTGAAGAGATGAAGGGGACCCGAATTCAACCTGATGACATCACGTTTCTAGGCGTTCTATATGCTTGCAGTCACACAGGAATGGTGAATGAAGGTCGCCGGTATTTCTACATCATGAGAGATGATTACGGGATTGTCCCAAGCATCAAGCATTATGGGTGTGTAGTGGATCTACTAGGTAGAGCTGGGCTTCTGGATGAGGCCTATAAATTCATAAAAGAATTGCCAATCAAGCCTACTCCCATACTATGGCGAACCTTGTTATCGGCATGTGGTGTCCATGGCAATGTGGAGCTGGGGAAGCGTGTTTTCAAGCACATCTTCCAACTAGACGATTCACATGGTGGAGATTATGTTATCTTGTCAAATATGTGTGCTGCTAAAGGAAGATGGGAAGATGTGAATCATATAAGAAAGCTTATGAAAGACAAAGGAGTGACCAAGGTACCAGGGTGTAGCTCGATTGAGGTGGAGAACGTCGTACATGAGTTCTTTTCTGGAGATGGGACTCATCCCCAATCTGTAGAATTGCATCGGATGCTGGATGAGTTAGTGAAACAATTGAAGATGGTTGGCTATGTGCCCGACACTTCACTGGTGTCTCACCCGGACATGACGGAGGAGATGAAAGAAGCTACTCTTAGATATCACAGTGAGAAGCTGGCAATTGCTTTTGGGCTCATAAACACCCCACCAGGGACAACAATTCGTGTTGTGAAGAACCTTCGTGTATGTGGAGATTGCCATTCGGCCGCAAAATTTATATCTATGATCTTCAATAGGCAGATAATTCTAAGAGATCTTCAGCGCTTCCATCATTTCAAGAATGGTTTGTGCTCCTGTGGGGAATACTGGTGATAAAGATAAAAAAAGGAAAAGGTTTTCCATGGTCCCCATAATCCTCTGCTGCAGCGGCACTGATGCTTGTATGAACTGCTAAATTTATTTTCGCAGTTACAGCGAGTGGTTGTCAACTGGAGTCCTCACCAGGTGCTCCACTGCACCTTGGCATGTACTAGCAGTGGCTGAATTTCTTGTGCTAAAGAGTTTGACAGCGTGGAATGAACAGGTTAAGATCATTGGAGATGGCTTCTTATGTTGTCCACTGTAACTTCATTTCAATGATGGTATGTAAAAAGAATTCATTTCAATCCTCTGTTCATTTATGTGGAAGAACATTTTTTTCAATTAACAAATTTTGAGAAGCAATGAAGCGGAATTTATTTACAAAAGAAAAAAAAAAAAAAAAAAAAAAAAAGAGAAGGAAATAGCCGGCAGCTGAAATAAATATGCATAATGGGGCCAGGAAAATGATCTGCAAAGGCGGGTTACAGCTTAACAGCACCAAAGAGTTCCCTAACTACCATTTTATGACAATTCACACACCTCTTTTCTTGATAAAGTCTACTGCTTCATCGCTTTCTTCTAAGAATGTGCAAAGCTCTCGTCGTCTTGATAGACTTCACAATGGTCACCACTCTCCACCAGTTCAGGTTGCTCACAGTTGGTCTGCATGACACATACTAGTAAATCCATCTTGGGCATGGTTTTGCATGATGGTTTCGCATGTCGCTTGTTTATGGTGGCAATGGTCTCCCCAAATCTCGCAGCTTTCATTTAAAGTCATCGTGCAACAGATCACATTATTCTAGCTAAGGAACTTCTCCACATTATGTCTCCAAAAAGATATCCGGTTGCAATCAAACTAGACAAAGAAAAGGCCTATGAGTCTATGACACCCTTAGTTGGAACTTCCTTCGTTTCTTCCTCTCTCATTTTGGGTTAGATCCACACTTTATTGACCTCATCATGCTTTGTGTTTCATTGGTCTCTTATCGCATCTCTGTTAATGGTTCACTCGTGAATTCTTTCGGTACTGCATGGTGGTTTCGCATGTCGCTTGTTCTTAGCTGTAATGGTTTAACTGAAAATCTCTTAAAAGTTAAAACTTCATTTGTGTTAATTAATATATATTTTAGCTACATCAAGGACTTGAACTCATGCCCTCTCGCGCATGCACTGATGTCCTAACTGATAGAGGATACTCTAGGCCCAGACCCATGTATTATATGTTGACTGGGTATTGTTGATTGTACCAAACCCACACCCACTTCACCAAGTCCTCCGGACTGTTTCTATTGTCCAAGATTTTCTCACTTGCTGTAACTGTATCATAATATATATACTCAAATATACTTATCCAATGAAATCAATTAAGATTTGAATTTCCATCAGATTATCATTGTTTTATGGTATCAGAGCAATCACGGTTCTGAGAGGATTGCTTGTGAAATTGCTTATCAGATATTGCAATCCGCATCCTGCCTGCAACCTGCAACTCTGTTTGGCTGCATCATCGTCTATTGGTCTCTGCAACTACTATGTTAGTTTCTGCAACCTGCCTAAATTGCTGCTACTATTTTAGTTTGCTGCTACTTTAGACTTCTCTGCAATTCATCTTCATCCTCTTCATCACGGTATGGCCTCCTCTGCATCATCGTCCTCTTCCACTACTCTAGTATCATCTTCTTCTACTGTTACACCCAATTTTGTCCTTTCCAATATTGCTAATCTCATTCCCATCAAGTTGGATAGCACCAACTTTTTATTATGGAAGTCCCTGTTCCGACCTATTCTGCGCAGTCACCAACTGGAGCACTTCATTGATGGCTCCAAACCACTCCATCTCGGGAAATCATCAGTGCAGATGGCAAAATCTCTCCTAATCACGCCTTCTTTGTTTGGTTTGAGCGTGATCAAACACTACTGTCTCAGATTAATGCTACATTATCAGCATCTGCCCTCCCTTACATTGTCGGAAGGGAAACTGCAAAAGATGCCTGGGAGTCCCTGGAGCATCGGTATGGCTCCCTCTCTCGTTCTCACGTTATTGAGTTCAAAAGGAAGAAGGGTTCTTCTACAATGCAAGAATATTTGCATCAAATCAAGGTGATCCCAGATCAACTGGCAACATGTGGAGCATCGATCAGTGAGGACGACCTCATCCTCTAAACTCTATCCAGTCTTCCATCAGTCTATAGACAGTTTCAGACGGCAATTCGCACACGGTCAAGGCATGACCCAGTTTCTTTAGAGGAGCTCCACACCCTTCTTGTGTGTGAAGAGCTTAGCCTTGCAGACGATATCACTATTGAAGCCTCTACTGCCTTCACTGCTAACAAGTCTACACCCACCTCTCACGGACGGTCTCCTGCTTCTTCCAGTTCGTATCAACGCAGACCTCCAAATTCAGCTTCTTGTTCATATCGGAATTCCAACAATCGCCACTCTGGCTCCTTTGACACTTCCGGCCACAGCCAACCTCCACAAAATACAGGGTCCAGTACCTCTCGACCCCGCCCTACCTGTCAAATTTGTGGGAAAGTAGGGCATCTTGCCATTGACTGCTATCATCGCATGGGTTTTGCATTCCAGGGACGTCATCCCCCTCAACGCCTCGCTGCCATGGTTGCCTCTCATCAACCCAACTTATCTCAATCCTGGTATTCTGACACTGGCGCAACACACCACGTCACCTCTGATTTGGATAATCTCTTTATCCATGCTCCATATCATGGCTCTGACTCTGTCCAAGTTGGTAATGGGGCTGCTCTCTCTATCTCTAATACTGGTATTGCTACTCTAAAAACACCCTAGTCTCAGTTTTCTCTTCATAATGTTTTGCATTGCCCTCGGGCTTCTGCCAATTTACTATCCGTTCCCCAATTTTCTCGTGATAATCATTGCTATTTTTGTTTTGATGACAATGGCTTTTTGGTGAAGGACAAAGCTTCAGGGAGGATGCTCTTCCGAGGCCCAATTGAACATGGGCTTTACCCTATTCGTCATGCTCTTTCGTCAGTAGTTTCAAATAAAAGTGTCAAGACATCTCTTCTCACTCAGTGTCTCCAGTGATGTCTGGCATTGTCGTTTGGGGCATCCATCGTCCACTCTCTAGCGAGCTATTTTATCTACTTTCACTTCTTCTAATAAACATGTGCAAACAATGTGTTCTTCATGCCGTTTGGGCAAAAGCTCAAAGCTTTCATTTTCCTAATCTAAATTGGCAATTTTTGGCAGTATCCAATTGTGGCTCCCCATCCACAATGTATGTAAGGCATCGCCCTCTCCCCAGGCCACATCTCACCCAGATCATTCCAATCTCCTAGGCCACTTGTCCCAGCCGACCTCTCCCCTAACCCAGCTGGCCCCACGCATCCAAGTCTGTCATCCTCGCCTCAACCCCCCTTACCATCCACGCAACCACCTACTGTCATTCCCTCTTCAAACAAGCAGCCCACCTGTCCACTTAGCATACTACCACCTGCCCACTTACCATTTAAGACACTGCCACAAAGTCCATCTCCATATGCTACTAGTTTACTGCCCAACACTAGTCCTAGTCCTATTCCAACCCACCCACACCCCCGCCCCACCACCCCCCGTCCCTAGTCGCACCCATTCCATGAGCACAAGGTCACACCCGCCCCCCCCCCCGTCCCTAGTCGCACCCATTCCATGAGCACAAGGTCACAATCTGGCATCTTCAAGAAAAAAATATGGCTGAGCACAAAACATCCATTATCACGTGCTCTTTTGGCTACATCTCAACCAGCTGAACCCACATGTTACACGCAGGCAGTAAAATCTTCTAATTGGCGGGCCGCGATGGATATGGAATTCACATCATTACAGAGTACTGGGACTTGGGCACTGGTTCCTCATGAGCCACACATGAATGTGGTCGGCTGTAAATGGGTGTATTGTTTGAAAGGCAACCCCGATGGATCTATTAATTGTATAAAGCTCGCTTAGTTGCTAAAGGTTTTAATCAGCAGCTTGGTGTTGATTTTGTTGATACGTCTAGCCCAGTGGTCAAACACACCACTATTCACATGATCCTTGCGCTAGCCACATCTTACAATTGGCCACTTTGTCAATTGGATGTTGAATGTGCATTCTTGCATGGTGATCTTCGTGAGGCTGTCTTCATGGCTCAACCCCTGGGCTACATAGACCCCACCAAACCTACTCATGTGTGCCGTATGATCAAATCTATCAATGGCCTGCACCATGCTCCACGGGCATGGTATGAGAAATTTTCAAATAAACTCCTGGACTTGGGTTTTCTATTATCCACATCAGACCCATCATTTTTTGTTAGAAGGAGCTATGGTTGCATCACATATCTTTTACTCTATGTGGATGATATCATTATTACCGGCAACAACACCACCTATATTGCTCATTTTATATCACAACTAAACTTGCACTTCAAAATGAAGGATCTGGGCAAGTTAACATATTTCCTTGGCATTGAAGTTCAATGTAACAAGAGTGGGTTATTTCTCTCACAAGGAAAGTATATCACAGATCTTCTTCTCAAATCAGACATGGTGGGCTGTAAACCAGTTGGTTCCCCGGCATCCAAGACCAAACTTAGTCCCTCTGATGGATCTCCTTTACCTAATCCGTCCACATATCGTAGCATAGTAGGTGCTCTTCAATGTGTCACTTTGACCCGACCTGATATATGCTTTGCTGTCAATCAAGTATGCCAGTTCATGCATGCCCCCCAGATGTCCACATGACTGCTGTCAAGCAGATTCTACGTTTTCTCAAAAGTACTATACAATGTGGTCTTACTTCCAAGCCGGGCCCTTTTTCTCTCCAAGCCTACTGTGACGCTGATTGGGTTGGTTCTCCATTTAATCGACACTTCACTAGTGGCTTTTGTATTTTTCTGGGGCCCAATATTTCTTGGAGTTCTAAAACGCAACCTACAGTTGCCCACGCTGCCCACGCATCCACTAAGGCGGAATATCGTTGCTTGGCTCATACCGCTGCTGAGGTCACTTGGTTATGCTATCTCTTACGTGATCTTCATATTCCTTTGTCCATGTCCACCATTACAGTCATTTGGTGTGATAATGTTAGTGCCATTTCTCTTGCCTTCAATCCAGTATTCCATGCTCGCACTAAACATATTGAGATAAATTGTCATTTCGTGCGTGAGAAGGTGGCTCACAAGCAACTTGAGGTCCATTTCATTTCTACATTGGGTCAAGTAGCGGATATCTTTACCAAGGGTCCTTTCTCATCTCCTTTTTCGTGACTTTCAGGCCAAGCTTTGCGTCCGGCCTCGTACGCATTAGCTTGAAGGGGGGTGATAGAGGATAGTCTAGGCCTAGACCCATGTATTATATATTGACTGGGTATTGTTGATTGTACCAAACCCATACCCACTTCACCAAGTCCTCCGGACTGTTTCTATTGTCCAAGATTTTCTCACTTGCTGTAACTGTATCATAATATATATACTCAAATATACTTATCTAATGAAATCAATTAAGATTTGAATTTCCATCAGATTATCATTGTTTTACTAACCAGGTCAGCTAGAAACCTTTGAAGAGTATCAACTGGATTGAGAGTTATTTCAGTACTGCACTTTATTTTGTTCAGTAGTTAAAACTATCTCACTGGTGTGACTGTCGGATCAGTTGCAACTTGATAAATTATATTGCCCAAAAAAACCCTATTTTGGTAATGTCATCTTTAGTTGAAGTTTTTTGTTCAAAATCAATCATGATTTCCGTTTTCATTTGATTAAAATTTTCCAATGGTGTGCCACGAACCATTATCGGGCCAATACTCTTGATCATTACCACTCGAAGATATTAGAGGTTGGCACGTCAATGCACTCCAGGGCATCCACGGGCATTGCTCTTAGAAATCAAGAATAAAGCAGGTGGAAGTAACAAAAAAAAAGTCAAATTCCAAACAAAATATCAAGTGTGATCCAATGATAATGTTCATGGAGAAGTAACAAACAATGATTGATTGCAAATGCAATTTCTCGTTGGTTAGGACTATTGGACTTTCCTTTTGTGATCCGTCACAATGTACTACTGGGTGGGAAAATAATATGAATTTTCTGTGGGTATTGCAAGCAGAGTTTAGTGCTCGAACTTTTCAGGATCTAGAGTGATTACAAGTTCATTTTAATGGTGAAAAATGTAGGTTGGGCAGTCTCCAAATTCAGGAGAGCGGGGGCTCGATGGCAATGGAGGTTCGTTTGGTATGCCGGACCATCTAGAACTGGGACAGGGAGAGACTACAAACAATGAAGGGGAGTTGCTTTTAACTACCACGGGACCCTTTTTTTAGGGGATTCTGAGAACGTTGATGTCTGCAATATTGCAAGTTGGGCGGGTCTTCTTAATGCTAAAAGATGTGCACTAGGGAGTTCTCAGAAGAATAAGATGATGGTTGAATCTTTTGCAAGAGGGAGTGGTCTCTCTCTCTCTCTCTCTCTCTCTCTCTCTCTCTCAAGAAGCTGTCTATGCATAATTTAGATCAAAATGCAGCTACAAACCAGCATAATTGCAAACGTGATGAAATGGATCCAGGCTTTAACTTGAAACTAATAAAAGAACTGAAATGAACCAAAGAACGAGGGGGAGAAAAAACAAAGATCTTTCTTTCATGATCTAAACAGAATCTCCTATGCCTGCATAAATGAAAACTCTGGTGGACCAGACACCCCAGTGGTAAGGGTGTCTCATCTGAAACAGCACACCTCCCTCCTCTGGGTCAATTCCTGGGCATGTATGCTATCCCACAAGTACTGCACCACTTATCCAATCTGGCATACAAAAAAAAAAATGCAAACACTGGTCGATCTTCGTCAAGCTAAGATCAAGTTTGCTGCCAAGGTACCTCAAATAAAATAATGATGATAACAACAAAATCATAAACAACGTATTGCCAAATTAATATTCATATAATGAAACTTCTAGTGAGTTAATAGAAATGGAGTGGTTTATTTAAAAATCTATATTAACAACTTGCTTTATCTAATATTGTGAAAAGATTTCAATTTTGAAGAGGAGAGAGATCCCCTTATATATGAAAGGGGAAGAGAGGGAGACCCTTTGGTAAAGAACCCACATCCAACTGTTGTGAGTGCCGAGAGATTTAGATGGAGACTATGCTCTTAAACCATAAGAAAGAAAGAATAAGGGCCGGTTTCTTTACTGAAATTTATAGGATTTTTTATTCCTGTCTGGAGAGTCTTGAAATTGTAAGATATTGTGAAGGAATCTCATGGCCTTCATGTGGCTGGACTCTTAAAATGCTTGTGAAAAGTTGTGGCATTAATGTCACCTCATATCCCCCAAAACCCCAAGGTTACAAATTCTACTGAAGAAACAAACGGGCGCACCCCGTTTTTGCCACAAATGAATATACTTGGTGTGCGTTTGTGCACACCTAGCTATTTCCACCACGTTTGGCGCAACACGTTTTGCCATAGAAAATATATGCTTTCAAAACCGTACCTGCGCTTTTCATGGGATAAATCAGATTTTGATTTCTCACCTCCCCGTCAAAAAGAAATTTCCACCTGAGAGGAACGCATCTTTCCTCCTTTTAGTGGATGCATACACGAACGTATACGCTAAAAAGTTTGAGACATTTTCCTAATTCCACGATCAGGCCCCTGGGAGGATCGCAATGATATATAGGTTTTCATTTTTGTAGGGTTCTCATTAGAACCGATCCAAAGCTTCCCCTCAACTGACCCAAAGCTTTGTATGGCCAAAAAGTTTGTGCATAGCTGAGTTGTGTTTACTGTGGGGAATGGGCTTCAAAGGGGAATTTTCTCCCCTGAAGGTTTCCGGAGTCCGGATACAGACGTCTGCAGATTCAGGGGTCACTGGGTGACACTGACGCCTTGTTTGTTTACACACGGATTAGAACGTTCCCGGCCATAAAAAAGTTTCAGTGGGTGAAATCTCTGTATGCTAAAAATTAATTTTCTTACACATTTTTAACATTACATCCTAAGGTGAAAACTTTGATGGCTAAATATGAATCACCTTGCCAGTTCATATGATTATTTTAGATCCGTCTGGTTAAATCATACGTGACTGATTGTTGGTGAACGCTCAATCCACGGCCATCTTTGCGTTAGGCACATGTTTTACCTTGATCATATATATGTTCAGTTCACAAATGAAGAGAGACCCCTTCATTAGGCTTTCAACATGTCACATGGGCCCGCCAGCCACTTTAATCCCCTAATCACAAACAGATCGTGAGATTTTGGGTCACATTCAATATTTCAATTAATGCGTTTGTGTTGTGTTTTGGGGTGATTTAGCTTCTATCATGTTCTGAAAAATGCTTTGGGAGATCGGATCAAATTAGGAAGGTTTTATAAAACCTTAATTTGTTCAATATTTGGGTTTACAGTGGTGGGAAACTGATCGAGTCCAGCACACATGAACATCCAACCAAAGAGGATAAAAAGTAGAATGCATTCGGTAAAGAAGTTGGATGGATGCTGTGTGGATAAAATACCATAATACCGAGATTAAGGAAAACAACGGTAACAGTACCAGTTGTTTACCTTGATTTCGGTAAACACAGCTCGGCAGCTCGGTAAAGAGTGTCAGCTCAACGGGTATCAACTCAACAGCTCGGTAGCTCGATAAAGAATGTCAGCTCGACGGGTATCAGTTCGGCGAGACCATTCCTGATATCGGTAAAGGTATTGAAGGCCGGAAGTGGGCCAGCGCACTCCTATGAGAAGTACGGGCATGCTTTGACAGATAGGATGGCGCATTATGGAGATAAGAAGTTGGCTTTATCATCCCATCGCGTCAACTGTCCAAGGGGATGGAAGCTTTCGATGGGATGTTCCCTTTTTACCTACCACTAGGTGTCAGGGTAAGGCTCGATGAGACTTTACCCCCACCTACCCCCACTCACCAAGAGAATAAACGAGGAATCCATCTACAAATATACATGGGATCAGCCCCATGAAGGTACACAACATAATACGCAAACACAGGCACCATCTGACTTCTCTTCTTCACTCTCCCCCTACTTAGTCTCCAGAACTAACTCAGGCATTAGAGTGCCTTCGGCCGACGGCAGCCAAGGCCCCTGACCTAGCTCCTTTCCTTTCCTTTCAGGTCTCCGGCGCTAGGTCTTCCCGATCATCAAGTTCTACTTCCTCCTAATAAAGTGGGTGTCGTTTTTGGCACTTACAGTTAGCGCCGTCTGTGGGGACGACTAAACAAAATCTACAAACGCCATGCCTCCAAAGACCAGAAACGGCGAAGGATCATCCAAAGGCCCATCCCTACAACCTATACTGTTACAGAATCTACCACCTCCACCTCCTCGACAAAGGAGGTCCAGAGGAAGGTCTGGCGCCGTGAGCGTCACGGTCAGGTCAGGCTAAGAGCGGTGACAGTACCTTCCCGTCAAGATGTTCCCCCATTGGAACAACCCCGCCAGAGCAAAGAACACACCAAGCGAGGTGAGAAATCAGCCACCAAGCAAGGTGAGGCGTCGGCACTGACCAAATCTCAGTCCCATCATCAAGCCAACCCCGACGACAACAATGACCCTCTTCTGGAGGATATCAGGGCCCAGAACCTTGTTATCCAAGAGAAGGACGAGCTCATCCGTCAACTCCAGCGGCAGCTCCGAGAGAGAAGAATGGCTCCGAGTCCACCTCCTAGACACAGCCATGCTCCAAGTCCACCTCCCAAGCATGGCCAGGCTCCTCCTTCGGTTGAGCAGGATCTAAGGCACGTCCTCAATAGCAAGAGGCGTGATCGGGTCTATGATGAAAGCTCCAGCAGCAGCCATCTACATGAAGGATCCAAAAAGCAGCGCCAAAAGCCGGAGGGGTGAGGGTGACTTGAAGGAATGGCTTGACCAGCAGATCAAGCAGACCATTCAACAAAATATGGAGATTCCTGGCATCGCCCGAGATGGGTACAGCACCTTCGAGGCAGACGATCTCTACGCGTCTCCTTTCTCCCAGGAGGTCAAAAAGTTCTCTCTTCCAGAGAAGTTCAGCGTCCCGAGGTTCGTCCTTTATAATAGAACCTCGGACCCAGCAGCGCATCTCCGACACTTTATCCAGAGGATGTCGGTATAGGGTGACGAGGATTACCTGAACTATCGAGTCTTTTCCTCCAGTTTGAGAGACCTCCCCCTAAGGTGGTTCTGCTCGCTCCCCGATGGCTCCATCTCAAGCTGGCAGCAGCTCCGGAATTCCTTCCTGGAGAAGTTCCAGGCCCATAAGGTCATCCCGAAGACGGATGCCGACCTTATGGCCCTCAGGATGCAGCAAGACGAGAATGTCACGCAGTTCACCAAACGATTCTGGACTGTCTATAGCCTGATTTGAGGGCGCTTCTAACGAGGTGGCTGTCAAGTCCTTCCAGCAGGCTCTGCGGCCAGGCATCAAGCTGCGGACAAATCTGGTCAGGTTCCCCGTGGTCACAGTGAAAGCTCTAATGGCCCGGGCGAACTAGTTCATTAGAGCAGAAGAAGATGAGGCTCGGGGCCGGCAGAACTTTGGCCTTTACCAAGAGGACAGGCCATCCAAGAAGGACAAGAAATCCTCCAGAAGGGAGGAGTTAGACCGGCATAGGGCCTCGTCCACCTCGGAAGTGGCCTTGGTCCCCACCTCGGGGGGCGGTAAGAAGTTCAAGCGTGAAGCCACAGCCTACAAAGCTGTAAACACGGTCTTCAAGGAGCTGATCTACAAGCTCCTCAGCAAGAACAAGATGCAGCCCTTCTTCAAGTGGCCGCAACCAATGAAAGGTGACCCGTCCTCCTCGGATCAGAACAAATTATGTGCCTACCACAAGCAGAATAGGCGCAGAACCGAGGACTGCAAGGCCTTTAAGGCTCATCTCGAAAATCTCGTGAAGGACGGGCACTTGCGGACCACGTCAAGAAAGAGGGCAGGGACAACAGCCGACCTCACCACCGAGATGACGACGGCCATGACAGCGATGAATCAGAGGGCATCATCAATGTCATCCACCTTGCCCCTCCACCAAAGGGGAGCTCCCAAACCCGAGCCGAGGCCAGGAGGGCCTCCCACCAGAAGCAGGTGATGACCGCTGAGTCGTAGCCTGCTGCAAAAAAAGCGCGGACAGAGGGGCCCAAAATCTAGTTCTCAGATAGGGACCTAGATGGCGTCCAGCTCCCCCACAACGACCCTCTAGTTCTCACCTTAAAGCTGAAAAACTTCTTGGTTCAGAAAGTCCTGATAGGTCCCGAGAGCTCGTCGGAGATCCTCTACTATGATTGCTTTAAGAAAATGGGTCTCAAGGATGAGGATCTCCAGGCAGCCCGCACCCCTTTGATGGGCTTCAGCTCGAAGCCTGTATACCCTAAAGGCAGAATCTCCCTCAGAGTCCAAATGGGAGGTGCCTCCAAGCAGGCCGACTTCCTAGTGGTCGACGTTCCATCCCCATTCAATGTGATAATGGGGAGGACTTGGCTACACAGCATGGAAGTCTTGCCCTCCACCAGCCACCAAAAGCTCAAGTTTTCTCTGGAGAACCAGTCCTGTCGAATAGAAGTGGTTACGACCATAGGCGACCAGCACATGGCCAAATAGTGCTTGATGGCCGTGATGCCCGGCGAAGCCAAGTCCTCACAAGTCCACATGGTCGAGTTGGACAGAGAAGCCGAGCTCGAGGATGTTGGCCGGGCCCCAGCATAGAAGAGCATCGAAGACCTTGTAGAGGTCAGGATCAACGCTAACAACCCTGGCCGGTTTTTTCTACGGGGAGTCAGCTTCCTGAGACTGAGAAGGACGAGCTACTCAACCTCCTGTTGAAGAACAAAGAGGTCTTTGCGTGGACTCTGTATAAGATGCCTGGCATCAACTCCGAAGTCATGTGTCATAAGCTGAACGTGGACCCCAAACACAAACCCATGATCCAGAAAGCACGCAGAACGGGGGTCCCACAAACCGAGGCCTTGATCGAGGAGGTCCAGAAGCTGCTCGAAGGCCAGGCGATCAAGGAGGTCCAATATCCGGAGTGGCTGGCCAACATGGTGGTGGTCAAGAAGAAGAATGGGAAGTGGAGGGTCTGCGTGGACTTCACTGACCTCAACAAAGCTTGCCCTAAGGACAGCTTCCCCCTTCCAAAGATTGACCAGCTGATTGATGCCACCGCTGGACACTACCGGATGAGTTTCCTCGATGCTTACCTAGGTTACCATCAGATCCCGCTGTCCGAGCCTGACCAGGAAGGAACAACTTTCATCACACCTCGAGGCATCTACGGTTACAAAGTCATGCCCTTTGGGTTAAAAAATACGGGAGCGACGTACCAGTGGCTGGTTACCAAGATGTTTCAGGCCCAGCTCGGATATTGACGACATGGTTGTCGAGTCTAAAAGGTCACCGGACCACTTGGCAAACCTTAGTCAAGCATTTGATATCTTCCGGCAATTTCAATTGAAGCTGAACGTGTCCAAATGTGCATTCGGCGTCGGCTCCAGCAAATTCTTAGGGAGCCTGGTCACAAGAAGAGGGATTGAAGCGAACCCAGAGCAGATTACGGCAATCTAGGAGGTGTAGAGTCCGACCTCGGCAAAGTAAGTGCAGAGACTGACTGGCATGGCTGCCGCACTCAATTGCTTCATCAGCTGAGCTTCCGACAAATGCCAACCTTTCTTTCAGCTTCTGCGGAAAAAAGCTCCAAGTTCCAGTGGACGCCGGACTGCAACCAGGCCTTGCAGTAGCTCAAGCACTATCTCTCTTCACCACTGCTGCTGTCAACTCCAACTCCAGGCGAGGAGTTGTACTTATACTTGGCGATCTCGGATCATGCAGTGAGCTCGGCACTCATCAGAGAGGAAAACGGCCAACAGAAGCCTATATATTATACGAACAAGATCCTCCTCGATGTCGAGACCAGATACTTACAACTGGAGAAACTTGCATTAGCACTCGTCAGTGCTTCTCACAAACTCTCCCACTATTTCCAAACATAAACGATCATGGTTGTTACAAAACATCCACTCAAGATACTCTTCAGGAATGCAGACTTCTCTGGCAGAATTTCAAAATGGGCTGTCGAACTGGGACAATATGATATCAAGTATCAGCTCAGAACGGCCATCAAAGCCCAGGTGCTGGCATACTTCATTGTAAAGTTCACCTCTCCGAATTTGGCACCGTGACTGCTCGACACCGAACTGGGGGGCAATAAGGATATGAAGGTAGTCATCGAGACGGAACAAGAGCGGTCCTGGAAATAGTTCCTTGACTCAGCTTGGAAGGTCTTCGTCGATGGGTCTTCAACATCCGAAAGGGCCAGCGCTTGCATAGTCCTCCAATCTCCGGAGGGCCTTGTCATCGAGCAAGTCCTGACACTTGGCTTCAAAACATCCAATAATGAAACTAAGTACGAAGCGCTCATCGCCGGGCTGAAAGTGCCAAAATTCTAGAAGCTCGGCAATTGGTGGTCTTCAGCGACTCCCAACTAGTGACGAGCAGACTCAGCGGAGACTACCAAGCTCGCGACGACAGGATGACGGCCTATCTAGCTCATGCAAAGGAACTCCTCTCCCAGTTTGAAAGAGCCAAAGTCCAGCAGATCGGCAGAGAGTCCAATTCTCATGCTAACGCCTTCGCCAACCTCGCCTCGGCTGTTGAGGCCGGGAATAGAAGAACTATTGAAGTGGAGACCTTACAAGAGCCAAGTATAGGACTCCAGCCACCTCGGTAGCTCATGTGTATTGATCTCGGTTCGAGCTGGATGGACCCAATCACTGCCTACCTAGAAGACGACTAGCTGCCTCAAGACAAAATCGAAGCTCACAAGATAAGGCTGAAAGCAGCCCGGTTCTGGCTATCCCCAGATGGCAGGCTCTACAGGAAGTCATACACTGGGCCCTACCTCCAGTGCGTCCATCTAAGCAAGGTTGAAGACTTCCTTTATGAAATTCATGAGGGGATCTGCAGCAGTCACATCGGAGGCCGGTCACTAACTTACCGAGCTATCAGCCAATGCTATTGTCAGATGTGAATTTTGACCCCCCCATTTTCCTCTCCAAGAGAGGCATGATTTGGGGAAATCTCCATTCATCTATATATGCTATTTAAATTTTACATCGAAAATGAGGATTCCGACTACCCTCAAAATCGATGGATCACGATTGCCAGCTACAGTACGACCGTAACACCGTTCTTCGACAAAAGTCGAAGAAATATGGGGAGAAAAATTATAAGGTGGGTTCTTCCTCTGGTCTAATGTGTTGCCGGCAATACACGACGGTTGTCCTGTCACATTAATTTGGGTCTCTTTAGGTCTTTTTAATTTCGGGTCAGTTAAGGGTCATGAGTTAAAGTCCAAATAAAGGTTAATCCTCACATAGCATAATCAAAACATATCCAAGTAGAATAAAATAACTAAAATAAAGAAAATAAACTAAAAGAGGGGGAGGTGCCAAATATTTAAGAAGATGATCAGCCCCGTTCCCGGGTACCCCCTTCGATCCCTTGGCAAAATAGGGTTTAAAGGCTAATTTTTCAAACCAAAATGATGATACAAATGAGTCTTTGATTTGTGATTTCTGTGTTTTTCGTGTGCGATACACGAGTGATAAAAGTAAAAGGTCGATGGGCCGTAATTAATTGAAGGTGGCCGATGGGCCAGGATTGATTGAAAATGGCCGATGGGCCAGTGTTTGTTTTAGGGTGGCCGATAGGCCGTGATTGATTAAAAGTATGTGCGAAATCACTCATCTAATCTCGTTATTCTCATTTATTCAATTTTAGAAATCAGTTCTTTATTCCATTTTATCATTAAGTTCGATTAAACATCTGGCACCTGAGGTGGAAGAAGAAATAAAAGGAAAATCTTTTTGGGTTTATTTTGTTGGTTTTATAGTTTTTATGGCTTTTTTATATGGGGCTAGAAGGGCCTAACTAGGGATTTTACTTGGATCTATGTGATTAGTGCTTTACTACTGATCATCGAATTAACCCTAACCTAAGGTCCTAGACTGCCCACATCAGCTCTCCCAATCCCCTAACGGAACAGGAAAAGTGATGGGGCGAAGCCTAATGCGCTAAGCTACCTAACAGGAAAATCCGATCTAATCCTAGGGTATGAATAGCCTGAGTTTGATGGTTCAGCGCCTAAGCAACTTATTAATTGTGATTTTTAATTGGTTCGGTTTGTTTTGAGTTGAAGATTAATTAAGAGGTGGATTAAATGTATTTTAGGGTTCTGTTTAAGTTGTTTAAGGTTCTGGAATTTATAGTTTAATTTAAAACGTGAAGTGATGTCGAAATTAGCGAAACAGGGTTAACAGAGGACTTGGGCGCCAGGGGGTGGCGCCTAGGTTACTCTGGTGACTTGGGCGCCCAGGCAGTGGCGTCCAAGTGGCTGCTTCTGGGTGGTTTGGCTAGTGACGATGGTATCGATATTGTTTTCGAAATCCCAGGGGTTCTTACTTGGTGAGTTTTAATGTTTCAAATTGTTTTGATTCTCTGGTGTTCAAATGTCAAAGGAATTCGGATCCGGATTTTGAGATGAAACCAAGAATTCACGTTTTAGTGCAAATGAGAGGATGGGCGCCAAGGGGGTGGCGCCCAGGTGGATGGCTTGAGATTTTCAGGTATTCCGGATGGGATTTGATATTAGCCTTTGGGTCTGGGGGTTGTTTTAGGTTCTGATTTTAATTAATTTAAGTTATAAGATGTTTAATTACTCGTTTTAAATTGAAGTTGCGAACCAAGGTTATAGTGTAGGCTAGGCGCCACAGGGGTGGTGCCTAAGTGGTTGTTCGTCGATTCGTAAGGGCTTTGAATGCTAAGCCCGAGTCAATTAAAGTTTCAAACGTTTTAAGTTAAAAGTGTTTTAACATGTTGATTCGGATTGATTCGAATGTTAATTAATTGTGTTAAGTTGTCGGTTAGGGGTTCTTTATAAAAACAGGTAGGCTGGGTGCCCAAGGTGTGGTGCCCAGGTGGATTTGGAGGGTGGGCGCCCAAAGGGTGTCGCCCAGGTGACTGTGTTGAGGTTCGGTCGGTTTGGTGATTCTTAGGTCAATTTAAGTTTAAATTGATTAAAGGACTTAGTGTGTTTGGATGTGGAATGCTATTCGTATTCGATTGAGATTTATTTAAATGTCAATTAATTGGGCTAAGTTGTGAATTGAGTTTTTCTGAAAACGGGGAAGCTGGGCGCCCAGGGTGTGGTGCCCAGGTGGATTTGACAGATGGGCGCCACTATTTTGTGGTTCGGGTCAGTTCTGTATTTTTTAGGTTGACTTGCGGTTGAGCTTTATGGTTTGATATATTTTAAATTATAAATGTTCGGTTGCGATGATTAAGATTAAATTCCGTTTCAATTAATTTGGCTTTAGTGATGGGAGAGGCTGGGCGCCCAGAAAGTGGTGCCCAGGTGGAGGTGACAGGATGGGCGCCCAGGGGGTGGCGCCCAAGTGTCTGTCTTGTATGTTTGAGTTGATTCGATGTTTTAAGTCTATTCGGGCTTATGGTTTCGATTGTTTTAGATTTCAAGGGTGTTCCGGTATGTTGATCGTGATTGAATTCGAATTTAATTTCAAGTGGGGTTTCCTAGTGATTAGGTAGGATGGGCGCCAGGAGGGTGGTGCCCAGGTGGCAGTGCAGGCTGGGCACCCAGGGGGTGGCGCCCAGGTGGACTATTTTGGAGTTTTGTGGTTTTGAGTTTTTGAGTTAATTCGAGGTTAAGTTAATTAAGGTTTACTTATTCTAGGTTTAAAATGTTTTACTGTGTTGATTCGGATTAGTTTAAGGTCTTAACTAATTAACTTAAGCTTTAACCGGGGTGTCTTAAGGAATGAGTAGGCTGGGCGCCCAAAGGGTGGTGCCCAGGTGACTGTGGAAGGATGGGCACCCAGGGGGTGGCGCCCAGGTGGCTGTCTTTTAGGGTTTTAGGTTTTTTGTGTTTTTTAAAGTTTTTAGTTACTTTTAAATCCGAATTAATCAGGGTCTTAATGTTTTAGGGCTCTTAATGATTCGATGTTTCTTAAGTTAACTAATTATGTTGTTTTAATTAATCTTAGGATTTATCCTACTTAGGCACTAAATTCGATAACTTAGACTATCTAACTATTCCTTTTAGGTTTTTTGGATATCTTTTAATTTGTTTTTTGTTTCTCCTCTAATTTACTAGAGAGTAAGGAAAGAGAAGAAGGGATTTTATGTTTTATGATTTTTTTGGGATTTTCTATCGATGTGTGGTTCAAATGATATGATGTGAAGTGTGACAAAAATGGTAATTCAAAGCTAAAAACAGACCAAACAATCTAACATATCATTAATATGCAGTTTCTAAATGAACTAAATGCGGAAGATTTGAAGTTGTGCACAAAAGTGGAGAAATCCACTTGGGCGCCACACCTGTGGCGCCTACCCTACCTAGTCAGGGTTTCTAACGGAACACAATGAATGCACAAGAATCTTAGTGTTTTCAACACAACTTCCGATACTCAGCAACTGATGCGAATGTTTCAATTCGAACTACTAATGATGTAACTAACAAACCTACGAGCAAACAATGCAATGGGCGGAGATCTGGAACCTGGACCCTATCTCAGAAGGGTAGGCGCCCAGGGGGTGGCGCCCAGGTGGTTCCGGAGAGAGCAAGCGCCCAGTGGGTGGCGCCCAAGGTGGTTCTGGAGAGGGCAGGCGCCCAGCCTTTCTACCAAAGGTTGTTCGCGATCTTTTCGATATAAATGATGATGATGATGATGCTAATTCGAGATCTGATCTAACTATGTAATTAGAACTACAAAATCAAAGCGAATCTACTATATTAGAATGAACCTAAACATGTTACTAACATGATAAAGCACTAATACTATTTTTATCACAAGCTAATGTAGATCTACGATGCTCAAATGGTCCTAAGCATATTTCTAAGCATGAATAGTAATGGAATGTAGAAAAAGAAAGGAGAGATCTAGGAATACCGGTATATGACGCGTTCCTCAAGTTCCTAAAGTGAAGCTTTTGCAAAGACCCATAGCTCCAGTTGAAGATATGGAAGTCTCCTCCTCTATTTCCCTTTCTTCTTCTCTAAATATGAAGTTCTCTCTAATGGTGGCTACCTCTCTTCTTCGTTTTCTATTCTCTCCTTTTTGTTTCTTTCCTTAGGGTTTCTGGGTAGCCTCCCCTTGTAAATGAAGTTAAGAGGGATTATATAGGTTTGGGATGAGTTTAGAAGGGTTAGGGCTTCATTAATTCGTGTTTTTAGAAGGTCTCACGCATCCCTAGGCGGCTTAAGCTATTTTGGGGTGAATTAGGGTTTGCGAAAAGATGGGCGCCCATGGGGTGGCTCCCACATGGCCTGCACAGTCTGGGCGCCCACAGGGTGGCGCCCAGGTGGTCCTGGAGAGAGTGGGCGCCCACAGGGTGGTGCCCAATTGGTTTGTGTTTCGCTTTTGAACCTTGGTCCCATTTGGAGTCGAGATTGAACGAATATATCTTCAGTTGGGGGGACCTACATTAGCACTTAATAGGCTGGGCGCCACATTGGTGGTGCCCATATGGATTTCAAGGCTGGGCGCCACATGGGTGGTGCCCAGGTGAATTTAAAGGTTGGGAGCCACATGGGTGGTGCCTAGGTGGTTCGGTTCGTCTTCGATGCTTGGTCCTTATGTATGAGTGGTCCTGGTCCTATCTCGAACCAAACAAGTAAATTTTAAGGTGGGCGCCCACCATGGGGTGCCTAGGTGATTCTAGGAAGTGTGGGCGCCACAGAGTTCATGCCTATGTGGAACTTGGTAGGGTAGGCGCCACATGGGTGGTGCCTAGGTGGAGTCGATTCATTTTCGGAGTTCGGTCCCTACGTTGAGTGGTCCCGGCTACCTTTAGGTCAACTAATGGAATTTGGAGGCTGGGCGCCCACCATGGGGTGCCTAGGTGATCCTGGGCTGTGTGGGCGCCCAGCATGGGGCGCCTAGATGGATTTCCATAGGGTGGGCGCCACATGGGTGGTGCCTAGGTGATCTCTTCTTAGAACAAACTTCGGAAGCTCATAACTTTTGACTCGCTTATCGGATTTGGACGTTCTACATATCACCGGAAAGCTCTCGAAGTGAGGAGTTCAATGGTCTAAATTTCTTGACAAATAGGGGCTGAAAAACAAGGGGGGTCTTTGGACCAATGGATTCAATTTCCTAACTTAGGCTAATCGGGTGACATTTTGGCAAACTAAGCATGGTCTTTTGAGGGATTGGCCTAAGCATGTCTTAAGTGGTCCGAAAAGGGTTTGAGTAGTGTCATGGTTCACTCCTTGTGTGAGTAGTGAATTGGACTCAAGGTCTTGACGCGACTTGGCTTTTCTCTCGCGAATTTCTAGAAATCGTCGAACTAAGTCTAAAATTAGCAACAAGCATCTTCATCGTTGTTAATTAATATGAATTATGTCATTAATCATTCAATTATGGGTGAAATGGGGGCATTGCTATATATGATAGGTAGTTAAGGCTATCATAGGGGCCAAATGAGGTGTCTACAGCTATTGGTGGCCTTACATGCAGAAGGACGCCCAGCTCTACGCCAGAAAATGTGAAAAGTGCCAGAAGTTCTCACACTCCCTCCACCAACTAACGTAGGATCTGAGCCTACTCTCCAGTCCGTGGCCCTTCGCTCAGTGGGGCTTGGATATCGTGGGAACACTTCATCAAACTCTAGGGAATAAGAGGTGGCTAATAATAGCAATCGATTACTTCACCAAATGGATCGAAGCCGAACCTCTGTCCTCCATCACAGAGCAGGACACGAAGAACTTTGTATGGAAAAGCATTATTACAAGATTTGGGATCCCACGAACTCTCTTCTCGGACAACGGGACTCAGTTCGATTCCAACTTCTTCAAAAACTTCTGTCAGGAGCTCGGCATCAGGAACGTCTACTCCACCCCGGCATACCCACAAAGCAACGGCCAGGCTGAGATCTCGAACAAAGCGATCATCGACGGGCTTAAGAAGATACTCGACCAAGCTAAAGGAAGATGGGCGGAAGAGCTTCTGAGTGTTCTATGGGTGTACAAAACGACTCCAAGATACTCCACCTCGGCTACACCATTTTCCTTGGCCTAGGCATGGAAGCAATCATTCCTCTTGAGGGCGGCCCAAGGTTTAAAGTAATGGCCGTTATGTAATGGTAACGGCCGTTACCGTGCCGTTATTTTACATAATCGCCAAAATCGCCAGAAAATCGATCCGTAACGGAATAACGGCCATACCGTTATAACGGCCGTTATTTTCAAAATAACGGCTGTTATATTGACTGATGTGTTTTTTTTTTTTTTTAATGCTGCTGGTGGTCTTCTTCTCTCCATTTTTTTCATTTGTTTCTTCCATGAGAGCTTCCTAAGGCTTCCTACAACTTCCAAGACATGGAGGAGCACCTAAAATCTTAGATCTATGCTACTTTTGGATGGATTTGTATGTGGGGAAAGCTAATCAAAGTTATCAAACTCAAGAGACCTCTTTCGTAAGTTTTTTTTTTTTTTTTTTTTTGTTTTTTGGAGTTCTTTTCAAGATTCAACATCAAAATAACTAAGAGATGATTGATGTGTGTTAGATCTATACTTTTGAAGCAAAAAAATTCAAATTTTAACACTTTTTGTAATATTTTTTATTTTTTCATTATTTAAATCCGAATTGTTTTTTCTTTATTTTTATTTTTTTAAGATTGTGTAATATACTAATATATGAACCAAAGGCTTTATATTGAATGAGATATGATGTTAGTATGTTACTCACTAATTTTTCCCTAGATCTAGTGTTTTAAGGTGTAGATCTAGATTTTTTTAATTTTCAAAATTTGGGGCTTTTCTTGATATCATTTACATTTTTTCAATTTAGTGTTCAAATGCATTTATAATGTGTTAGTTTAAAATAGATCTACACTTTTGGAACAAAAAAGTATGAATTTTAGCTCTTTTTGTAATATTTTTTATATTTTAATTATTTAAATCCGATTTTTTTTTAAAGATTGTATAATACACTTATACACAACACTAATTCATGAACCAAAGCCTTTATATTGAGTTAGATTTGATGTTACTCATTTATTTTTCCCTATATCTAGTGTTTTAAAGTATAGATCTAGATTTTGTTTATTTCCAAAATTTAGGGCTTTTCTTGAAATCAATTACATTTTTCCAAATTAGTGTTCAAATGCATTAATAATGTGTTAGTTTAAAATAGATCTACACTTTTGGAACAAAAAAGTGGGAATTTTAGCACTTTTTTAATATTTTTTATTTTTTCATTATTTAAATCCGATTTGTTTGGTTTTTTTTTTTTTTTTTTTTTTTTTTGCTTTAAAGTGATTGTGTAATACCCAATACATGAACCAATGGCTTTATATTGAGTTAGATTTGATGTTACTCACTAGATGAATGTCCAAAAAATTACATTTATTAAATATTTATTTTTGGATTTTTTAATAAATCAATATCAAAATATATTTTTTTGATGATTTATCTAACATTTTGTTTTTTTTTTATTAGTCTAGTTTTAATGTATAACTCATGTGTATGTTTGTAACACTAAACGTACTTGAAAAATGGATATGAAACATTTTGTTTTAAGCTTCTATGTTTAAAATTCTAAACTACTTTGCTTTATGGATTATATGTTTAGTGTTATACTTATTCTTTTGTAAAAAAGAATGGTACGTGACATTGACCCGGCATGGCAACATGGTGTTGATGTGGATGGAAAAAAGAGTAAAATTAAATGCAATTATTGTGGTAAGGTGGTAACTGGGGGAATCACCAGATTGAAGGAACACTTGGCACATAAAACAGGAAATGTAGCAAAGTGTACCAAAGTATCCCCAGAGTTAAAGAAGGAAATGCAAGCATTCTTAAATACGGGGAAGCAAAAAAAAGCAATAACTGAGAAAAGGAGAGAGGTAGAGTATGAAACATGTAGAGAAGAGGTGTATGGGCCTAGGGAGGTGCTTGACTCAGATGATGATGATGATGGGGAATCAGATGTAGAGAGAGCAAGGAGAGAGAGCATGAGATCATATAATGAGGAAGAAGAGAGAAGAAGAATGATCTATGAGTCTGCTTCTAGAGGGGGCCAATATGAAGGGGGGGTGGCTCTGGTGGTAGTGGGATGCTGCGTCGGATGTTTAGTCAAAAACAAACTTGCGACCACCGGATTGGTTGGAGTCTGGCGAATCTCCCATACAACAGGCTCGTAGACCAAAAGTTATGGGTCCAATTGACACTGCTGCATATAGGTCTCCATCTGCAAAGCAACCTTCTATAGCCAAAGCCTTAAGCGGGAAGATGGGTTATGCATGAAACAGGCTGGTTAGGGCAGTTGGGAAATTCTTCTTCGATGGAGCCATTGCGCCAAATAAGGCAACTTCACCCTATTTGAAGACCATGTTGGACGCTGCTGCAGAACATGGTCCAGGTATAAAGCCACCCACACCGTATGAGATTGGTCACTACTGTGTTGAAGAAGAATATAAAGAGACAGTGGATTGGGTGAATACCTTTAAGAGGATTTGGAGAGAGAGGGGTTGCACACTCATGTGTGATGGGTGGACTACCGTCACTAAACGGTCCCTATTGGATTTTTTAGTTTATTCATCTTTAGGGACTGTTTTTATTAGATCGGTTGACGCAACCGAGTACGTCAAAGATGCGACGTACTTGAATAAGCTTTTCAATGAGGTAATTGAGGATATTGGAGAAGAATGTGTTGTTCAGATTATCACAGACAATGATGCAAAGGCCCAATATTTTTTGGTCTCCATGTGCTGTACATTGCTTGGATTTAATAATTGAAGACATCGCTAAGAGGAAGATGATAAAAGGTGTGATATTGAACGAAAAAAAGATCACTAATTTTATCTATCAGTCAAACAGGCTCATAGCGATGATGAAGAAATATACAGACAACCATGAGCTACTACGACCCGGCATTACAAGATTTGCCACCCACTTTATAGCTCTAGAAAGCCTTTATAAATACAGAGGAGGGCTACACCAACTATTTACATCACAATAATGGTTGGAATCAAAGTGCAGGAAGAAGCCGACGCCCCAAGTGAAGCAAGTTGTAAAGATTGTACAATCTAAGAGATATTGGCCATTTGTTGGTGAGACCTTAAAGGTTTTAGAGCCTTAGATAAAGGTCCTTCGGTTGGCCGATGGAGATGACAAGCCTACAATGGGCTTCTTGTATGAGGCCGTAGCTCGAGCTAAATTAGCTATACAAGCAAATTGCAAATACTACAAGGCTTATTGGAAGATCATCGACAAACGATGGGAAAACCAACTCCATCATGACTTGCATGCTGCAGGTAAAGAATCACATACTGTATTTCTAACTATCGTAACTTTTAAGTATTGTTAAATTGTGGTTTTATCTCTCTAAATTAATATACTATGCACTATGCAGGCTATTTCTTCAACCCACAGTATCGATACAATGAAAATGTAGACGGAAGCTTAACAGATGAGATACGTGTAGGTCTAAAAAATGTTATTGAAAAACTTGCAGTGAATGAGGATGATACATGTGAGGCTATTAACCAAGTAAGTGTAATGGACTAATTGGCCTTGGCTACCTTTTTTTTTTTTTTTTTGAAAGAGCATATAGAGTTAGTTCATCCTTATTTTATTTATGGTATATCCCAGATTGATATATACAATGAAGCCCTTGGTAGTTTTGTGACACCAACCGCCAAACGAGCTATCATGAAGTCATTTCCAGGTAAAGATCATGGTAATTTCATTCATTCTACGTCGGTTTAAAAGTTCAGTCATGTATGATTTAATTAATAAATATACTTTCATTTTATATTTAGCTGAGTGGTGGTTAAACTATGGAGAAAGTGCTCTGATACTAAGGAAAATAGCAATGAAAGTCCTTAGTCAAACAACTACATCATCAAATTATGATAGGAATTGGAGCACCTTTTCATTCATTTACACTAAAGTGAGAAATCGGCTGACAATGCAAAAGTTGAATAAATTGGTGTATATACATTACAACATTAAGCTCCGCCATAGACAAAGAAGAAGGAGAGAGTTTGAGGACCAAAGAGATTACTTCTGCCAAATCAATCTGGACTATATTTTTTCCGAGAATGATGATGTGTTGGCACAATGGATAGAAGAGGTAGAAGAGCCAGTGCTAGATCATGATGAATAGATTGGTGATATGGTCCAGGATTTGACTGGGGAAAGGCTACAGCCAATGAGAGCTGCCGAGCGCCTACGCGAGATAAACCTTACCCATCAACGAAGGCGTGGGGTTGATCCTCAGGAGATGCGAGATGAGGTTGATGATGATGAGGACATTAGCCTCAGCAGTAGTAGCTCATCTTCAGATGTGCCGCATGATTCTGATGGGGATGGCGGTGGTGATGATGGTGGAGATGGTGGTGAGATACCAACCCATATGATGGAGACAGTAGAGCATTTTCTTTCTTCCAGTAACATAGACCCGATCCGTGGGTACCGGAGAATTGTCCTACCAACCGAATCATCACATACAGGTGCTGGTGGTAGTGGATATGGCGGGGGAGAGGGTACTAGTGGTGGTGATGTTGGCCACCAACAAGTCATGTATGGTGACTACTATGTATTACATCCACATTAGCACCTTAAGCTTCCCCACGAATTTTATCGGCAACACCAAGACTACCCTCAGTCATCTCAGTCTACTAATGACTCGGCCTCATTTTATGAACCTATCTTCGTTCCTCAACCACATCCACAGGCACAACAACCTTATGGGCACTATGAAAGTGGAGGCTATGTAGCACAACAATTTGGTGCCTTCTACCCTTCAAGAAATGATGATGATGATGATGATGATGATGGTATCGAGCAAGGACGCCACTCATTCTGGCATTAAGCTATCAAGCAATTATCCAAACACCAAACTCACTACTTTAAGTTAGCAAGTTATTTCATTTTGATGTGGTGAATGTTACTTTAAATTTGAAACTTAAAGGTAGGGCTGGTGAGCACACCTTGCTGATTAAGTTATTAAGTTGATTCTTGACTCTTGAGTACTGACACTGCACATGTACTAACTCTATTAGTATTTATTGCTAGATTGTAGACTTCAAATATTTAACACTATTAGTTTGCCCAAAATTATGGTTGCATTATGTCAAATTTATGATATTTCAGCTTATTTTAGTATATGCATTGATACAGCAATGATACAGGATGTTATAACTTGCAGGGACCGTTATTTTGGTTTTAAGTATGCACTAATGAAAAAAATATTATTTTCTATCATTTTATAATATTCTGAATTTTTTGAATCTTCTTTCGGATTTTTTTGGGGTCAAATAAAAATTCGCTCCGTGATGGGCCGCGATGATTGCGAACCGCGATTTTGAACCATAGGTCGGCCTCCCAACCTTGAGATCAGAGCTCTGCCACTAAGGACTGAACGATCTGAACCTGGCTCGAGAACTGGACCTCGCCGAGGAACGACGAGAAGCAGTAGCTATCCGCCTAGCCGCCTATCAGCAACAGTTGGCCAGGGGCTACAATCGAAAGGTCAGAGAAAGGGGGTTCACGGTAGGAGAACTGGTCCTAAAGAAAACACTCCCCGGAGATAAAAACCCAAACGAAGGTAAGCTGGCACCTAGCTGACAGCACTAGCCCCGGCTCGGTAAGAGTACCAGCCATCCTCAACTCGGTGACAGCACCAGCTACAGCTTGGCAGCAGTGTCAGCTTCATTGGGCTCGGTGACAGCACCAACCCCGGCTCGGTAAGAGTACCAGCCATCCTCAGCTCGGTGACAGCACCAGCTACAGCTCGGCAGCAATGCTAGTTTCATTGGACTCGGTAACACTACCAGCCACCCTCAACTCGGTGACAGTACCAGCTACAGTGTGGCAGCAGAGCCAACACTCGAAGGTACACTTGGTTATAGAACCAGGTACACTACCACCAGAGAGGAAAAAAGCTAAAAATATTCCAAGGCATCGACCTCAACGTTTAGAGACACCTTGGGTTGAAGAACCGAGGTGGGTTCCTTACGTCAGGTCAAAAGTCTGGCTCAGTTCGTTCAGAAGTTATGGGTGCAAGTTCCTGGGATTCCGGTTACTAAACCGAGCTCAATCACTTACAGCTAAAGTCCAATCTTAGGCTTATAAGTAGTTCGGTTACCGAGACTAACTACTTAAGCAGAAAAAAGACAAACCATGTAGCCATTTCGTCAGACAAATATGAAAGAGACAATTTCAGCCAGGATACAAGAAAAAGTCGTTCCATTGATAAAAGTTTTGTTACATCAAAATAAAAAAAATACAATGGAAGAGATACGAAAAGAGAAAATTCAAGGGGCTACAGCTTCAGCGTTGCAGTCAATCCCCCAGGGAACTTCAGATCTGGCTAGACTAGCTTCGAGATCAGCTGGAGTGACTTCGAAGGTTGCCGGACAGGCTTTAGGCGCAACGTTCGCCGCTGGAGGAGCTTCAAAGGACGGGCCAGGGGCAGAAGGCGGATCGGCAGTGGAGGGGAGAGCAGAGCTCGAACTGGGAAACTTGGGAGAATTCCTGAAAGCGGGATCATCCTCAGAAACCCCGACCTTCTTCAAGGCGGCCATCCATCCAAGCTCCCAGGCTCGCTCCCGGATCCGCTGCAACTGCGCTTTGTATTTCGCAGTCACTTCCCGCATACCCTCTTCCATAGCAGCATCGAACTCGGCCCTATGTTTCTCTTCGAGTTCGGCCTTCTACTTTGCTAAAGCAGACTCGAGTTCGGCTGCCCTCTCCGCCAGGGCAATTTCTAGCTTGGCCCTCTCCTGATTCCTCTCGGTATCCAGGTCGGTGTTTGCCTTTCTCAAAAGGTGCACGTCCGACTCCAACTCCTCCACTGGGCCTTCTCGAGGTCAGCGGCTAGACTGGCGCTCTGGCTTGCCTCCTCCCTCAGCTGCCCCACTTCGGCCTGAGCCTTCTCAAGGTCAGCGGTAGGACTGGCATTCTTGCTCGCCTCCTCCCTCAGCAGCTCGTCCTTGGCCTCCAAGGCCTTCCGCAGCTCCTCTTTCTCAGCCGCCCACTCGGCCGCCTTGGTGTCGGCTTCCGCCAGCCTCCCCATGCCGACTTGGCATTTTTGAACCACCTGCGGAAGAAAAACAAGTGTCAGGAAATAGATGCCAAAATCAAACATTTGGAAGGATTTTTGTTGGATATTTACCGAAATCGTCGACCGCATTGTTGAAACCAGTAGCGACCCATTGTCCATCCTCCCCCATCTCTCCATGTCCAGAGGGAGGGCGCATGCTCGCCGTAGCGGGGCGACCACCAAGGGGTTACTGCATGTGCGGTTCATCACGACCAATGGCCTCCCAAGCAAACCCTCAATGCCCGGTCTCCATATGTCCAGTGGAGGGGACTAGGGTGTTTCCTCAATGGGCGGTGGTGATGTAGGTGGACTGGGTGAGCCTCAATCTTGGGCCTCTTCTCTGGCCGTCCCCACTCGTCTATGACCTCGGCAGGGAGCTCCCGACCTCCTGCCCTTAGAGAAAACCCAGGGGGCGAGTCATTGATGATGATGGCAGCCAGAGACAGGAGGTAGAAGTGGTCTCAGCAGTAGCAGGAAGCGGCAAAGCTGGAGCATCTCCAGCGTCCTGGGGGGCATTCGAGGCCTCATCCCCGAAAGCCAAGGCTTCTAGGTCTTCCACCACGAAGCGCTAACGACGTCGGCGCAACGTTCCCTCATCTCCTTCCTCTGAGCTGGAAGGCACTGCAGCTCTCCTCCTCGGCTGCGAAGAAGTCCTGGCTTCGGCGTGGCAGTCTTGGTAGGCCCCGAGTTCGAACGAGACACTGAAGCCCAGTCGTCGAACTCGATCATACGTCCTGTGGGGATAGCAACGGTCACCTGCTCCGCGCTCGTCCCTTCCCCGAAGAGTAAGGAGTCTATCCTGGTCACCCTCTTCTTAGTATTGAAAGAACAGTACCTCGGCTCGTACCCCAAGCAGCTCGGGTATTGTGACCTCGGTAGTTCCTCACTTATTCGAGCCAGGCGGTGTTTCTCGCCCAGCTGTTTCTTTGGGCCTTTAGTCTTCTCTGGTGAAAATCTGCGTAGTAAACTAAAAGATGTCAGTGCGACAAACATAAAGGCAAAAGAGAAAAGGAAAGCCCAAAAGATCTCGGTCTTTACTTGGAGGGGTCCCAAGGCGATGAGGGATCCGGACTAGTCTTGCTGTCTCTGACTCGCCGAACTCCCATTCGCTCGAAACGAATACTCGGTTGTCCGCAGCATACCGGCTGGAGTCCTCCAAGGCAGTGACAAAGCCAGACCGTTTTGCCCTCACTCGGAGGTAGTAGAAGTTTTCATCCCTGGACTTGCACATGTCATACACGTCCTCGATGTCAGAGACACCGAGGTTGATTCCGAAGATCCTGTTCAACTCTACCACCCCCATGATTATCTTGAAGGCGTTCGGCATTAGTTGGCAGGGGCATAGATTCCACTCCCAGAGGTAGTCCCTCAAGAGCGGATGAAGGGGGAACCTCACCTCACCTTCTATCATAGTGACTAGCCAAAATGGCATCCAGTCGTTGTGGTAGACGATGTCATCAAAGGGGTCCTCGGGGTAATCTAGCCTAAACTCTACATTTCACGGGATCCGATATTGAGCCCTAAACTTGGCTATGGCGTGTGGACTTTCTAGCCTGTATCTATAAACTCCCATTTTCAGAACCTAGAAAAGACAAAGGGGAAAACAGAAAGCAGAGAAACTCTAGGAAAGGGGGTGCACAGAAGAAAACAATGACGACTTACAAACAGCAGAGTCCTTCAACAGCAGAAGAAAATTCGCTCTCCAAATAGACGCAGAAGAAGGAGATCAAGACACCCTGATTTATAAGGGTTAGAGGTGTCGTTTCAACTTTCGAGATCGCCTTTATGAGGCGTCACCTCGAGCAACCCTAATGTCCCCTTGAAACAATTGCGCGACAGCTGAGGAGACGACGCGGGGCACTAGCAGCGCATTCCCTAAAGACTATTAAGTGCCTCGGGCAGACAAAAGGATGCATCTTGATAAGGACCGGATGTCAACGACAGTCATCAGGATAAGGAAGAGCCTCCTCTCTGAACCAGAAGGGCTCCACCATCACGGTACTCCTTTTTTGCGTTTCGGCAACAGTGCCAACATGCCAGCTTCTGCTTTGCAACCATCTTCAGCTCGGTAGCAGTACCAGTTAGACAGTACCACTTAGCTTCCGACCTCCGAGAGTTGGAGAACTCTCAGGGGTCAAAAGGTAAGGGGCAATTGTGTGGATAAAATACCATAATACCGAGATTAAAGAAAACCACGGTAACAATACTAGCTGTTTACCTTGATCTCGGTAAACACAGCTCGGTAAAGAGTGTTAGCTCAACATGTATCAACTCAGCAGGTCGGCAGCTCGTTAAAGAGTGTCAGCTCGACGGGTATCAGTTCGGCGAGACCATTCCTGGTCTCGATAAAGGTACTGAAGGCCGGAAGTGGGCCATCGCACTCCAATGAGAAGTACATGAGTGCTATGACATATAGGGTGGAGCATAATGGAGATAAGAAATTGACTTTATCATCCCATGGCATCAACTGTCCAAGGGGATGTAAGCTTCCGATGGGATGTTCCCTTTTTACCTACCACTAGGTGTCAGGGTAAGGCCGGATGAGACTTTACCCCACCTACCCCCATTCACCAAGAGAATGAACGAGGAATCCATCTACAAATGCATATGGGATCAGCCCCATGAAGGTACTCAACATAATACGCAAACACATGTATCATTTGACTTCTCTTCTCTACTATCCCCCTGCTTAGTTTCTTGAACTAATTCAGGCATCGGAGTGCCTTCGACTTACGGCAGTCAGTGCCTCTGACCCCAGCTCCTTTCTTTTCCTTTCAGATCTACGGCATTTGATCTTTCTCGATCATTAAATTCTACTTCCTCCTAATAAAATGGGTGTCATTTTGATACTTACAAATGCCTTCCTACTTGCCACCGTTTCACGAAATGGCCTCCTGTTGACTGTGACATGTGAGTATCAACCACCATTTTCTTCTTTTTCATGTTCGTGTGTCGGTGAAGTTTGAGGCCCACACCTTACGACGCCCCTTCCCCTTCTTTTGGCTTTTCCTTTCTCATTCACATGTTTATCAATCAAGTCAACAGTACTGCAGTCCTTGAACCCGGGGGTTGCCACAAATCTGAATCTGTGTCAGTGTCACCCAAACATGCATGTTAGTCATTCCGAACCTCCTCCTTGGACTGGATTACTGTTCTGCCCTGTAAATAATAATGTTGTAACTCAACAGCTGCATATATAAGTGATCAAGCGAAGACGAATAAATTTGAGAGATGTGTTATTCAAATGGGATGATGCTTCAACCAGAATAATATTAGTATCATTAGTCATTACTAGAGTTTTCTGGAGACGATGGTATGTAAACCACGTGTTTGGTGATTGATAACTTTGTTTCCTTTCAAACTTTTTTTTTTATATTTTTTTTAATTATGTTGGGGAGACTCGCCCAACTTTTGACTTTTGACCCTTTTTTTTTTTTTTTTTGGTTATCCTTGTCTGTTTTCTATTGAGAAATATAAACCAACCCAGTTTCTCCATGAATGACGAAATTATCCCCCTTATTAATCAAACCCGGTTTCCATCTAGAACAAAGAATTCCCAAAACCTTCAAACCCAAGGAAGGAAGGAAACCTTCAAAACACGGAACCGTGGTCCTCAGAGACAATATCTGTGTTCTCCTTTCTTCTTCTTCTCCTTCTTATTATTTATTTATTTTGAAGTAGAAATATATGTGTTCTTGCGGTTTTTAAAAGCACCCTCAGCTGCCTGTACAGTACTACGGTAAAGGGGTTCAAGTTACAAGACCGCCCTCCCTCAGATGATTTTTTTACCTTTTTTTGTTTTTTCTTTCTTTCTTGATGATTCCAACAAATCTCAGGCAGCGTCTCCTTTCTGGATTCCATCTCCTTCCAGGAATACTACTTTTAACCCCCACCCCCTTCAAATCTAAAAGAAAATGCAAATTTAATTCGTCAGATGTAATGTATGAATTTCGGAAGTTCAAGATTTGAGTCAATTGACCTTTTCTCTATGAAGTCTAAAATGACCAACTGCGTATGCGTGGACTTTCACCAACTGGGTCCACATTCGGCTGTCAGAAGGCCCTAATAAAGGTCGTGAAACGGCATCAGATGGAATCCCATTTCTCTTCGCCTTGGGCCAATTTTCTTGCTGTAAGAGACAGAGCGGGGCAGGGTTTTTTTTTTTTTTTTTTCATGCGCTATTAATATAAATATATATATATATATATTTAACTACTTTTAAGGAGAAAGGTAATTGAACGTTTCACTAGCTTTTTCTAAGAAGCCTGAGGAAAGATTTTCTTTTTTAAGATAAATAAAGAAAAACATCCTTTTCTTTAATGGAATTGAATTTTTTATTAATAAGCATTGGCAGTTGGCATTCCTTCTAGAATTTAACCATTTGTTTGTAAAGTATTACAAAAATGGTTTTCTACTACATATATTTATGAACTTGAATGCATCATATGGTAGAGAATCACTTCTACAGTAACGTGGTGATTCTTCCTAACAGGACTTTGTAAATCCACTTCTTTCATCATTTCAACTAGTGGGGACTTTATATATACTATAATTTTCTTCTCGTTCAATGATTCAAACAAGGCTTTACGGGCCATTTGGTTGAGGAATTATAGAACTCAAAAAATGAAATTAGTCTTATTTCCCCATCTCAAGATTCTAGCTATGTTACTCTATTCTTAGATTTTTGTTTTTTTTAAGCTGAGAGTTGCCACGGTTGCATGATATCAATTACAATATATATAGAGTCAAGGAATTAGAGTTCATTTCCATAAATGAGCAAATGATATCCACTTTAAAACCTGAGAGACTCAAAATCACTGTCCTACCATTTGGATGCATAGATTTCAAGTTATTGCGAATTATATTTCCATACAAAGAAGTACATTTGAAAATATTCATTTCTTCTCTGTTGTATCTCTTGAATGGTATAAATAAAACCTTCTAAAAGAAAGAGGACCTGCTCATTAAGGAGCTGATAGAGTGACATAAGGGGGGTATGTTTGCTCCCACATTTTGTGACCTCAAAGGTACTACAAAAGAAAAAGAAAAGAAAAAAAGTGAATAAAAGAGGAAATGCAGAATGCAATAAGACAAATTAAAATTAAAAATACATTACATCTTTAAATGGGAATCCAAAGCACCCCAACTTACCCATTTTATAAAAATTAAAAAGTACATTTTCATGAACTAATTAAGGAAAATCTAAAATGACATTGATCGATAAAAAGAAATAAAATAAAAACACCATGAAAAAAGAATTGAAAATTGAAACGTCATCCATTTCTTTCTCCAACCATTTATCATCAAATCAAATCTCTTTAAAAAAGAGTTGGTAGGGTATCTAATCTAGGGTTGGTCTGTTCCTAACCGTCATTCCGACATTGCAATCTCTTTCGTCTCTATCTATGTATCCATCTAATCTAATCTAATCTAAGTAGAAGTAATCTTAATAAAGTGAGGCCGCGTTAATCGGGGGAGGAAGGGGACAGTTTGGAAATTAAGGGTGGTGGTGGGATGGAATTACTCTCTTGGAAATGTACAAAAATCTGACACCGTTTTCCCTCCCTCTCCATTCTCCATTCTCCAATCTCCAATCTCCAATCTTCTTCTTCTGCTTCTTCTCGTTTTCCCCTGCCCGCGAGGCGAGGAAAGCAGACGAATTATATCCCATCCATCATAGTCGCAACACATCTCTTTCTTTCTCTTCTCTTGTTGGGGAAAGAAAGAGAAAAAAACAAAAAAGAAGAAGAAAGAGATGACCACTCTCTCGATATCTATGTTTGTCTGCGTGCGTGCATAATCCCACCGTTCCGTTCGGTTCGGTTCGGTTCCGTTCCGCTCCAAGGAAGAGAGGGGGAGGGGGCAACTGGTCCCTCTCTCCTAACACTTGCCGTCTACTTCAAGTTTGGAAGGATTACGAAACGGAATAAAAACAAGAAAAAGAGCAACAACAACTGAACCTTCCCTTACCTTTTTAACTCCATCATATCATAGAATAGATTGCCCCCACTTCTTCTTCTTTATTCCTCTCTGGCTCTGGCTCTGGCTGGGACAGTTTTTTTTTTTTCGGCGGAGGGCGGAAATCCAAAAGTAGCAGGTATTCTTTTTTTCTTTTTCTAGTTCATTAACAAAGGCTTAATTTGTTGCTCTTTTAACCCACTGGTTGATTTAAGTTGAATGTGTTAGATTCTGTGCTCTTTTCTTTTTCTTTTTTTGATCTTGTCCTGCTTATTGATTTTGAGTGGTTATCTTCTGAGAGCAGATATATATATATATATATATATATATTTATATATTTATATTGATTGTGTGCGTGTTGTTGAGGTTTTCAGATCTGGTCCGAGATTGACTAAATCTGGACTCAATAGAGAGGATGATGGTTCTGACAGAGGTCTTCTTCTCTTTCCATGTCTTTGAAAATTATTGGGTTTATGGGAGGTTCGTACTGATGATTTTCCTTTTCCTTTTTTCTTTTTTCCTTTTTCGAAGAATGCTGTTTTTAATATACTGCCGAAAGGAAGGATTTTGTGAGGGTAAAATGTTCATATCGCCTTTTTTTTTCTCATCCACATCCTAATCTTGGTTTGACTTGGAAATTTGGATTATGTTTGTTCTGGAGCATTGAGTTTTAGGATTGGAGTGGAGTTTAGTGAACCGATTATCAGAATTGATTTTATTTTCATGCTACATGATTATTAATTACCCAGGATGCAATCTGCCCTTTTTTTTTTTTCCTCCTTTCTGGATTTATTAATGGAGTGAGGTTGTTGATTATTAATGATTCTCTTCATTGAAAGTGATGCCTTGACATCCCAGAATTGTCATTTCAGTACCAACTCAGACTTGCAGAGGAAAGAATATGTCAGTTCAGAATTTCATACATTGTTTAGCAATGTGGAAATGCTGGGACTGGTACCTGAAATTATAAAATGTCAAATTACAACTAAAATCACAAGACTGAAAGCATAAAAAGTACTATATGAAAATCCCCTGTTATTTAGTCAGGATGCCTCAAATACTTTTTTTTTTTTTTTTTTAATGCAATCCTCATCTTAACCATCAAAAGGAAGCCAAAGGTCCCACCGTTATGCACCTCACTGTGAAGTTCCATAGTTTTCTTTTACTCGGCAATTAGGAAAGGAATCAAAGTAATGGATCAGTGTTCAATTTATGTAAGCGTCATGTATTTTCTCAAAGCTCTATTTCATATACACAATCTATATGACCAATCCAATCGAACATTATGCATGTGGTAAAATGGCCATGGCATATTCTGGGACATTTAGGCATTTTTATACAACATTTGCTCATGTCATGGTTTGGTTACCCAAACTAAAGTTCTAAAAGAAATTCTCCTTTATGTTATACGTGTAACTCTTGGTGCTGTGTTCTGACTTCTGCTACCTCTTAATGTTATACTTTTGAGTCAGTGATCTGAATGCTTGACAGTTCTCTACTCATTCAGCACCAAATCATTTCTTCAGCTGGTTTTTGGTTTCTTCTTGAGCTTTTGACTGAAATCATTTGTTTCCAATATGTCACAGTGGCCTACAGCTTTCTTTTTCAGAGTTGTGATGACATCTAAGGGTGCACCACCAGAGTTCCTCCTTGAGATGTGTTCCAGAGAAATGCTCCCATAGTTGTTTCCATAAGGACCATACTAAAGAATGTTCAGTGATAACATGCTGGCATTGTTTAAAGTTGGCGAGGTTTACATGCAAATATTGGCTGGGTCGAGTGACAGCTTATACTATAATAAGGACCCAGAAAATTCATTTAGTGGTATTGTTTTCGGTTGGTGAGGGTCACCTGCCACTGACAGCTTTATGTTCTTTGATATAAAAATTTCTCGCTTCCACCTTTATGAGCCTTGAGAGGTATTGGGCTTTCTTGATCAGAAATAAATTCTCAGATATTCACAGCAGTTCCTTTTTCTCTAGAAGCTATAATGTTGAACTCCCATAGAAGTTCAGTTCTTAAGCAGTAACTCATTATCAAAAGATGAAGAAGTGGTCTGGAGGTGTTCTGATAACTTCTCTATTTTTTTTGTTGGTCTTGAGATATAGTTTGATGGAAACCCCCCTTGGACAAAGGTCTGTTTTAAATCCCTTCTCCCCCAATACATCGGATCATCTTAACTGGGAACATGTTGGGGTCCCCGCTGCTGTTCAGAATCCAGGAAATGATTCTCAGGTAGTTTCGGCTGAAATCTTAGTGTCCAGACTTTTTACTCGAAGAAATTTCTCTGATCAAGAGGTACAGTCTCTGCAAACATGGAACCATTTGAACCATTTAATTAATCATTCTGAGGTTTTACCTCATGCCACAGAGGCTATCAGAGAAGCTGGAGCTGCATGGGGAAGTCTTATGGTGTCTGTTGAGGAGGAGAGATTGCTTGGTTCTGCAAATGCCAGTGTACGTCAAAAGGCGAAAGAGAAACAATGCCCATATTCTCTTCGTAATATGAATGTTTCGGGGCTTCGGGATGGTACTGGATATAGATTATGGATACCTTGTGGCTTGATTCAGGGTTCTTCCATTACTATTATTGGCATCCCAAGTGGCCTTCTTGGTAACTTCCGGATTGACTTAACTGGAACACCACTTCCTGGGGAACCAGATCCACCCATTATCTTGCATTACAATGTCCGGCTTACTGGTGATAAGATTACAGAGGATCCTGTAATTGTTCAAAATACATGGACCATAGCTCATGATTGGGGTGCAGAGGAGCGGTGTCCCTCTCCTACTCCAGAGAATAATGGGAAAGGTATCAGTTCACTTTTTCAATTATATGGCATTTCAATGGTAGAGTCTCATCTTTTATGGTCCATCTTAAGAAGTTTGTTTTGACTATTTATAATTTTAATTCAGATTTGACAATTTTATAGTACGCCTTTATAATTTGGTCTAGTCTCCATCTCATAGTTGCCCATGCTTGTTCTTGATTTTGTTTTAGTATTGAAGAGTCATTGACATCTCATAGTGGCCAATTCACTAGTAGCTCAACTGGTGAGGCACCTCCCTTCTTCAAAACCAACTAGGGATCAATCCCCGGTTGTAGCGCTGATAGTGAGGGACTTGTGTGTGTGGGTGTGTGAACTGTGAGTACTTACGTTACAAGAAAAAAAAAAAAAACAATGAGTCATTGACATTTTTTTCTTTTGACCTGGTGGGTCAAGTAGACTTGGTGTTTAGCTCGTCAATTTGACGAGCTGGGTTAGTACTTTTTTAGTATCTGTTTTTATAAATTCAATTATAACTAAAATATGTTAAAAATATATATTGTGACTAAGCCTTCTTTCCACAAACAGTCACATGTGGATACCCTCTTAAATAGAAGCATATGAGATTTTTCATAAAATAAAATTCCCAAATAGGGTTTCCATCTGTTACCAGTTGGGAATATTGCAGAGAAAAGGAAGGAGCAAAATGGTTCAAGCCCTAATTGAGAGCTGAACCTCATCTCATTAAGAGTATATTTCATGAAATTACAAAAGTAGTCCAACACACAAAATTACATGAAGCCCCCAGATATATGTAAATATTATTACCAACACTCCCCCTCAAGCTGGAGCATAGATGTCAATCATACCTGGCTTGCCTAGGATAAAGGACATTCGACTCTTCGATAACGCTTTAGTGGACATATCTGCTAACTGGTTTTCTGACTTCACATAAGGTGTGCTTATTAAACCTTGAGTGACCTTTTCCCGGATGAAATGACAATCTACCTCGATGTATTTAGTCCGTTCATGAAACACTGGATTAGAGGCTATATAGATAGCTGCTTGATTATCGCAATGCATGTGCATAGGGTCCTTCACATGAAACCCAATTCACTCATAGGACTTCGCAACCAAATAAGTTCACAAGCCGTCTTTGCCATTGCTCGATATTCAGCTTCAGCACTTGATTTTGCGACCACGGGTTGCTTCTTACTGTTCCAAGTAACTATGTTACCTCCAACAAAAGTACAATACCCTGTTGTAGATCGCCTATCATCTGGTGAACCAGCCTAGTCCGCATCTGAATAGCCAACTATATTCAAGTGTCCACGAGCAACATAAAAAATCCCTTTTCCTGGAGAACTCTTGATATACCAAAGTATACACCTCACTGCTTCTAAATGAGAGGTCCGAGGAGCATGCATATATTGACTCACCATACTAACAGCTTGTGATATATCTGGCCGTGTAATTGTAAGGTAAATGAGTTTACCTACAAGTCGACGGTACATTTGAGGATCCTCAAGCAAGTTTCCATCCTCTAAGGACGGTTTATGGCCCATCTCAACAGGTGTATCAGCTGGCTTAGCACCCAAATAACCAGTTGAGCTAAGAAGATCTAAGGCATACTTCCTTTGTGACAAGCAAATGCCTTTACTTGATCTTAAAACTTCAATTCCTAGAAAATACTTCAAATCACCCAAGTCCTTGATTTCAAATATTTTTCCCAAATACCTTTTTAACTAGTGAATCCCAGTTTGGTCATCACCTGTCCGGACAACATTGTCAACATACACACTCAAAATGATAGTTCCTCTTCCCCTTTTTTGAATAATCACAGAGTAATCTGAATTACATCGACGAAAGCCAATATTCAAAAGAGCACCACTAAATTTTTGGAACCATGCTCTAGGAGATTGTTTCAACCCATACAAAGACTTTTTTAGTCGACACACTTTGTGTTTCTCCCCCTAACAAACAAACCCAGGAGGTAAAGACATGTAGACTTCATCCTGAAGTTCACCATGAAGAAATGCATTCTTAACATCCAATTGAAACAATGGCCAGCCCATATTAGCAACAATGGAAATAACCACACGTACTGAATTAAGCTTTGAAACTTGAGCAAATGTTTCAGAATAATCTTCACCATAGATCTGAGTGAAGCCTTTAGCCACTAACCTCGCCTTGTGTCTCACAACACTCCCATCCGGATTGTATTTAACTGTGTACACCATCTACACCCCACAGGTTTCTTCCCCTTTGGTAAATCTGCCAATTCCCAAGTCTGATTTTTCTCAAGAGCTCTCATTTCGTCTTCCATTGCCCTTTTCCATACAAGGTGACGAGAGGCTTCTGCAAAACTTGTAGGTACTGACTTTGATGAAACTGCAGCAATAAAAGCCTGACGAGATGGAGAAATACAATGATAAGAAATGAAGTTTTCAATTGGGTGATATACACGAGAAGTGTTAGAACGCTTTTCCTTACGAAGGGCAATAGGAAGCTGTAATGAAGGACTTGAAACTGGGTCAGTAACAATAGGAGAGTTAGAGGAAGGAAGAGAAAGAGAGTTACCATTGTTTGAGTCCACTTGATCTTGCGAGGTAATGTGGACCGGGTTACGCGATGTTTGTCTCGAATAAACTTGCAGAGGTCTATCAGATTGCTGTAGTTCTCTAAGGTAGATTCATCATTTATAGCATTATCTAGAACAGATGTAGACCCCCTTTCAAGATATATGTTTTCAGGTATACACTCAAGAGTAGGAAGGACAACATTATGTGGTTCAGGTTCACCAGATAAAAGGCTTTTCCCTTTGTTCGAAAAACAGGGAACATATTAAAAAAAATTTACATCCATTGACACATATTTCCTTTTTGAAACTGGATCAAAACATTTGTATCCTTTTTGAGATGAAGAATATCCCAAAAAAACACATTTGATATCCCTATCTGACAACTTATTCTTATGTGGGTCGTGATTATACACATAGCAAACACAACCAAATACTTTCAAGGGAATATCAGATACATGATGAAATTTTGAGTAAAATTGAATGGGAGACGGACCATTTAACACTTTCGTTGGAAGTCTATTAATCAAGTAACAAGCAGTAAAAATAGCATCAGGCCAAAAAGACTTAGGGACCAACATACCAATAAGCAATGCTCTGGCGACTTCAAGGAGATGCTGGTTCTTTCTCTCCGCCACTCCATTTTGCTCTGGAGTGTAAGGACACGTAGTTTGAGACTCCATAGTCCATACCATCTCCCTGCACATACTCAAGAAAAACTTTAGACAAGTATTCTTTGCCATTGTCATGACGAAAAATACGTATTTTTGTTTGAAACTAGGTCTTAAGCCATTCATGAAAGATTTTATAAGCAGAGAACACTTCATCCTGACTTCTCAATAAATATACCCAAGTCATTCGAGATGCATCATCAATAAAGGTAACAAAGTAACGATAACCAATGGGATTGATAGGTGCAGGACCCCATACATCAGAATAAACAATAGAAAACATAGAATCGGACATTCTATTTCTACGAGGATAAACATTTTGATGATGTTTTGACAAAACACAAACTTCGCAATTAAATTTCAAACTGTCATCATTCTTAAATATAGATGGAAACAAGGTTTTCAAAACAGGACCAGAAGGATGTCCCAAATGACAATGCCACATATATTGTTCTCCCTCATTAACTATCATGCAATTTCCAATAAACTTTTCTGGTTTCTTCGAGTGGAACACATATAACCCTCGGTCCTCACTAGCTCCACCAATCAGTGTCCTCTTCTGCAGGTCCCGGATAACACAATGAGTTGGAAAGAAAGTTACACAACAGTTCAAATTTTTTGTTAGGCTACTAACGGACAATATATTCGAGGACAAATCTGGAACATGCAAGACAGATGACAAGGTTAGAGAAAGTGAAAGCCGAATGCTTCCCTTTCCACTAATAGTGGTTAGAGTCCCATCTGCTAATTTCACCTTTCCAAGATTTTTATCATCAGCAAAAGATTGAAAAGACTGAATAGTACCTAACATATGATCTGTGGCTCCTGAGTCAATTACCCAAGAGTCAAAAGGAGTAGACACATGGAATGCAGAAGATATACCTGTTTGAGCCATAGCATTGGAAGGAGTTGATGATCCTTCAAGACGGGACACTTTTTGAAGAAGAGCATCCAAATCAGCTCTGGATACCTACACAGATTCACTTGAGGGAGAAGCTTCATCAAAAACTGCAGTATGACTAGGTGTGGTAAATGTATTCTCCCCCAAAGTAGTATTTGCCTCTATTGTAGCAATGTTAGCAGTTCATGTCTGCAGTTTGCCATGCAAGTCCCAACACGTATCAACAGTATGATTTTTGCGACCATAGTGTGTACATACCCGAACCTTAACTCTAGCCCGACCACGACCAGTCCCTCTTCCTTGTCCTCTTCCTTGATTTCTTCCATGACCAAAGGTAACATTAATATCAACATTTCCTTGGCCTCTACCTCGACCCCTTCCTTGTATAGCTGTTAGAGCAGAACCCTCCAGAGGATTTGTAGACATTACCACTCTACGTTTCTCATCCTTGAGAACTAAGGCATAAGCTACACTGAGTGAAGGTAGGACAGTCTCATTCAATATTTTAGCACGAACTGGTTCAAAGTCTGAGTTTAACCTAGCCAAGAAATCAAACACTTGGTCCATTTCAACTCTCTTCTTATACTCCTCTGCATCCTTTTGACAATGAAATTCAATATTCCTCAGGTATGCAAGTTCTTGCCAATAACTTCTCAACTTTGTGTAATAAGAAGATGCAGATGTATCTCCCTGCCTATGATTGGCAATTAGTTGCTTGACCTCATGTATTCGCGCCATATTATTTTTATCTGCATACAAGTCATACACAGTATCCCACACTTCCTTGGTTGTATTCAATTCATACAACCCTTCACTTACATCTGGTTCCATAGAATTCAACATCCAAGACATGATCATCATATTATATGCTTTCCATTCAGCGTGCTTTGTGTCGGTAACATCTGGTTCTACAACACTTCCATCAATATATCCGAGTAACAACTTTCCACCTAAATACATTTTGACCGCCCTTGACCACTAAATATAATTGGTCATATTTAGTGGAACACTGGTAATCTTGATGTTCGGATTTTCACTCGCTAATCGCAACATGGTCCTTCCTTCCATGTTATCAATCATAAGTCCGGAAAAAGGAGATTCAGCCATTACAACAATGTTTAACAAATTAACAACAAGAAAACAACAGACTAACGATTTTCTATGAGTCTTACAGCAAAGAACAACCAGCAACTTGCAATGAGGTTTCCAGCAACAACAAACAACAATAAACAAATGCCAACAGAGGCTTCTAGTAGACCAACAGAGTCACACCAGCAAAAAACAGGGCAACAGACTCACACCAATAGCAAACAACAGACCAACAACTTGCTATGAATCTTGCAAACAGAAGTTAATCACATACCAACAGAGGTGGAGACTGTTGTACATCTCCTTGACGAAGAGATGATGTGCACAAAAAAAACAAACAAACAAACTACTCACTACCAGATGACTGGGGCAACTTTCACAACACCACAAACCGCCGGCTGCTCATCATGACCTGTGCAGGCGACTGCCGGCTAGGCCTGCACAGACCTAGCTGGATTCTGGAACCTCAAAACGGGAACGAGGAGAGAAGATAAATGGAGAGGAAGGAGGAAGAATAAGGGAAGAGGAAGGAAAAGAAATGAAGAAAAGAACAAGGCAAGAAGAAGAAGAATCACACGATCATTATCCCCTGCTCTGATACCATGTTACCGGTTGGGAATATTGCAGAGAAAAGGAAGGAGCAGAATGGTTCAAGCCCTAATCGAGAGCTGAACCTCATCTCATTAAGAGTATATTTCATGAAATTACAAAAGTAGTCCAACACACAAATTTACATGAAGCCTCCAGATATATGTAAATATTATTACCAACACCATCGAATAAGGAAAGGACCCATTTTAATATTATTAGACCATTTCCAACTAGATTCATGATCAAAGTAGGACATGAATATCATGGGAGTCTTTCCTAAGAAGATCTGAGCCATTGATTTCTAAAAAAAACTGTTACCCAAAAAAAGAAAAGAAAATTGAATTCCATGGTGGGGGAAAGCCCCTTAAAACATGTTTTATTTACATTTCTATTCTTAAGTTGTCTAGGTGATGGATGAGCAAAACTGAAAAAGAAACACAATGCCTTTTTCAAATTTTGTTTCTTTCTTTAAGAAAGGTGTGAAGCTTTTCTCTCCCTCTCTCTCTCTCTCTTTTTTCATTTTTTAGCATATCAGTAGAAAGGTGTGAGGTGTAGTAGAGGCATATGCCTCTATAGGCTTCACCCGATTGAATTATAAGCTTAAGCATTAAGCCTCCAGATATAGGCCTCAGAGCATTTTAGAGAGCCTCTTGTGGAAATGTGGCGTGTGGGATAACTTCGTTTGCCTTCTGAAACATTGGAGCAGCCCTGTAGGTGTTACATGTTTTAATTCCTTCCCTAGCCAAATGGCGAAGTTAAATATTGGGTGTCATCATTTCATGCAGTATATATAGTGCTAAAGAGGATGGTGATATTAACAAATAAAAGATTACAAACCAACCCAAACTAGACTAAGACTAAACACAGACATATACAAGGAACTGAACAACGTCCAAAATACAGGAATCCATCCACTACAGATTTACATCGACACAAAATGTCAGAAGAAGCTTCCTTGAGCTGCCCATCCATGAAACTATTCCTTGAAAACCTCCTCCTAGAAGTTTTGAGCTATGCCTTAAACCCTTCATTTGTAAGTTGTAACATGCATCATTTACAAAAGAAGGTAAATTATAACTAAATGTAGTCATTTGAGGTGGTTTCATCTTGGCCAGGAGGTCAGCAACAGTATTAGCATTTCTTCTACACAGAACTAGCTTTCCAGTTAAGGACTTCTGTTTTGTGGTCATGCATATTGACTGTATACTTGTTGGATCCTGTTCATCATTATATTGGTGTATTTTTCAATCCTTTTTAACTAGTTACCTTCTTATATGAAACTTTTTATTTATTTTGTGTGTTTTTTTTTTTTTTTTTTTACAGTGGATGAGTTGGACAAGTGCAATCCTATGGTGGGTAAAGATGATAAGTGGTGGTTTCCATCTACTAAATATTCAAATGGGTCAAGACGACTTCCAATGTCTAGGGAAAGTCTTAAACCAAGAAAATATTTTCCTTTCAAGCAAGGTTATCTATCTGTAGCCACTCTTCGGGTGGGAGTTGAAGGAATCCAGAAGACAGTTGATGGAAAGCATATAACTTCCTTTGCATACCGTGATGTAATCATACTCTCACATTGTTTCCTTGCTGTTTTTCTTTGTTTTCTTTTTCCCTCTTATCCACTATATCCAGAAAATTCGCTAGTTTGTTTTATACATATTTACTATTCTATTGGTACTTTTTAGAGTTTAGAGCCGTGGCTTGTTAGTGAAGTGAAGATTTCTGGGGACCTGGAGCTGATATCTGTTCTGGCCAGTGGCTTACCCACATCAGAGGATTTAGAGCATGTCATTGATTTAGAGACGCTTAAATCAGATCCTTTATCTGCTCACATGCCTCTGAATCTTTTCATTGGAGTATTTTCTACAGCAAATAATTTCAAGCGTCGAATGGCCGTTCGGAGAACATGGATGCAATATGATGCTGTGCGGTCAGGTGCTGTTGCAGTGCGCTTTTTTGTTGGGCTGGTGAGGATGGAACTATGCATTCAGTGGACATCATTGTCGTTTACCTTGCTGTTTGTGTTTTGTTGATCTTTATATGTAGAGTGTGCTATACCAGCCTCACTTTTATCAAACTTGCGACATTGAGGCAACAAGTTCAATGCCGACCTACCTTGTCAAAAGGATTATGTTATATGTGTTATTATCATGGCAGCTAACATTGCTAGAAAACGCCTGGGCATTTTTTAGGAGAAAAATGCCCCTCTTAGTAGGACCCATTGGGATGCACGATGATTATGGAAGTCCATTGGATGGACAGATCTATATGAGACCTACCTATGTGCAAAAGTTAGACTCCATAAGATCATCGTAACCCTTTAATTCATGGCCCTAGAATTAATGGTTTTAAAGGCATAATTTCTTATGATTTCAGTCCAGTGGTGAGGAAAAGGTGGATGAGTGCCAAATTTGGTTTTGTGACTATTTCACTGGGTTTTTTTGGGGTGCGTGTGTGTTTGTTTCCCCGGGGGGGGGGTGGGGGGGGGGGGGTGGTTGGGGGTGGGCGTGTATTTTGTGTTTGAAAAGACTGAATTGGCTCAAGTTGGGCCCTTTGTACAAAAAAAAAAAGGGGTGGAGAAGGGAGAGCTTTTAAAGTGGGGCGTTTTGGATAATTACCCTATATAGGGGAAAATTATCCTATGTGCCTGGTGCACATAATGCGCACCCTTAGCGGGGACCACCTTCTAGTCCATCCGTGTGGACAGAAAAAAAACCCCACACCCTATAGTACACACTGATCTGAATGGACTAGAGCTTTGGATCAACTACACACCCATCCGAAGGCACTGACCTTGTGGCCCTCAGATGATGGGGTTAGGATAATCAGAAGGGGCTGATTTTTTGTACATAGGAAGGCCCAAGCAGATCTTCGAATCCCACCAAGCCCCATCCCGAGGTGGGCCAGCATGTGGGCCCCCACGTGCACGTCGTGGGCATAGGATAATGACTATAGATATATGTATGTATATTCAATGAGAGTGAGCTACTATTGATTTGGGTGAATAACAACTCAAGGACCATGATTGTTATAGTGGCTAGTAAACAACAGATTTTATGAAGGAACCTGACCACAGTCTTTTCCTGCTATGAGAAGCTCTGTGTTGATGGTTTCTTGCTGGCTTGAATCATCTGGACCTCTTCTTATAGTAAATTCACTTTCATTATTGTTTTAAATATCAAAAGGATGGTTCTTTCTAATTCCTTTCTATTTGATTGAAATATTCTTCTTGAACTGGATACTGAAGTTTGTGGTATCTTGCAGCATAAAAATCAGATGGTGAATGAAGAACTCTGGAATGAGGCACGCGCATATGGAGATATTCAGTTGATGCCTTTTGTTGACTATTACACCCTTATTACCTGGAAGACTATCGCCATTTGTATCTATGGGGTAAATGGGGTCTTTCTGAATTGTTGTTCTCCTAGCTGCGCTCAAATGTTTTCTAAGTCTAGTTGTTGATTTACTTGAACAGACAAAAGTTGTTTCGGCCAAATATGTGATGAAAACAGATGATGATGCATTTGTGCGTGTGGATGAGGTTCTTGCTTCTTTAAATAGGGTGAACGTGACAAATGGGCTGTTTTATGGTCTCATTAACTCAGACTCCCGACCTCATCGAAATACTGACAGTAAATGGTATATAAGCCCCAAGGTGAATATCCTCTGCATCTTGCTGGTTCTAATGTTCCTTTGTTAGCTTTTAATGATGCAACATTTCAGAAAAAAGGAAAAAATGGGTTGTATTGAGCAGAGTACAGAACAGGCTCTATTAATGGGTCAATCAACTTGTAGTTAGTGGAGTCCATGATTTTGTACATACCCAAAGATTGTGTTGCACCATAACTGCAACCCATTGCTTGTGAGCACATCAATCGGTCTGTAAAATGGATACTCAATTATATTTACCTGAGCCTAGGACCATTACGTCAAGGTGTTTCATTATCATCATTGGACCCATTTCTCTCCTTTTTTCATTTTTTGTCCTCGGCATTGAACCTTATCTCATCTATCTAGGGTCAACCTCAGCTCTTATGAGTTATACTTTTCTATTGATACCTACCACAGCCTAATAATTTACTTCTATTTACTTTGTGTCAAGTTTTTTTAGTCTCCCTCTTCTCCTAGTAACTTGTACCTGTGACACCTAAATGATCGTACAAGGGACATTTCTAGTCTTATTTACATTCTCAGACCATCTCAATTGTCTTTCCTTTGATCTTATTTTCTATTGGAGTCACCAGTAGATCTCCTCTATCGCACTTAGTTTTAATCCTATGCATGGTATTTGTCATATCTGTCCTTGAATATTCAATATGCATGGCAGCTACATACTTTTCATTTTGTCTGTTCTTTTGTTCTATGGTTGTCCATCCTTTATTTTATTTCCTATGGCAAAACCGTTACCATAGAAAAGCTGGAAAAATCGATGATCAAAATGCCCCTTTCTGTGAATTTGGTGAGTTCTCATTAAGGTAGTCTGACGAATGTATCCTCCCCCAAAATTGTCAAATGGCCCCATTTCCTTGCTGCCAATTTGCTGATGGCGGTGACAACAGGTCCAGCCTAAATTTGTAGTCACTTATGAGTCAATGGGGTGTTCAAATGGGCCCCCCATCTGATTAACTATGATATTTAACATTACTCTAAGTTGGAAGTGTTTAAAGCTCGAAGTTCAAACTTCAAATTCTTATTACGTAGGCTGGTTGATGTTTACACAGAGCTCTCTCTCTCTCTCTCTCTCTCTCTCTCTCTCTGTAGAAAATCTCTCGTTGATAGTAAAGCTGCAAAACTGGAAACTTGTTGCCTAACTTGGATTTGACTTGTGGAACATTGGTCTTGATGTTGCACTCGGATTATTTTTCCTCTACATTTTGAAATGCATTCGTGCATTAAATTACTGAACTTTCTGTCTCCTGAATGTAAAGGAATGGCCTGAAGATACTTATCCACCTTGGGCACATGGTCCTGGTTATGTAGTGTCAGGGGACATTGCGAGGGCAATCTACAAACAACACACAGTGGGGAAGTTAAAGGTATGCCTCTCCATTTTCTCATTGTAATCTTGATGCACATTGATTCACATGATGGGCAATTTCTAACTTTTTTAATGCGGGAATCTTGTCAATGTGTTGCCCATGGCCTATGTGGCACGTGCAAAACGACCAGTTTGTCCATGTACTGTGGCATTTCATCGTTTCCTTTTTGGGATTATGATCATCCCTTTCTCAAATGGTGCTCTTGTTGGGCTAGGGAGAACTTGTTATGAAAGGAAGAAACAGACCAAAGAGTAGAGAACTATTGCGTCAGAAACAGAAATTCCCCGCTAAGACTTCCATATGGCTCATGTGGAATCACTCAGAAAAAGTTGTCTGAAAGTGTGAAACATGACTTCAGAGAAACATGTGGCAGTTATGGTTGCTATGCTACATAGTATATAAGATCATGTCTGTGTGTACTTACATAATGTGCATGGGTTTTCTTTGTTCACTTTGAAGCTGAAATGGGTGTGCTAACATGGCAGATGTTCAAGCTGGAGGATGTGGCGATGGGCATATGGATAGCAGAATTGAAGAAACGTGGGTTGGACATAAGGTATGTGAATGAGGAGAGGGTCTACAATGAAGGGTGCAATGATGGATATGTTGTCGCACACTACCAAGAGCCTAGAGATATGCTCTGCCTGTGGCAGAAGCTGCTGGAGGGAAAGACGGCTAAATGCTGTAGTGAAAGCACCTGAGATTTTGGGGGAACCTTTCAAGCTGAATGAAGAGAGATGGCTAACTAACTGAGCTTTTAGTATGGTGACTACCTAAGGTGGACTAACACAAGGGTTTTAGAAGAAGTTGCTTTTGTTACCATGGGAACTAACAAGGATTTAGGTGGTGATCAATAGGGCTCGAGGAGATATGACTGGCTTTTGGGTCATATAACCATAGCTTTTCCAGGAGGGGATTTGTCTAATTTGATATAGATTTTCTTTTTCCCCCTTTTCCCCCTTTTACACCTGTAATAGATCTATCTTGGCTTTTAGGGAGAGCCCTTAAATGGGTTTTAGGATGATAGAAAATTCTCTTAATTTTTCTGTTTATATGATTATTAAGCAGCCTATTCCATACAGTCATGGCTGAAAAATGTTTACAAGAAAGGGGTTTATATGTAAAGTTACTTCTGAACTTCATTTAGATTTATTTATTTATTATTATTATTTTTTTTTCATTTGACAAATTCCCCAAGTATACATGGCGATAGAATGGAAGACAATGAAGTAGTAGTCGAGTGGTTCAGATCTAAAGCTAGATGTCCTTTAACTGGAGTAGTAGGGTTTTAAAAATCATATTCATTGTAAGCTCTTGGGTCAGGTCCAATTGACCGAGAGACTAGTCCCTTATTATTTAGATGCAGTGCATAGTTGGTAGCATGCTTAAGATCAGTGATCTTCTAGAGTTTGTTACAAGTCCTCCAATTGTAAAGCTTTCGAGTCAGGTCCAATTGACAAAGAGACTCAGTCACTTGTCATTTAGATGCAGCATATAATCGGTTGCATTCATAAGATCCAGTGTTCTTCTAGTGTGTGTTACGATCTCCTAGAGTGTCATGTGTCTCAATTTTTCCCACACTAACAGAATCTAAGATATTGTAGTGATAACTCGCATGGGCCACAAATGTGAATCTCAATATTGGATGAATTGGATCTCTCAATATGCATTCTAGTTTTTATATGTTACTAATCCATGTCAAATCTGATGTTATTTTGAAGGTGACCATGCATTGTACTGTCTGGCAATTATGAATGTTTGGTAATTATTAACTCAATGATGAAAGCGATGCAAATTGTTTCATACAGCTGTTTAGCTGCGGAATGGAGTGCATCGTGTTTATGTTCAATGGTAGGTTTTGGTTTGTTAACGAAGAGCTTGAAACACAGTTGAGAGGGCGAAGATGCTTCTTGCGGCAATCATAGGGACTCATTGGGACGCAGGTTCAAGTTGTGTAGAGAGAGAGAGAGAGAGAGAGAGAGAGACTCCATAGGAGTGCCTGCGTGGTGAGGAGAGTCTCTTCTATGCATAATAAAACAAATATGGCCCGTGTGTGCATGCAATTAACTCATCAAATGGCCCATACGCAAAGGACAATTACAGCTTTAAGGACATGACTGGAGTTTTTGTTACTTGTTATACAACCAAACTCTTGCTCAATGATTCGTACCAGGCTACCAGCATACAACCTATTATCTGTAGGTTAAGCCAGCCAAAAGCCTTCTTTCTTCTATTGTCATATTCGTACTTTGTCATTGAATTGAACAAATTAAGGTGGTCTCCAGACAGCGCTGCCTATAATAACTGATGTAGAGGGTCCCTCCCTTGTGAACACACATTCCCTACTAGTTTAGGAATTACATTACCGCGATGGAGATGAAAGGGAGTGGCTGGAATGGATGCTGCAGGCACTTGAAAAGAAGGTACAGAGATAGGTGCTTTTATGATCTTTCTAAGTGCTGCAACCGAGTAGTTCATCTACCATGACAATCATTCCTACTGGTTGTTGATCAGTTTGAGAATCTCACTGATAATTTTTATCTTTTACCAACCCAATGAAAATGGGGCGATTGCAAGAGCAAATAGGATACAAGTTTTAAATGAATTGACCAAAAATGCCTCAAAATGTGCATTACATGAATGTCTCACTACAATTCTCAAGATGGAGGCTAAGAAATTAACGAGATACAAGCACAATTATAACTTAATACAAGCACAATTTTCTGCCAAAATAAAAAATATATATACAAGCACAATTATAACTGAATTGTTCGGATCATCCATTTTACGGATTTAGGTTGGCAATAGCCTCGAACGAACACACCCGCACACACTACATGTTCCTAAACCAGCTGACCTATTGGCGAAGACCTTTGTCATTTCCTTCTTGTTAAATGAAAAAAGAAAAAAACAAACAAACAAACAAACGACGTTACTTTTATGGATGCTAGTCATAAGGACAAAATGATAAACAATTCATATTCTATTTCTTCACTTCTTTCTTTTTTAGTAATTCATCTGTTCTTTGTCCCCAACAGAACCATGATTGATTGTCTATTGGGGGACCTTTATGTTGGTGGCCTACAGATGAAAAACTACAACAAACATGTTTATTGTAATTGTTCAGGCCACTATAATCTAGCTAGGCCTTAATCCAGCCAAAATTGGTGTAAAGGTCAAGCCAAGCCCAGCCATTTAAGATCCATAAGGCCTGTTGATGTCAGGCACGTTGGCCCCGGCAGAGACTTCTCTTCGGGCCATAATGCATGCATTGGTCGAGCCTATCCCATTTAGTTAATCTGAAAAATCAGTTCAAAACCAGTCAATGTGGGCTGGGTTCAGGTCATGCGCCTGGTATGGCCCTCTTGCAACCCAGGAAAGAAAGGTCCATTTCAGGAAAGTAAAAAAAAAAAAAAAAAAAAAAAAAAAAATCTTCCATCAAATTCTAGGTGAATTGCTTGCTATACTATTAGTATAACCTAAAATGCCCACATGGGACACCTAAATTATGTCTCAAATCACAATACAAGATATATCTCTTAATTAAATTGTCTCCATCAACTAGTAATAGTTACTCTTCAAGAAAATTAATCACCAATATCAGCCACAGAAGATTTTCAGACTTAAATCTTCCACTGGTGACTGGTTACAGTTCAGCTTCTTCCAGCTGGCTTGGGAGTGTGGCGATGGTTAGCCCCAGATCCCGGATAATCCGTGTTCTCTATGTCCATCCTGCCATTGATCAGCTCCTCTTTCCATAGTTCCTCAGGAGGGTCTTTCTGTTCAAACACCGACACACACACATCAAGTGGAACCCGATCACTTTGAAAGAACCACCACGCGTATTAGATATTTGTTTTAGTTCGAAACTATATATTGATGTGGTTGAGTTTGTGCCATACCTCTTGGGCATCGCCTGAAGCCAAGATATGGTACTGGGGCTCCTGCAACATTCGTCGACTCCCTGGAAATGACACAAGAAACTGCTGGTGGTGAATGATGATCGATTGCTTGTACCAGGAATTGGGGAGGTGATCAGGAAAGAGGGCTGCTTACCTGTTGTTAAAAGGACGGCCTCATTCAAAGAGATGAGGTGATTAAATCCCAATAAAATCACAAGGAGATGAAGAAGAAGAAGAAGAAGACGACGACGACTACTTTCCATTTGGAAGCCGATGTTGTTTATCAATTCTCACCCAGGCCCAGGCCGGTGCTCCTTTTATTCATGCTTTGTTGGGTGTGAACTATAAATTGTTGGGCACACACTTACTGCACCCAAAAGTCAAAAAAGCTGTATGCAAAAATGGAGAGGTTTGCCTGATGTCCACACACACCCCCACCCCTTATATTATATAATCTCAATGAAAAGAGCATTGTCTCCCCATGAGGCATGAGGCTTTTTGGGTTACATAAATGCCCCTATCGTTTCATGGGAAAATGCAAAACCGGATGCACTCTCAAGATTCTATGGCCACATGAAGCAAGGGCAGTTGGTAAATCTAGAGGTTATGTTGATGGAGATCTCCCAATGCTAAAGGCGAGATATTATGAGTTGCGAGTCGTGAGTGGGGGAGACATCATAACCTGTAGAAAGTTGCAAAGAAGATGGACACATTATTCATTGACGAAATGAAATATAGAGATTTGATTGTCAATGGGGAAGAGAGAGAGAGAGAGTTAAATGAATTTAAAGTGGAGTATGACGTAGGAATTGATATCCAATATCAAATCACACTTGGTGGATGTGGAATGAATTGAAGGTCCAAGACACTTAGTAGGTAGGTTGGGTGGGGAAGAAGAGAAGGGACGACCCCTCGTTTCCAATGACAAGTCAGGTCAGGAACCACTTTCCACTCACTTTCCGACCACTTACTTACAAAGGTGACTTGTCGCGAGTGGGTGGGACTTGGGAGGTAAGAAATGTGAAGAAAACAAAACTGGTCAGCAGTTAAGTTGGATTGGATGGCCCAACGGCTTTGACTAATTTTGACTGAATCAAATATATGTTGTTGTCGTTGTAATTATTTTTCTGCCGTTTCTTTTCACATCTAATATGATGCAAGAGTTGAAATGATCTCTCTTCAATATTTCAACCTTACGGAATAATTTTAATTTCTTTTTCCATCTTGTTTTGTCACCGTACGTAATGGGACCATTGGTGGACTATACTAGCACATCAGGTTAGTGGTCCAAGAATTAGTCCCTTTTGTAGGCTGAAGGTAGGCCTGAAACGATTTTGTATAGCTGGACTTGGACTGGATGCCAGCAATTCTTTTACTACCTAGGCATCGATCGCCAGAGCACAAATCTAGGCACACCCATCTATCATGTTGCTATTCAGTGGCAACGGCCCGCAAACTCTAGCCCAAGATCTCATGTCCAACATATGAATGAAATGCATCCAGTTCCGACTGTAACCAACCATGTATTTTTCTTTTTTTTATTTTTTTCCTTAATTTGGATGGTAGGGGTAGGTATAAGTACTGGAAGAAGATTCACATGGAAAGTGAGCAGCTGACCAACAGCAATCGCTTGCTTGGTTGGATTCTTCCAAAGCACACATGCACACATCTGCTGGTTGATGCTTAAGCAATGAGGCCGGGAACGAAGTTACTCATTAATCATAGATAAATCCACAATACACAAGGACAGCTCTTCTCAGTTTTCACTCGCGGTCATAATTTGTCCCCGATCCAGCCGAATGATATTTCGTATTCTTTTAGCCTCCTTAATTCGATCGTATTCTTATTTAATGCAGCAGCTTTATGCTTTGCAATGGCTCTGGTTTGATAAGAAGGGTTTTTCATGAATTACATAATAATAATAATAAAATTAGGTTCATTTGATATTATTATAATCATCTTATGAGGGTGCCTTGAAAATATATCACTAATACAATTCATTCAGTACGTTGCATGCTTTTTCTTTAAAGCTCTTGATCCAACATTTTGTGGTTGAGATGATTGCTAGAGAAATTGGGGCTAGTATTGGAGTCAGTAAATACTAACTGAAGATAAAGAGAAGTATATAGTCATGACTAAGATGTCAAAGCGCGATTAATGCAGAATGTCCAAGGTAGAAACTGAAACAAATGACCGTGGCGAAGGTTAATTAAGCTAAGCTTTAATTTCCTTCAGATGAATTCCACATAGAGGCTCGACGAGGAGGTTTCCCAGAAGATCGAACTGCCTCAAGATACAATGGCTTTCACCTCCAGTGAAGATCATAAGATCAGTCGCACTCCAGTCTCGATCAAAACTCCAATATGGTAATGTAAGAAAAGAAAATTAGCAAGGGTTTACTACCAGGTTTGTTATGGATAATAGGGGATTTTATGATAAAGATTGGAAAGTAAAAAAGAAATGATAATTTTGAAAGAGATACTCCTAGTCCTGTCCTGTGGTAGTCATTTCTAAACTAGTGTACCACATGCCCCATGTTGCAAAGAGGGACATAAATGATCATAGATAAAGTATTCCAGCAAAAAAGAATAATAAAAAAAATTACCGTCCTATGAATTAATGAAAGTAAATTAAAACTACAGACTTGAGATATGCCAGAACTTGCCCTGAGTATTTATTGTATTGTAACAAAAGAGAAATAACTTGTTAAAATTTGATTTACTGAGGGAAAGGTGATATGGCATATCTTAGGAAAGGAAGGAGGGAAGGAGCTAGGCACCCATTCTGACCGCATGAACACTCTCACTTTTAACCCTTTCAGTTTCAGTTTCAGTTTGATTGGTCTTAAGCTTTTATTTAATCCTACTCTTAAGCTAGGCTGAGGAATTATTTAATATCCTGCTCTTACGCTTTTATTTCTTACAAAAGCCAAAAAGGAACATGTGCACTTCCAGTTTTTATCAGCCTCAGCCTCAGCCTCCCATTCGACACCGTGACATTCCTTCCTTCACAATCACAAGATCTCTCGTCTTATTATACTTCACAATCACACAAGCATGGAAAGGCAGCCACTTATTTTTTATGGCATGAGTATGAAGGTGCTTCACATGTGTCAAGGGGTACTGGGAAATAGGGAGGAGCAGGAGAGTTAAAAAAAAAAATTCCATCAAAAGCACTCTACTGGGCTTATTTGGCAACTCTACTAATAGAGCCAAGTAAGGTAAATCCTACATTTCTAAAAAAAAAGTTCCATCAAAAGCACTTTAATTCAAATTTCCCATCATATTTTTATAAAAAAAAAGTCAAAAAGTAACATCATTTCTCCACTAAAAAACTCCACAATCAATACAAAATGTCAAAAAGATTCCATAATAAATAACTAAAAATAAAATATCATCATAACTCACTTATATTTTATTCTTTCTTCAAAATAATATTTACTTCACTCAACTCCATTAGTAAAGCCCTCAATTAACTCGTGTGTTTCATGAGGGGAGCTTTCCACGTTACTACCTTTTGGTAAAACGTGAATGATAAAAAGTGACATTCTCAATGCAGAGAACTGGTCCCAGGTGTAACTTAGCTGGTTAGGGATGCCTAGAGAGTGCTTGAGTTTTACCATATTTTTCACAACTGGACCCCACTGAGGAGTACGATACTCGTGAAAGCTCCAGTCCTGCGCATACATAGCTAGGTAAGGGTTTTTTTTTACTTTGGTTTTCCTATACTTGTCTAGGGCCGCTAACGCAGCAACCGACAAGGGACATCAAAGTTCTTCTCTACGAAGTCGATTTGGCGGGTTAACTCGGTTCTAAACCTGGGTTGAAATGAAAAGGTATGTACAACAGTGTCTTAAGAAAGACGTCCACTTAGCCATGAAGAGAGTGCATCTTTGTGTTGTCACAAATTATGGAAGAAAATACTCCAGCCCTCTTTAGAATGGCTTAATGTAACACCGTGTCCCGAGTTAATCAAGATTAACTCTAATTAATAAAAATTAGTGATAATTAAGTATGTTTAATTGAACTAATAATGGTTAGTGGCCAAATTGAATGGGATTAGGCTCAAATGGTTAATGTGAGCTTAATGAAGTGGTAATGAGTGTTTTTGGAGTGATTAGAATTGATTTTAGGCTTAGATCAAGTGATACGAGGACTTTTTCGTAAATACGAATTTTCGCGTATTTCATCAAATATAGAAACTCTTGATACCCCCGCATGTATCTCGAGAAGTACGTTAACTTCCGTACTATGCGCGATTCCATTCGACGTGAATTGATTCAAATGATCATTCATTTGACTCGAATTGTAATTAAGAATATTGAGGAGGGTTTAAGTACAAAATTGGGTTTATAAAGGATTGGAATGAACTCAAATGAGCTCATTCCATCCGTTCCAGTACAAGTAATACTTAGACTCCTTTTTCTTCTTCTTTCTTCCATTTTTCTCTCCATCTAGTGTCAAGACTTGAAGCTTTGCATGTGGATTGAAGAGACAACTTCATCTTCTTCATCTTCTCCTTCTAGCTGGCTTCCATTTTCTTGGAGTTGAGCTTGAGAGAAAACTCAAGAATTGTCTTCCATAGGTTACAAGTAAGTGTTTTACTTGTTTATAGAACTTTCAAGTTCTATTCAGTGATTTTTGGGGGTTTCCTAGTCCAAAGAGCTCATAGTAGTTCTCTTGTGAATTTGGTTTGATTATTAGGTTGGACTAAGCTTGGATTGGAGGGATTTTTATCTCAAGATCAAGCTAACAAAGAGGGGTTTTTGCTAATTACTCTTCAAGCAAGGCAAATATACTCATCTCTAATGATTTAGGATGCTAATGGACTTGTTTGAGCTCAAGGAGCTCAATTCCAGAATTTTCAGTTCAGAATTTTATGAACTTCTAGGAGCAGTTCGGTCAGCCGACAGGCTGACCGACACCTAACCAACGTTTCTGGGCTGCATTTCGTATAAAATTGCAGCTTCTGGAAAGCTGACCGAACTGGGTTCGATCAGCCGAAGTCGTAATTCGGTTGACCGACAGTCGACCGAACTGCCTGACCGAGCTCATCTGGAGCTCTTTGGATTGTGAGCCGAGGGTTAACCGAACTAGGTTCGGTTAACCGACACCGTGGGTTTGGTCGACCAACAGGTGACCGAATTCCCTTGAGAAATATATGAAATTTTGTCAAGAAAATGAGCTTCTAGAAAGCTAACCAAACTAAGTTCGGTTAGCCGACAGGTGACCGACAAGGTGACCGAACTTGTGGGAAATTTCAGATTGAGGTCTGATTTTTCTGAAATGGAAGCCCACTGTCGAGGGCTTGTATTGGTGGTGTTTTTAACTAAGCCTTCATGGGTGTTAGCTAAAGTTATGCTAATGTGAATTTCACTAAAGGCGATGTCATCAAGAATAATACATACATTAAATAATGAACGTTTCACCCGAATGTTTGGTTTAGAAAATTTAATTGGATTTATTGATTTGATTTGAATTGTTCTTCCGAGCCTGACACTATATAGTAACTCTTAAGCTCGTTGTAGAGCTGAAATGAATAATGAAATGAATTAATAAACAATCCTAATGCAGTAGATGGATTGGAGTGTTCCGGAGCTTCGTGATGATGCCAGTGATCTCTGATTAAGACACTGATAATCCCATACATATTGAATGATAATTCACTTAATAAAGTGTACACTTTGGAAATTGAATGAGTTCTTTTTCGAGGCCTGGGTCATGAATGGTACGCCCTTCCGCCCACGGCCAATAAGGACAATGATAAGTCACTTGACTAAGTGCACTCACTGAAAATTGATACTGCATACTTCCTTTTTGGGAAGATCTGAATGGAAAGTGTACTATTGTAGTTGTCAAATCTTGTAAGTGTCATTGTTATTGATTCAATGTATAGATTATTGTCATTGATTTGAATTGTCTAGAATTACTGATTATATAATTGATGAACGTGTTCGTAACATGTATTATCGTAGAATTGTGTATACATTGTTGAACCGTCGTCTTCACAGTGTTATGGATGACATTACAGGCCAAGTTGCCCGTCCCGATGATGCAGAGGCCGGACCGCCAGCGAAGGAGGCCAATCAGGTTTCTCCAGGAGGACTAATTGAATGAACATAAATCGGAGGGCGATCAAATTAGAATGTTTTGGAAATTTTCTTGTTAGAAACATTTTGAGAGATATTGTTGTATATTTATTTTAGATTGTACAAAGCTGTCAACTGCATTGTATTTGAATATATAGTGTTGACTTAGTCAGTAAATAGAAATGTGTATATTGGGCTTGTACTGTTTTAAGTGGTTTGTCAATGTATGTATATACTTCCACAAAAATATACATCTTACAGGTATTAATGTATGCTATCCCTTGTGGATTCCGTTTTAACTTCAGTTAATTCGGAGTTTACGGGAGTTAGTATGGAGATTGCGACTCGGGGTTTCTTCGGAGTAACCTAATCTTGGGCCCGGGTCGTGACACTTAATCTGTTTTAATTGTTTTTTGTTTTGGACATCCATGGGAGCTGTGAAGGTACTGTGTAATAGAATGATCATAGTGGAAGCTATCTAAATCAGAGAGAAAACAAAATCATATTTGACGTTAAAAGTTTTGTCAAATATGCAAGGCTATGTGCCTACTTGTCTTAAGTAGTAGAAATTCACAGTAAAGTGGGTTCAACAAGTTGTATTATAAAGGCATGGGGCTTAGGATGTAATGACGCATGTTGATGGAATCCTCACTTTGTTCATATTTGCTCGAGAATCATTCTTACCACAGCAGAGGCTACAGTTTTTACTCCGAGTAATTGGAAGACATTTTTAAAATCTCTAGGTCAATGCTAATCAAACAAACGGCGGCCCCTTCGGTCATATTTGTTGCTCCAATTTTTCGCTGCATCTCACTCTTGTGGTGATCTCATTTTCTTCAAAAGAGAAAAAAAAAAAGGAAATCAACGGCCTCATTTTCTCACATTTTAGTTTTCACAATAAAATTTAGTTTTACCCCTTCTATAAGAACCACAAACACCCAAAAGAAAATGTGCCTCTACCTTAAACAATGAAAATAGTGACAATGTCAACACAAAACAAACAAGTCAATTTCTTTCTTTAAAACCATTTTTGTTTTCCAATTCTTCGCACAAATTAACGTACTCTTGAGTTTTCTGAAGAAAAAGGAAAGACTTCAATCAAAAGAGTAAATGGTAAGTCTATGCATTTTATAGCAGAAAAATATGCTTTTAGCAACGATCTTTTTTACACTGCTAAATATCATTATGATGGAATCTTTTTTTTTCCCCCGCAGCTAGTATCCTTATTAGGCACTATCTAAGCTATTCCTGTTAGATGTGAGTGGTCCTCATGACCACATGTGCAACACTGTTGGGACTTACGGTTTGAGCCAACTAATTTAAGTTATTTTCCCCTTTCTAGTTTATTTGTTTGACTAAGTTTATCTTGGATTCAATTTTAGTAAGCTCAATCAAATAGGACTCTTGTTGGCTGATTTGAAGGAATTAAGGAAACTTATTTTTATTAGATTTATTTGATGGGAAGAAATCTCTTTAGGGCTTATATATATAGTTTTCCGTCCTTTCTCTTAACCTACGAGATCTGAAAAGTACGTACCCATCAACTTCACGCATATTGGAGTGGGTGATAAGGGAGATAAGAGAAAACTATATTTGAGAAAGGAGATCTGTTCATCATCAAGATCATGGCGCAAGGTATACTTTTAATATTTGAGATCATATATTGTTTAATGCATAAATCTGGATCCATAGGTTTGATGTTTTACTACAAACCATTTTAGATCTAACAATTCCGACACTTCTAGCAGTGGAAAAAAAATTCGCCACTAAAAAGGACTTTTACCAACAGTTAAGAGCATTTTTTCCCCTACTAAAAATCACTTTTTTTTTATGTAGTGGGCCCTTTGTAACTTTGCACCTTGGGCTATAGCTTCGTTCATGCTTTTTTATTGCTGCTCTGTTAAAAGTTTTCGTTGTTATAAAGAAGGGGCGTGTCACTATTCATGTACCTCACATGGTATTATTGTGGTGGGCAATTGATATTTGATAGGGTCCACCTAACATCCCATTGATGATGGGGGATGGAGATATCATCTCATGATGGTCGCACATCTCAGATTTGTTCAATGTCATCCCTCTTACCCTTTTATCGTGCCTCACAAGCCTAGCGGTTTTATAGTAAAAAAAAAAATTGTTTCTCGATCCAATAGTCCAATTCAATCAAATGGGTGCCTAACCCTAAGATCCAGGGGAGGTGGCCCTTGCTTGTTGTTCAGTTCAGATCGATGATAGGTGGAGTTCATCAATTTACCTTGCAGTACCATGAGAGGTATATGTATAGGAGTATTTGCCTCTAAAGGAAGATAAAAAAGAGACTCTGGGAAGATTCCCCACACACACATATAGAGAGAGAATCCAAAGATAGAGGGATCGGTTTATCCATAATAGGGCCAACAATGTCGGATTCTGAATCTCTAAATAGTGTGCTCCACATTTTTTAAGACAAAAAAGAATGAAATATGAAATATTTGAGAGAAGGCCAAACATACATATATATATAGGGTAATATTCTGGTGCATCCTTCCCTCACCAAAATGGTGAGGGACAGCAGACGTGGACCAAAAGGTAGGAAGAAAAATCCACGCCATCTCACTTCCTGCCAAGTGATGGGCCCGCCACAAGAAATTCGCGCCATCTCACTTGGCGAAATTCAGGCATGCCAAAAACCTATTGACTAAATCCGGAGCCCGCGAAAAGGAGAAAGAAAAAACCGTCTTTCGCTTCCTCTTCTAGCGCAGGGTAGAAACTCTCTTTCGTTTCCCTTTCTTCTTCAACGGGTGTATGGGCACGATCTCGCGGGGCATTCCAGCGTGCCTTTTCCCTTTCATTCTCAAAGGAGATTTTAGGGATTTGAATCTCCCCAATAGCTTCGTCCTGCATTGGTGGAAAGAGGGCTCGAACTCCAGCATTCCAAAGACGTGATTTTGCTTTCCAGACTTTCATGGACACAAAAGTCAATCTTCAGCTGCTTCTCTCACTGCAGTACCCCACGTATGATGATGCCATGGATCAATACCCCACGTGCGAGGATGCCATGGTCGATCCTTCAGACCCTGTCCGTAGTCCCCTTCGAGTGAGTCTCTCTATGGAAATCAATACACCTCTTATCAAAACCACCACCCACCAATTTTAGGGATTTGAATCTCCGCTTGCTGCATTTGATTTTGATCCATCAGACCCTGTGGTGATTTTCATCTCATGTTGATAGTTAACATATTGTTAGGTGTTACTTATTCCATTGTTGTGTGTTTCTTATCTTCATCTGGGTCTTACGCTCTCTCTGTCTATTAGTTTATTGATTGAATTGATTGTCTTTTATGGCTTTTTGTATGGTATCAATTGATTTATATTGTTTTCATTTTAAAAATCAAAGCTTTTGGTAGGAACAAGAAGGACAGAAAAAAACCATTCACCCATGCAGATTAATATTCGTTGATTAATGGCTTCTTGTATGGTATCAATTAATTTATATTCGTTGTGCCTTTGCTGGGCATTTAACTTTGCATAGATTAATGTTTCATTTGGACTGTTTTGATGGGTATTTTTTGGTTTATAGATGCATCGTTTAATTTATATCCAATTTCCTTTTAACAAATTTCCTCATGTTTCTCCTGTTATTTTGTTTGAAATCTGGGATGGGTGGTGAGTTTCATTGTCCCAGCCTCATCTGATGTGCACTCTGCAAATTGAGATGCCCCAATTGAAAACATGTCGGGAGTGGATGAGTGGTGGGGTCTCGGGCCTCCTTCTTGTCATTCTATGTTCTCTATGTTTTATAATTAATCATTCAAGGCCCCAAGCCCCTCATGGATATGGTCAGGTGAGGCACCTGAATTTTTTTGTGTAAATTCGATTAGCATTATGCTTAGTTAAAACTGAAATGGAAATTCCCAGCACTGGTGGCTGGTTCTATATGAGACATATTTATATCATTTGTAAATGACTCCCCCTTTCATATGCAGGTTACTTTGAAAGTCTCGCTTTAAACTTTGTTTTATTTATTTCTATTTTTCTAAACAAAATGTAGGTGGAACCGGCAATCTCTTCAATAATGAACTCATCATTCCAACTGTTGATGATGATAAATGTCCGAAGGTAGGAATGCTATTTGATACCATAGATGATGCGTTCAGCTTCTATAATTCATGTGCGAGATATGCGGGCTTTAGTGTGAGAAAAGGCTCAGAGGAGAAGAGAAACAATCCAATGATGCATGAAAATCTTATTTATTGGAAGCGGTTTGTTTGTTCAAAAGAAGGCAACCTAGCAGAGAAGCCACGCTCTAATACAAAAGGTGAAAGGCGTACTAACAAACAGAATGGTTCACTTTAATAATCATTCAAAATTTGCAAATTGTTCTTGTCAAATGTTTGAGTTTGAAGGAATAACATGTTCTCATGTTCTTAGTGTCTCGAGGCAAGAAAAAGTTTATATATTACCCAAAGATTTCATATTGCAGAAATGGAGTCGGGATGCGAGAGTAGATTCCGATGATGATGGTGATGACAATACCTATGCACATAACTCATGTGGTGACACGTTGATTGGAAGACACAGTGATTTATCATATTGTGTAACACAACTCGTAGATGAGGATTGTATGTCTGCAAAGGCATATCACCATGCAAGAAAGGGGATTCTCCAACTAAAGAGAGAATGCCATCGACTTAATGAATCTGAAGCAAATGGAGAGAATGAATACTTGGGAAACGGAAAGATGGTTGCAGATAAAGTATAATATTCCCCGCCGGCGTGTGCTAATATAAAGAGTCGCTCAAAGAGGATGAAACCCTCTAAGGAAAAGACACGAAGGAAAGAATGATTATGCCGCGGGTGTAACCTACAGGGGGTGTTGCATGACCGGCGTAACTGTCCTACCCTTTCAAAGAGGTATCATAAACAAATCTGCGTATTTCCAATATCTTTTTTTTCCTTGTCACCATCGTCTCTTGATGATACAATGTTTGTTTTCATTTCAGTTGCACAAGCCCAAGTCATGAAACACGAGACTCTGATATGTCTGATGATGAGCCTACTGCCGGTGAGGAAGGTTGATTCGTTGCACAGAGGTATAAATTCACCATTGTTATTTTAACCATTCATACATTTCATTAAATTCTAAATTATTCGTTCTTACCTTTTGACTTTCTAGGATACTGAAGAATGAGGTAGGATGCAGGATGTTGAATTTTGAAGATGGGATCAAGATGAGTCATATTAATCAAAGATGATGGTGTTTCTCCTTTTTTGAAGTATACTGTCCATTGATTTCACGGGTCTCTTTTGTCAATGCTAAACACATGTGGGTGTGAGATGATTTTCTTTTGTAAATGCCTTCATGTTAATGGACTTAATGCTTTTGGCTGTGGATTTGTTGAAGCATACTGTCCATTGATGTCACATGTCACTTTTGTCAATGCCAAATACATGTGGGTGTAGGATGATTCAATTTTGTAAATGCCTTCATTTTAATAGACTTTATGTTTTTTGCTGTGAATTTATTGAATTATATTGTCCACTCATGTCACGGGTCTGTTTTGTCAATGCAAAAAAACACTTTTAACTTGCTGAAGCATAGAATGTGTTGGGATGTTACTTGAACTGACTACCCTTGTAAATATTTTGGCTATGTAAAGTTATTACACATTCTGCTATGTTCGTATGCTGCAGAAATTGAAGATTATATTGGTTGTTGTCAGTGGAGCTGTGCACTTTCAGTATTGTAGACATATGAATCATATTTGACAATTGGAATTGATCATCCCCATCAATAAAAAAGATAGATACTTTTTTTTGAAAATTTTTTTTGCCCATATTACATTTGACAAAAAATGTTCACAAAGGGAGTTTTGGCCTTATCGATCTCAATCTACAAGGAAGGTTGGGAACACTTCACGTTTAACAGCATTTGGACCCTGGAAAAAAGGTGTCATGAACTAGATTCTATAAAAAGAAAATACAATGTTCCACTTCAACATAGTTGCATTGCCTAACCAGAGTCCATTACAACAAGAGTTTTGACAACTGACTGAATATAAAAGCAAATCCCAAACATATAATGCACGACAAAAACAGTATTACATGGTAAGTTTTACGCAAATACAAAGACGATAAACTTGCAAAAATTTTCTTTTCTCTTTTTTCTTCAATAGCTGCATGCACCAATTGATTCTGCATCTCAATTTGTTTATTCAAGTCTTCAATGAAAATTTGCAAATCTTTAGTAACATCAGGTCTATCATATGACATTGCATTTGTTTCGGAAACTCGTTCCCTCGCTCTATCTTTCCATATGAACGCATTGCAACCATTTGCATCCTTCAAACATACCCAAAAACTTTAATTGAAATTAGACCTTAACCATTTATATAGTATCTTGCTAAAAAGACAACAGAATTAGAACATGTGACATCCATTTTGGGCATCCCCAGAATTTTTCGATTAGGGTTGGACATTGTATGCGAGGTAAATAGTTTCATCTTGCGATTACCACACCGACATTTGGGTACTATTTCAAAACTTGAGGACATGAACAAAGACATTCGGTCTGCATTTATTTGTAAAGAAAAATTAATACCCAACTCATTTATAGCATGTATGGAACAATAAATTATCAATAAGGTTGTGTTCGGATAATGTTTATAAAATTAAGAAGAAGAAAAATCCCAATAAAAGAGTGATCTCAACCCCAAACAACCGGGTAGATCTCAGATTTGGTGGCCTTCTTTAGAACAAACAAGCCTCAAATACAAAATGACAGTCGATTCTAAAATGGGCTCTGCATAAAACATGGCATTGGGTAAAACATGCAGGTACCCACGAGACGATCTACTCCAAATACAAAATTACAACCTATTAATTCTAAAAGGTATGCTACCATGAATCAATATACTACCATGAATCAAAATCATAAATCCATCAAACCTAAGGTATACCTCAAATACAAAATTACAGTCCACTCTAAAAGGGCTCCGAGCAACATTACTGACCAGGAGGCGATCTACCCATATTCCAAAACCCAGGAGAAAACATGGCACCGACAGGGCTTTGGGTACCTGCTACCATGAATCAAACCATAAACCCTTCTGGAACTGAGATATGTGTATTTAGAGAGAGAAAAGAAAGGGTGCCATGAAATCAAACATAAGATTGTCTATTTAGAGAGAGAAAAGAAGGGAGGCTTCTCGACTGAGAAGAGATGGAAAGGGCGGCCATGTCTCCAAAGAGGGACGTCCCTAAGAAGAGGGACGCCGATCTCCAAAGAAGGCTTCCCTGTGATGTACCGGACAATTGGGAGGCGGTGGATAAAGTCTTTCTAGGCTTCGAAATGTTATCCACTTTTGACTTTTCAACAATTGCCTACAAAAGGCAAAATTCAAAAGAGGTCAAAATTCAAATTTCATTTGGGCGGGCTATATAACGGCAGGAAGTGAGATGGCGTGAATTACCTGGCAAGAAGTGAAATGACGTGGATTTTTTTTCCTACCTTTTGGTCCACGTCAGCTGTCCCTCACCATTTTTGTGAGGGAAGGATGTACCAGAATATTACCCATATATATATATATATATATATTTATATATCCAATACAAATGGATAAATGGATAAATGGACAATGACTCTACTTCGTGAATCTGCAAACAGAATGTGGCTAGAGCTGGCTAGATTGCATGTTATGCAAGTTGTATTGAACTTGGTTGGATAATTTATACAATTTGGGCCTTAGAACTTCAGCAGTTACGCTCGAGGTTTTTCAGATAAGCACGTGTGTGTGTGTTTTTAATTCAGTAATCTTCTTGTATTGACAACAAATCATAAATTCTTAAAATTGGCATCATCATTCTCCTATAATTCGTTCTTGCAAGAGGAAACCCACAACCCAAAATAAAATAATAAAAATAAAAATAAAAAAACGACCATTTGCCCTCTGTTCAGTTTCATGATTCATATCTGTGTGTCTTTCCTAGGCTTTTCAGCAGGCTGAACATTTTCTATGGCTAGAGTATCCTGTGCCACACACATGGGAAAAAGGAAAATCCGTCCATTAACCAATTATGTCAGGAACGTCTCAACAAACAAACCCAATATCAAAATTACAAAATGGAGAGAACCTTTCTTCTCCAACAAAAAAAAAAAAAAAGTAGCTGACTGAGTGGGATGTGTACGTGTGGAACTGGAACCCCACCCACCGTAGAGCTCTTCTATTGATACATTTACCTACTACACCTTTACAAATGAATGTCCATCCCCTCCCCTTTGGTGAAATATTCTCTGAAATTTTACTTTAACGGGAGTTTGGATTACATCCTAAGATTGAGCGAGAACCCTGCATGTATACTTAGGTGATTAGTTAATAATGCATGAGATTGACCACTAAAGATGGGCCGGCCGGTGAGAGTTCTTTTAAACTGGCTGGAGAAAGATGATCATCACAGCCATTCGATAGCCATTCCAAGGTGATTAGTTAATAATGCATGAGATTGACCACTAAAGATGGGCGGGCAGGTGAGAGTTCTTTTAAACTGGAGAAAGATGATCATCACAGCCATTCGATTGCCATTCCAAGGCTGGGCACCGCAATATAATTTTAATTAATTGACCACGAGACCAGAGAGAGAGACAGAGAGGAGATGAAGAAGAGGGAATGGGCCCTCGCATCTACTTTTTCCTCCGTATGTTTTGCGGCTTTTTTTTTTTTTATAATTTTTCCAGAGGTGAGAATCAACAGGATGCAATCCAACGCCACAAGAAGTTTGTGGCTGAGAATCGCCTCCTTTTGCTGACATGGCATGACATGCCCACAGCCCCACAGCCCACCTCACCTTACTTCGCTTCACCTCACCTCGTTATTACTCAACTCTCTGCACAGCAAATACAACAAGAAGGAAAATCAAAATGGAAAGCAAAAGACACAATACCACACTCATCATCATCATCATCAGAGGAGACCTTACCTGAGAGAGACCTGAGACCCCAGAGAGAGAGCTGACTGAACGAGCCTGAGCTGACCTCGTATCTGGAATCTTGGATTTTCGTCTCTTATCGGTCTCTCCATGAACCAAATGTCGGAAACGAGAGACCCCGCCATTAAATTATTCGGTAAGACGATTGCAGTGCCCACGCCTGAGGATATCACGTCCGCCCTCGCCGATGACCAAGATCACCCACCCTCCTCCTTACAAACAAAGATGATGATAAGCCACGAACAAGGAGAAGAAGAGGAGGAGGATGAGGAGGAAGAAAAGGTATATATATGTACATACTTGTAGTTCTGGATTATGATATTAACCTCTTTTATTTTATTTTATTTTTCCGCTGCTGGTGTTGTTGTTGTTGGGGGTGGGGGTGGGTCATGGGTTTTTGAGTTCAAATATGGTTTGATTTGAATGAAAATTTATAATCTTGACTTTTGAAAGCAAATTCCGGTTATCCATCTGCCAACAGTTAGAAGATTTGGTAATCGGTATCATGCACCTATCTATAATAATCTTAGAATTTTGCTGCTTCAATCTGAAGCTTTTTGGCTTTAAATCAGAGAAAATTAAGTAGCTATTTTCTTTTTAATTTTTCTTCAATCCAAGCTAGGCTGTTTTAAATTATGGGGCTTGGGAGGCCTTTTATTACTTCTCTTAACAATTACGATATTTGTCGGGTTGGTTTCTTCAGATTCCACGCTGATCTTTGATTGCTACATTAGTTCAACATAAAGGTGGTTATAGTTTTTTTTTTTTTTTTTTTTTTTTAGGGCTATATTACTGCGATGAGGATCTCTTCAAGACTGCCTAAATGAAACATTGAAAAACTTATATTTATGAGGATTTCTTCTTAATTCTACAAATCCACAAGGTTTCTGACCAATTCCTGGTTGAAATTCTGTTTTTGTACATACATAGGTCGTGTTTCTGGTGAAAGAACCATGGAATTCTGAGATTTGCATTAAAAGAAAACAAAAGGAGAAAAGGGAAAAAAATCAGGGATGTTCCAAGTTCTATTTGACTTATGGATTATATATATATATATATATATATCAGTAAATACTTACCACGTGATTGTGGTCAAATTCCGATTTGCTATGGAGTATTGTAACTAGGACAGTAGTTGTTCTGTTTTACATTCAAGCACTGTACAGGACCTCATTTTATGGTTGGGAATGATTTTATAATTACCACGCATTTGCCATGTCAAAACCTTTGAATTAATTGTATAACATATTGCTGCTGTTAATAATCAAATTTGGTTTCCAACTTGGCCTCTGCTTTGTCAATTACATGTTCATAAAAGCAGAGATCTTTCCAAAAGACTTCCATTGGATCAATGAGCTAAAGTTGCATTTCTTTCCAATATGTGATCTTGTTTTCTAGTCACAGAAAATGGTTATGCTTAGGCAATATTCTCCTTCCATTTACCTTGAAGATTGTCTCTGATGTTGAAAATTCCATAGCCATTGCCTAAAATTATTTTGGGTCCTTCTCCTTTCTGCCTTTCATCTATCAAGAATCGGGATCTATTTTGTTGCCTTCAGAAAACATAAGATTTGCCCAATTTAGCATTTTTCCCGTTTCTTTTGCCTCTAGCACTTGTATTGACCTTTTTCTTTTCTCTCTCTTTTTTTTTACCAAAATCTTTTATGCCACTGAGAACTTCTGCTTTTCATCGTCACATATCTGAAATGACTGACTTTCAGGATATACCGAACAAGAGAAATGAAAATGAAGATCAAGATGAAGATCAAGACACCCAGAATGCAGAAGAAGACTCAATTGAATGTGACACATACTCAGTGATAAATGAGAATCCCCCGAAGACGCCATCCATTGAAAAGGAAATCACAACCGGCAAAGCCACAAAAAAGGCCCAAGAGGAGGAGAGCGAGACGACAAGCATAGCAAAAGAGAAGGCAATAATAAAGAAACCTGATAAAATACTGCCTTGCCCACGCTGTAACAGCCTAGACACCAAGTTCTGCTACTACAACAACTACAACGTCAACCAACCGCGCCATTTCTGCAAGAAGTGCCAGAGATACTGGACGGCTGGGGGCACAATGAGGAATGTGCCCGTGGGAGCTGGGCGACGCAAGAACAAGAGCTCTGCCCCGCATGCTAGGCACATAACTGCTTCTGAAGCCCTTGGAACACACATGCACAACCCCCCAATCAAACCCAATGGCACCATTCTAAGCTTCGGTATGGAAGTGGATGCGCCCCTGTGCGAATCCATGGCATCGGTTCTGAAGATTGCCAAGAAAAACATGCAGGGTTCTCATAGGAACGGGTTTCATGCAGGAGCAGGAGCAGAGGCAGAGGCAGCAGCAATAGCAAGATTTCCAGTTCCATGTGGAAATGGCGAGGAGCATTCCGGTGGGTCTTCTGCAGTTTTGAGTTCTACGGAGGAGGGGAACCGTTTGAATTTGCAAGAGCCAGCAACGCACAACTGTCATCATGGCTTCCCCACTCAGATACCGTACTTTCCTGGGGCTCCTTGGAACTATCCATGGAATTCAGCTCAATGGAGCTCTCCATTGCCGCCGCCGCTGCCGGCTGCCTTCTGTGGTTCGAGCTTTCCAATGTCCTTTTACCCCACAGGACCTTACTGGGGATGTCATATGCCAGGCACTTGGAGCGTTCCTTGGCCACCACCCCTTTCCTCTTCTCCAAACACTGGCTCCTCAGTCTCTGCTTCTAATTCTCCGTCATTAGGTAAGCATTCAAGAGAAGGAAATGCGTGTGACCACCCAGAGAAGACGGATGCATCTAAACAGGGCAATTCAGAGAGAGGTGTCTGGATTCCCAAGACACTGAGGATTGATGACCCTGATGAAGCTGCAAAGAGCTCCATATGGGCGACTCTGGGGATTAAAAATGACAAGTCTGATGGGACTATAAAGGGTGCAGGGCTTTTCAAAGCCTTCCAGCCAAAGACAGATGAAAAGAATCTTACTATGGGTGCTTCTCAGGTTCTGCATGCTAACCCTGCAGCAATGTCGCGGTCACGTAACTTCCATGAGAGCTCATGATTCATCATCATTCATATAAAACGTTGGGGTGAAGTTTCAGAAGGCGACTGTTTCTGAAAAAAGACCAGGACCGGAGGAATCTCTCTGGTTTCTTCTGTAGAAGACACAGCCCTAAAAAGGAGCTCTAACGCCCACTAATTTCTACTATTTTGTTCTTTTGGCCAGTTCTTAACAGCTTGGTGAGTTTGTGTACATGTATATATTATCTGAATGAGATGAGACTTGAGAGTGAGGAAGACGGGGAAACAAATGAATTTCAGATGTCCTAACATAAATTTGTGAATCTAAGTTATTTCAGCTTTTCGACTCAAGAGTATTAGAAGAATACCATCAATGTCAATCTCTGTTTCCAAGCAAGCTTTATCTAATTCTAAACCATGCATTCTACAGTGAAGGTAGATGTGAGCCATTACCCACGGGAATGAGGTCTCTGCATGAACTGCATAAATGGGTTATGTTTGAGATCTCTTTCTTTGAATCTAGCTCTTGAATTAATGAAAAATACAAGTAGGCAGATTTCCTTCTGCCTTCTGCCTCTTGTAAGCTGCCAATCTGACGAGGTCACTTGCCCAGCAGTCCCTTTGGACCCGGAGAGTCTGCAACCTTAGCCTACCCATAGCAAAACCGCAGACAAGGCTGAAAGACCAGACAGAGAAGTCAAAATATCTGGGGGATGGAACAGGAACGTCCCTAACTTGTTTAGAAAAGGCCCAAAGGGTTGAATGATATTTGTCTGGATGAGGCCAAAGTGGCAATGCCATTCTTAGAAATTTTTCTGCAAATAATATCGGACGGGACAATGTAGAAATAAAGAGGAATCTAGCCTAATGACAAGGATTAAAAAAACAAAGGTTTTAGTCAGGATATCTATCTGGATCAGAGGATAGACATGACCGTCACAAAAGGCCAAGCATCTTTCTCTTTCCGTTTTTTAAAGTGCCGACAGCGAAGGGGAGCAGATGGAAAGCTAGAGGGCGACGATAACAACAATGAAAAAGTTTTTTGTCTTTTCCTTGATGATAAAGGAACCGAAACATGGAAAGAATTTCTCCATCAGGTATTGTTTATCTTCGTGTTGTGCCCCTTTGTTTATGTGGTTAAACTCTAGGTTCCCACTACTTGCCTATCTAGAAGCAGTTAAAATTGAGAGCACAGAGGTGAATATTGATCATCAACAAATATAATATTCTTTTGTGTAATGGCATATGAATAAGAATAGAAGGAAATGAATATATAACTAGCCATCACCTTGCTAATTCAAATCTCAAGAATATCGAGATTTCATTTTCATCTCCACCTTTTATCCCTCACTTCCATCTCTTTAATATTCATTTGTTGAAGTCTATTTTGGACTAAATTCCGATCATTACATATATTGTCGTCATTGTCAAAGCCAAATCTCAACTATGTTGAGATCAGCATATGTTTCTCATTCCAATCTATCTAAAGTCAAATTGGCCCGACCTTTTTCTATATTATTATTATTATTATTTCAATTTCATGCAAGCAAATGATGCCTTAAAGGTTTGGTTTTTGAGTCTATCATGATCTCTTAATGGTCCATTTTTACATGAGAATTGCAGTTGGGTGAAGCCGATCGATCGAGTATTATCTTTTAATATTAACAACAACACAAATTTTGGTAGCTATATATATGTCTCAGTTGGGATATAATGTTTTGAAGGGCATCAGCATGAGAATTGGACTCCCTGCCGATTTGTTGGACTTCGGCTCTTTCAAACTGGTAGAGGAGTTCTTTCGCACGAGCCATGTAGGCCGTCATCCTGTCGTTGCGAGCTTAATAGTCTCCGCTAAGCTAGCTCGTCACCAGCTGGGAGTCACTGAAGACCACCAGTTGCCGAGCCTTCAGGATTTTGGCGTTGTTCAGCCCGGCGATAAGCGCTTCATACTCAGCTTCATTATTGGACACCTTGAAGCCAAGTGTCAGGGCTTGCTCGATGACAATGCCCTTGATAAGTCCACAAAATTAGGTCATTAGTCATCATTTCATTAGCATTTATGGACTTAATTATGTTTGATTGCATAAAACTGCACTTAATTTCATGATTACATGTATTGGGGGATATGTATGGGAAAATGGTCAAAATTGGTCAAAATTCATTGAATTGCATGATTTTTGTGAAATTAAGTTTTTCTCATTAAGTTTTTGGTTTCATCAATGCATATCTACTATTTTTGGCACCATGCACTATTTTTGGAAAGTTTGTCATTTGGGTGCATCATTAGGCATGTAGGGTCTCATGCATGATTCATGTTTATTTTCTTACACGTAATTAATGTTAAATTTATTTCTTTCAATTTGTAGGAGAACTCAACACGGGGACCCACATTGATGAAATTTGAGAAGAGAGATCAAAGGAGAGTCAAATAAGCATGCCTTGGATGTCCAACATAGGTCCCACACACCCCATTGCATGCCAACAAAGAAGCTTCTATTTGTACAAAATTATTCTCGAATTTTTCAGGGATAGCAACTTAAATTGGACATAATTCTTAAACCGAGTGTCGGATCGGCGCAATCTAGGCACCGTTGGAAAGCTCTTTTCGAGTAGATATCCGTAGAGCCCAAGATTACATAAATCAGAGCTATATTGAGGGAGATATGACGTCAGGAAGTTGTCTGCTACAGTTGTATGCAGGAATTGCAAGAAATCTCAATATTTGGAAAGCTTCTTTCATCCACACCACTTGCAATTTTTTAGAGATATTTTAGGACTCTATAAGGAAGTAATTGTTCTCCAAGAAATTGCAATTAACAACAAATCCTTACAAAGTCAAATTCTTTTCAAGTGTGAAGCCTAGCTTGAGCCCTAAGCAAGAAATCTCTACACATTAGGAAAGAAGTCCCTAAAAGAGAGGAGATTCTTAGCAAAAGAGGAGGCATCACATACAATAAAAGGAATCCATAAAGAGGTGCTGGAGGTGGAACACCTTGTGTAATAGTTTGGAGGCTCTCTCTCTCTTTCCATTCCATTCCCATCCACCCTTTCTCTCAAATCCCTTTCTTCTTCTTCTCCCTTCTAATTCTTTAGACATAGGTTGAGAGATCATGTTGAGAGAATGATGAAGAGAGGAGAATCTTAATTTTTTTTGTACTTCAAGATCAAGGAATAAAGACACTACTTGGGTTGATTCTGCGTGTTCTTTATGTAAGTGGTTTAATTTTCTTTTTTTGTTTCTTTTATGTGTTTTGATTGGAGACAATATTTCACATGATTAGATCTAGGATTTTGAAAATAAAATAAACTGATTAAAAGTCGAGAGTCATCAAAAAATCACTTGCATAATTCTTTCATACTCTGAGAAAAGAGGACATCATCATTACATTGTCAATACTTGTAGGATTGTCTAGTCTCTAGATGTTTGGTACTACTTTTCCGCTTTTTATTTTCCACCCCTTTTGTTTTTATTTAAGTTAATATTCTGATTATTTTTATCTACAAAATCTAGATTTAGAGATTACAACTTGCATCTTTCTATGTTTAGTTGAAACTTTCTATTCTTGTTATTTGCATAACATATGGTTGGAAAGTGTCTTTTTGCATGCATCATATCTAGAAATTGCATTAGAAAAGGTTTTGTTGCTGAAATCACAATATTATCAACTAATACGAAAGCCTAAATTTCGACCTGGCATGTGAATAGTGAAAAATTATGCACAGTTTCAGCAGAATTAATCCAACCGTGTTACAAAAGTGCGCAATTTAAAAACCAGGTAAACGTGAATATTTTGGTCCGAAAAATAGTAGATTTAAAGTATGATAATAGGACTTTGAAACCCCGGAATTTCAACCAAAAATAACCTCGGGAACCGTGTCAACCAGAGGCCCAAACAGGGGTAGTTGGACAGCCTGCGATCAGATTTTCTAGCACAAAATCAGTTCAAGTAGGCATCTTTAGGTGATCATATCTTTTTCGTTTTAAGTCTTTTTTCGATTCTTCTTTTTTTGTTGTGTTCATGCATCATCAGAGTAATGATCCCAGGCATTAGATTTATGTTCACATCATCTTAGGCCAGTCGCACAGTTCAGTGAAAACAAGCCTGTGTATAGTTTTTTTCATACATAGAAATTTTCAGCATTCATCAAATTTTTAGAAATTTTTCTAGATTTGCATTGTTATCATTTAGGGCATTATAGATCATTCATATTTGCATAAAAATTGATTTTGGTAAGTATGATCTAATTTAGGAAACTTTGTTTTGATTTTTCTTATATTAAATTGGTTGTTTTGATGAGTATGTTACTTTTGCAGGTTATAGTTAGAATAGCTTGAATAAACTAGGTTTCTTTACTTAGTTTAGGTTTATTTTTTATTTGGAAAGTTGTAATCATTAATTTTCAGTTTTTAGGAATTTTCTTGTAATTTAATTAGTTTCCCTTTTAGGCCAGATTTAGTGATTATTTAGGATAGGTCAAAGTTGGAAAGTTTCTTAAAAAACATTGCTCCATGTGGATCGACTTGAATTTACCAGCTCGAATAAGACCGCTCTTGCTCTGTCTCTGTGACTGCCTCCTTATCCTTATTGCCCCCCAGTTCGGTGTCGAGCAGTCTCGGTGCCAAACTCGGAGAGGTGAACTCTACAATGAAATCTGCCAAAATATTGGCTTTGATGGTCGTTCTAGGTTGATACTTGATATCATATTGTCCCAGTTCGACTGCCCATTTTGAGATTCTGTCAGAGAAGTTCGCCTTCCTGAAGAGCATCTTGAGTGGATGTTCTGTAACAACCACTATAGTGTACGTCTGGAAGTAGTGAGAGAGTTTGCAAGAAGCACTGACGAGCGCTAAAGCAATTTTCTCCAACTGTAAGTACCTGGTCTCGGCATCGAGGAGGATCTTGCTCGTATAATAAATAGGCATTTGTTGCCTGTTTTCTTCTTTGATGAGTACCGAGCTCACTGCATGATCTGAGACCGCCAGATACAAGTACAGCACTTCGCCTTGCGTTGGTGTTGACAGCAGGGGTGGCAAAGATAGGTAATGCTTGAGCTGTTGTAGAGCTTGGTCGCAGTCCGGCGTCCATTGGAATGTGGAGCTTTTGTGCAAAAGTTGAAAGAAGGGTCGGCACTTGTCGGAAGCTCAGCTGATGAAGTGATTGAGTGCAGCAGCCATGCCGGTCAGTCTTTGGACTTGCTTCGCAGAGGTTGGACTCTGGACTTCCTGGATCACCGAGATCTTGTCCGGATTTGCTTTAATCCCTCATCTTGTGACCAGGCTTCCCAAGAATTTGCCGGAGCCGACGCCAAAGGCACATTTGGGGGCGTTCAGCTTCAATTGGAACTGCCAGAGGATGTCAAACGTTTGACTTAGGTCTGCCAAGTGGTCCTATGACCTTTTAGATTTGACAACCATGTCGTCAATGTAAACCTCCATCGTTTTGTCGAGCTGGGCCTGAAACATCTTCGTGACCAGCTGCTGGTCCGTCGCTCCCGCATGCTTCAACCCAAAGGGCATGACGTTATAGCAGTAAATGCCTTGGGGTGTGATGAAGGCGGTTTTCTCTTGGTCGGGCCCGGACATCGGGGTCTGATGGTAACCTCAATAAGCATCGAGGAAACTCATCCGGTCGTGCCCGGCAGTGGCGTCAATTAGCTAGTCAATTTTTAGAAGGGGGAAGCTGTCATTGGGGCAGACTTTGTTGAGGTCGATGAAGTCTACGTAAACCCTCCACTTCCCAGTCTTCTTCTTGACCGCCACTGTGTTGGCCAGCCATTCCGGGTAATGGACTTCCTTAATCGCCTGGGCTTCTAGCAGCTTCTAGACCTCCTCGATCACGGCCGTAGTTTGCGGGATCCCCATTCTGCGAGCCTTCTGGATCACAGGTTTGTGTTTGGGGTCCGCGTTTAGCTTATAGCACATGACCTCGGGACTGATGCCGGGCATCTCATAGGGAGTCCACGCAAAGACCTCCTTGTTCTGCAACAGGAGGTTGAGCAGCTCGGTCTTCTGGGGCTCGGAAAGTTGACTCCCCAGCAGAAAAAATATGTCAGGGCCGTTAGGGTCGATCCTGATCTCTGTGAGGTCTTAGTTGCTCTTCTGCGCTGGGGCCAGGCCAACATCCCCGAGCTCGGCTTCTCTGTCCAACTCGGCCATGTGAACCTGTGATGACTCTGCTTCGCCAACCAGCATGGCCATCAGGCACTGTTTGGCCATGTGCTAGTCGCCGCTGACCGTAACCACTTCTATTCGGCCGGATTAGCTTTCCAATGGAAATTTGAGCTTTTAGTGGCGGGTGGAGGGCACGGCTTCCATGCTGTGCAGCCAAGTCCTCCCCATTATCACATTGTATGGGGATGGTACGTCGACCACCAGAAAGTCGACTTGCATGGAGGCGCCTCCGACTTGGACTCTAAGGGAGATTCTGCCCTTAGGGTACACGGGCTTCAAGCTGAAACCCACCAGCGGAGTGCGAGCTGCCTAGAGATCCTCATCCTTGAGACCCATCTTCTTGAAGCAATCATAGTAGAGGATCTCCGACGAGCTCCCGGGATCCACCAATACTCTCTGAACCAAGAAGTTCTTTAACTTCAAGGTGAGAACTAGAGGATCGTTGTGGGAGAGCTGAACGCCATCTAGGTCCTTATCTGAGAACCAAATATTGGATTTTTCTGTCTGTGCTTTCTTTGCAGCAGGCTCCAGCTCGGTAGCCATCACCTGCTTATGGTGAGAGGGCCTCCTAGCCTCGGCATGGGCTTGAAAGCTCCCCTTTGGGGGAGGGACAAGGTGGATGACATTGATAATGCCCTCTAGTTCATCACTGTCATGGCCGTCATCATCTCGGTGGTGAGATCGGTTGTTGTCCCTGCTCTCTTCCTTGACGTAGTCCCATAAGTGTCCGTCCTTTACGAGCTTTTCAAGGTGAGCCTTAAAGGCTTTGCAGTCCTCGATTATGTGCTCATTCTGTTTGTGGTAGGCACAGAACTTGTTCTAATCTCGGGAGGACAGGTCACCTTTCATTGGTTGCAGCCACTTAAAGAAGGGTTGCGTCTTGATCTTGCTGAGGAGCTTGTAGATCGGCTCCTTGAAGATCGTATTTACAGCTTTGTAGGCAGTGGTTTCAAGCTTGAACTTCTTGACGCCCCCCGAGGTGGGGACCGAGGCCGCTGCCGAGGTGGACGGGGCCCTGTGTCGGTCCTACTCCTCCCTTCGGGACGATCTCTTGTCCTTCTTGGACGGCCTATCTTCCTGGCAGAGGTCAAAGTTCTTCCGGCCTCGAGCCTCGTCTTCTTCTGCTCTGATGAACTGGTTTGCCCGGGCCATTAGAGCTTTTATTGTGACAACGGGGAATCGTACCAGGTCCGTCCGCAGCTCGATGCCTGGCCGCAAAGCCTGCTGGAAGGATTTGACAGCCACCTCGTCAGAAGCGCCTTCGATCTAGCTGTAGACCGTCCAGAATCTTTTTGCGAACTAGGTGACGTTCTCATTCTACTGAATTCTGAGCGCCATAAGGTCAGCGTCCGTTTTGGAGATGACCATATGGGCCTGGAACTTCTCCAGAAAGGAATTCCGGAGCTGCCGCCAGCTTGAGATGGAGCCCTCGGGAAGCGATCAGAACCATCTCAGGGGGAGGTCTCCCAAACTGGAAGAAAAGACTCGACAGTTCAGGTAATCCTCGTCACCCCATACCGACATCCTCTGGATGAAATGTCGGAGATGCGCTGCGGGGTCCGAGGTTCCATTATAGAGGACAAACCTTAGGACGTTGAACTTCTCCGGAAGAGAAAACTTTCTGACCTCCTGAGAGAAGAGAGACGTGCCGAGATCCTCTGTTTTGAAGGTGCTCTACTGATCTCGAGTGATGCCAGCGATCTCCATATTTTGCCGAATCGTCTGCTTGATATGCTGGTCAAGCCATTCCTTCAAGTCGCCCTCATCCTCCGACTTTTGGCCCTGCTTCTTGGATTCTTAGTTCAGATGACTGCTTCTCGAGCCTTTATCATAAACTTGGTCACGCCTCTTGTTATTGAGGACATGCCTTAGATCCTGCTTGGCCGAAGGAGGAACCTGGCTGCGTCTGGGAGGTGGACTTGGAGCCTTCCTTCTCTCCCGGAGCTGCTGTCGAAGTTGACGGATGAGCTCGTCATTTTCCTGGATAACAAGGTTCTGGGCCCTAATATCCTCCAGGAGAGGGTCATCGTTGTCATCGGGGTTGGCTTGATGATGGGATTGCGACTTGGCCTGTACTGATGCCTCACCTTGCTTGGTGACTGATTTCTCACCTCGCTTGGTGTGTTCCTTGCTCTGGCGGGGTTGATCTAGTGGTGGAACATCTTGACGGGAAGGTGCTGTCACTCCCTTTGACGATGAGTCTGACTGGACCATGACGCTCGCAGCAACAGACCTCCCTCCGGACCTCCTTTGTCGAGGGGGCGAAGGTGGTAGTTTCTATGACAATATAGGTTGTAGGGACGGGCCCTTGGATGATCCTTCACCATTTTTTGTCTTTGGAGGCATGGTGTTTGTAGATTTTGTTCAGTTGTTCCCCACAGACGGCGCCAATTGTAAGGGCAAAAAACGACACCCACTTAATTAGAAGGAAGTAGAACATGATCACGGGAAAGATCAAACGCCAGAGACCTGAAAGGAAATGAGAGAAACTGGGGTCAGAGGCTGTGGCTGCCGTAAGCCGAAGGCACTCCGATGCCTGAATTAGTTCTAGAAACTAAGCAGAGGATGAGTGGAGAAGAGAAGTGAGTTTGTGCATGTATTTGCGCGTTGCGTACCTTCATGGGGCTAACCCCATGTGTCAGAATTCTCACTAGTGAGTGGAGGTAGGTGGGATAAGGTCCCATCAGGCCTTACCCTGACACTCAGTGGTAAGTGAAAAAGGGAAATTCCATCGGAAGCTTCCATCCCCTTTTTAGACAGCTGACGTGATGGGGTGATAGAGTCAACTTCTTATCTCCATCACGCGCCACCCATCTGTCAGAGCACGCCCGTACTTTTCATAGGAGTGCGATGGCCCACTTCCAGCCTTCAGTACCTTTACCGAGACTAGGAGTGGTCTTGCCGAGCTGACACTCTTGCCGAGTTGCCGAACTAATATACTGCCAAGCTGACACTCATTGCCGAGTTGTGGTTACCGAGATCAAGGCGACTAGCTGATACTGTTACCGAGGTTTAACTTAATCTTGGTATTATGGTATTTTCCCACACAATTATTATTATTATTATTATTTTTTCAATTTCATGCAAGCAAATGATGCCTTAAAGATTTGGTTTTTGAGTCTATCATGATCTCTTAATGGTCCATTTTTACATGAGAATTGCAGTTGGGTGAAGCCGATCGATCGAGTATTATCTTTTAATATTAACAACAACACAAATTTTGGTAGCTATATATATGTCTCAGTTGGGATATAATGTTTTGAAGGTCAGACACTGTCGCTTGGAAATGTAAGAAATGCATGTGAAATTGTTAGTGCGTTTCGGGGCACTGAAATCTGAGTCAGCGAGTGACTCCTTGGAAACAAGTAGAGCATCTTTGCCATCTGATTTTAATTTTATTTTTCTTCTCTCTTTCTTTTCGTTTAATGTTTGTTTATATATTAGTTAGGATGGACCAAACACCACGTATGTATACTTTTTTTGATGAATTGATGATCGATCGATCGATCGATGCGGTAAAGTCAAGCTGGTATCGGCCGCTCTCTCGCTAGCTTTTCTTTCCCCCGTCCCTATCGATTTTCCTCCTTTTACATGAAGCGCGATGAAGCTTCTTTCCCCACCATGTGACTCACTGGAATTCTAACTTGCTTGACAGGACCTACTTCAATCACAAGGACTCCATATTTGGTGGGCAATACCACAACAGGAGGCATCTGATCAGCTGTATAACGATCGAGTACAAAGTAATCCCAACGAAAGAAACCATCTTCCATTTTTAGTCCGTTCCCCATGGCAACGTAAGCACGTAACCCGTTAATTGAACAGCCCAGACCATGACCTATAGCTTTATCAATGCATGTTCACAAGAACCCTTTACCGTGTAGTATTTCCTTCCTGTGTTGTAATAAGCATATTAATTACATTTGTTTTAATTTGTACTTCTTATCAGCCCATTAATTTACAGGAGTGAGTGTTTTTAATTAGTACGAGGAAAGCGGATGATAGAAACAACCAAAAATTAATCTTCGATTTTTCCTTGTTGGTTAGGGTGACTTGAGTAACAGGTGGGAGTGCATTAGTATTTTAGGTGAGCAAAGAAAAAAAAAATGAAAGAAAGGTGTGTGTGTGTGTGTATATGTAGGGTAATATTCAGGTGGAAACTGTTCTCATATATTATATGATAACTTTTTTTATGCGGCCCACATTTGGTGATGGGACAGGGGGAATAGAAAGATCTATGTGAAACCACCTTAAATATCAAGTTTGACCCCAAACTCATGCCCATAACCCCTTCATCCGTAGCCTATAAGTTTAATGGCATCGTACTCAAAAAAAAATATTTAACCATCGATCCAACGATTTAGTCCACTTCGATGTGTGTCAATCCTTGGGATTAGTGACTTTCAGGAGGTACCCTATTGGTTGCTAAGTTTAGATGAGTTGCTAGTGGGGTCCCGCAAAAAAACAATTCATATATTTCTCACTTGAATATTTTCTATAAAAATATTCATATATATATATATATATATTTTCCCTATACGTGCTAATGGAAAGAGAAGAAACCGTACCGATGGAATAAATGGACAAACAAACACTACAGGTGGGTGGTTGCTGAATGGAAAGGTGCCGGATTCGAACGAAGGGACCACATAGCTTTTACGACGTCTTTTTGCAGGCTTTAAAAGAAAGAAAAAGGGACCGGGACGGTCGGTGTAAAGCTTGCTACGACAATCCATGTTATCAACATTTAATGATAAATAGATATAGGAATTTTCCAAAATGTTACTTATCTTTCCATGGTGCCTAACCCACCAACCAGAAAAGTCGATTTGATGCAAGTTAACATAAGGGTGAGGGTGAGAATGGCCACTTACTATATTGGTAGCCAACGGCAGTTCTCACATATTTGCATCCCAACCCCTGTAGGATTGGTGAGAATGGTGTGGATCGCTTTCTTAAATAATGCGAAGTATGCATGTAATTGTAACCTATGGTCATGTCTTGCCTGGACTGAAATGTGAATTCTCTCTCTCTCTCTCTCTCTCTCTCATCTTCCCTCAGATTCTGACCGACATCATAAAGGCTATTTCTCCGTTCAAAGGGGGGAACTTGGAATTTTCTTAGGATTCTGACAATTCTAAAAAAAAATGGTTGTACAACAAAATACATTAGTAAACTAACAAGTTGGCACTTATTTTTGCGTGATATATCCTACGTCAGCCCTCATTTTTGCATGATATCCTTGTCCGTAGCATATCACACATATTCACCTTTTCCCTCAAATCTTAAAAAATGAAGAAAACTTTATTTTCTATACATCATTTTATTTTTACTTTATGTGAAAACCCTCACACGAAACTCTTCAAATAATATTCTCTTACTCGCTCTCCACATCATCCACTCAATCATCGTAAATGGTATGTGGGCCATATCTCATCTTTTGAATTTATATAGGACTAGTAGGAGGGACGTGCGTTGCACGAAGTTGTCACTGAAAGTGTTTACGTTGTAGTTACATGTTTATAGAGATGAAAAATGGTAAGCATACAATTATCTAATTGCTAGTGTGCATATTTTGATTTTATTAATAAAGAAAATAGAAGTTTCAACCTACTATAATCAAATAAAAAAAGTATTTATAATAACACTTCATAGATACTAATATATGCTTACATTCTAAGTTCAGAGTATAAGAAAGTAGAAAGCATTTGTTTCAATTGAAAATTTTATAATAATATTTTATAAGATACTAACATATACTTACACTCTATGTATTGTCAGTGCAAGCTTTGAGCAGTCGACGGGTGGATCTTTTTCTTTCGAAGTAGGTGTTTTTGTTGCAAATGTGGGATCTTTAACTTGTAGATCGATTTTGGACCTGTAGATCATGCATATTAGTATAACAACAGAACAAGAAATGAAATAAGAAGGGAATCTAGGAAAGACCATAATGTTGTCAGTTTAATATACCTCTCAAAATCTAGATTATGTTAAAGTATATCATGGGTATACAACACACCTAAATCAACTAAGTTTACATAAGTTCATCTTTTTGTGAGTAAAGATAACGTGAAAAGTATATCAGAAACTCATTTTCATATAGGTAGACAGCATCATAAAATTATGCGGATTTGACATTTCAATGCCCCGTAGACATGAAATCTCCAATTCCATCACTAAACTTCACTAAATGTTACCAGAGTCGTTCAACTCTAGTACACTTTTTTTTTAACTTTTTTGCCGTGGACCCCATGATATCATGGGTTTTTAAAAACCCATAATATCATGGGATACAAATAGGTTTTCAACTTTTAACATTTAGATCTCATGATATCATGGGTTTTTAAACTCCTATGATATCATGGGATAAGGGCAAAAAGTAAAAAAAAAAAAAGTATCAGAATAATACGACTCTGGTGACATTTACTGAAGTTTAGTCATAAAATTCGGGATTTCATATCTAAGGGGCATTGAAATGTCAAATCCTCTAAAATTATTCAAGTGGGTCATTTGTCAAATACGATAAATGAATTGGTGTAACAAAGACTCATAGTCCTTGATGTAGCTGTAATTCATCGTCTACTTGAGATTTCCTATGAGCACCATTTTGTTGCCATTTCAATAACTCTTCTTTGATCAACATCTGAGTAATTGGGCCATCTGAATCATCCAGAACCTAGATGAGCAGATTTGACCTTGGGCCCATCCAAATTGCATGTTGCAGCAATCGATTCCTGATACACCTATTTGATAAATAAAAAATGAAATACTGAAAACCACAATATATTTAAGAGAAAAAAGGAAAATCGGTAGAAAAGCAAACACAATGTATATACCCATTTGCTGGTAAACTCGGAAAACCCTAAATTTGTATAAAATGCAAATCAAACAGAAAGCAGAGGAGGGTCTTTCTTTAACTTTTTTTTTTTTTCACATGAATTGAAGAACATCAAATATCTGCAAAATGCATAACAGAAAATCAATAACCAAATGCATGTCAAAAAGACAAAAACACATCCACTAACCTAATCCAGGGAGGAGCTTCAATTTTATTTTGCAAGATGAGGGAGGGAGGAGATGATCTTCTTACGCCGAAGAAAAACTTCAAAAGATGACAGAAATAATCTTCTTAAGCTCAAGAAAACTCCAAAAAACTCTCAGACGTCTTCCTTTTTTTTCTTGGCAAGAATGAAAATGGTTTGCATGCCGTGGACCCACACTTCTTAAGCCCAAGAAAACTTCAAAGAGCTCTCAGACGTCTTCCTTCTTTTTCTTGGCCAGAATGAAAATGGTTTGCATGCCGTGTGCCCCACAAGATTGTATCTTACATAGACATCTTACATTTAAGTGGATGCCACATGTTGAAACAAATTGTCTTGTGCATGCAGGTGGTCCACGAAATTCAAGTAAATGAATGCCAACAGATGGGTTTGAAGGAACGAGGAAGAAAAAAAAATAAGAGCAACTGTCTCTTTTTAATTATAGTATAGAGATAATATGATATAATATAATATAATATAATATGTGTAAAAAAAGACAAACTACATGGTCGACTAAAAACAGCTTGAACTGCTGCTTTTATACATGGGAATGAAAGGGAGTAATATGTGGTCAGGGGCAGACCTCCATATATGGTCTCGGGGGCAGTCCATCCGGCTGGGCATGGGTCCGCTTCCCAAACCTATATGAAAGTCTTTGGTCCTCTTCCAAATCCACTTGAAAATCGTGAATACAATCCTTATACCTTGCCAAATCTCATTCAAGCAATATTAGGAGGAAGATGGTAATGTAAAAAAAGATGAGAAAAGAAAGGAGAAAGGAAGGAGATGTTACAGTAAGAATCATACCATACAACAATCTAGGACCTAGGTTCTAAAGCAAGGCTAAAACAAAATAACAGTATTTTGTTCAATATCCTATAGATGAAGGGACACAAAAATAAGGGTAAGATCATCGTTTTTTTTTTAAGGTACTTTGTTGCACGAACTGTCATACATGAATTATTTAAATGTCAGAATCCATGTAGAACCCCATATGTGGTCAAAATTCTGTGCGGTCAATGTAAATAATCCCTTTTGTGCCTTATAAACGCTCTTAGGACACTATGATCAAAACCCCCTTTTCATTGACCGCACAGGAATCTCAAAAAAATTGGATCCCTTGCTTGGTTGACTAAATAACTACTTCACCATCATCATCCAAATCTTATTGTATTTGTCTGGCACAGGTTTTGTGAGTTGTAATCTTTCAGTCTACTCTATTCAACGGGAAGAATCTCTTTTAAGACTGGTGATGCAAGTGCAACCCTCCCTTTTTGTTGGAATGAAAAATTAACATTTTATAAACGTAGCACACATGACATCGAGTTCATCAATTAAAACCAACACTATGATTGAATCGGATAGAGTGTTTGGCTTGATGCTTAGTAAAGCATTTTACCAACCCATATTTTAATGGCAAGGAAAATGGAATCCTGTGCTTTCATGGTCACTTGTGTGAATCTTTGGCAAGGAGAATTACTAGTGTGTGGGTAAAACACCGTGATGACGAAGTTAAGCAACGATCACGGCTAAACTCGCCGAGCTCCTCAGCCTCTGTGGTAGAAGACCGTCAGCTCGGCAGTTCGGTCAATACCTTGGCAGCTCGGTAGAACAGTCCAGCTTGCAAGATCAGCACCGCGGTTCGGCAGCTCGGTATGAGTGCCAGCCCGGTACAATGGCGGGCCACGGCCAAGCTATCCTTGGTCCCAGGCCACAGCATCCCCAGCCACAGCACTAGAGTTAGAGTGGGCCGCCATTCTCCTCCTAGAGTCAGCATGGGCCGCCATCTACCTTCTGGAAATACGGCGCTCCCTGACAGATATGGGCGGTCATTTATGACGATAGGATTGCTCATTTATGGTGATAAGAGATGTGCTTTATCATCCCTGTACGCCAGCCGGCTGAAGGCGTGGAAAGTGAAGTAGGGGTGTTGTCCGCTCCACCTACGACTGCCTGTCAGGGTATGGAGCGATGGGACCTCACCTCACCTACCCCCACTCACAGAGAGAATGAACGAGGAACACTCGCCTATATATGCATGGGATCAGCCCCATGAGAGGTACGCACTAGGCAATACACAGCCCACTACTTTCAACATTAGACAAGCTCTCATTCCTCTCTTCCTCCTCCTGTTTAGTTTTCTCAGAACTAACTCAGGCATCGGAGTGCCTTCGGCTCACGGCAGCCAGGGCCTCTGACCCAAGTCTTTCTCCTTCCCTTTCAGGTTATTGGAGTTCAGCATTTCCCGTCCTAAGGAGTTTAACCTCAATCTCATCCTAATCTAAGTAGGTGTCGTTTTTACCGCCTACACCTAGTAAAATAATGATGCAATCAACGTGTAAGAATGCAGTAAAAAAAGTTTTACAAGGGAGCATACTGTATCTGTATGGACGAAAAAGGGTTGAAAATTGAAACCCACTGGTCTGGGATTTCTGACACCCGATTGATAAGTACAAGTGGACTTTCCAAAAAGACATCATATTTTATAGGAATTGTCTTCAATTATACGGGACTCCAAGTTGAATGATAGTTTAAGAGGGCTGACAACTGGGTAAGAACGTTCCTTTGCGGGGGGCACAAAAAGGCCGTTGCTTTCCGAGTAAAATGCTAGCTCATTAGTGAAATCTAATACAGAAAGTAGGGGTTGTGATTGTCCAAATCAAGAAGGAATAATTACAATGTGCATTTGCCACAGAATCACCCAAGTATCCACGGACATGGGACGTGCTAGGCAGCATCATCGCCATCTGAATTGCTGTCCGCAATGTGGATGGAGCATTGTCTGAAATTCACAGAAATCGGACAAACTTAATCATCTCATTTTGCAAATTGAAACCACGGGTTATGGGCATCAGTTTTCAGTTCACATTAACGAGCAAAGAAAAGAGAAGAGAATGGTTCGGCAATGTCCCATGGCTTTGACAGCAGGGAGTTTTACAGGGCGCGCCCACAATTAAGAGGGAGGGAGAGATATGATCCCCACTTTGATGCCTGTACGGTACCTCCCAATGCTCTGACCTTGTACGGTACAGAGCACCCACGCCACACACACCACATTTCCTTTATCTAAGAGATTCAAATCACACGTGGTCTCATGAAAATACACTTCCCCCGAATATAATACCCTATGGTATGCACCATTTAATTCCACAAGGTATGAAAAATGAGAGTTTTTATCCGCTGGTGGGGCATGCCACAGACAGGGCTGTGTGAGTAATGGTGCATGTGTTGGTGTCTCCAATGTACGGGAAGAAAAAAAAATGAGAGTTTTAATTCAATAGGATAAATCTAATTTTTCTTGTCTTGGTCACTATAATAGTGGCAATCGCTGCCATTGAAGTAAAATGTGGGCTTGGGCCAGTGCTCCGGCAAGCGAATTGCTTGGATCAAACAAAAAATAGGGCCACAAGAGTCCACAGGCAGCGAGAGAAAGGACGGTCCAGTGAGGTCATCATCAGCATGGGAAACGCACACTATGGTCACCATCTAAAAATAGAAGGGCTTTTTATCTGCGCAGCGAACCAACGCATGAAAAATACTAACTAAAATCCAACTGGAGAGGGTTGTCTCGATGAGCATGCAATGCAAAGTAACAATATATTACAGGCACAGACACACACAAAGAGACAGAAACACACGATCATCAATTGGGATATAGATTGATAGTCAATGCTAAACTAAACAGCAGCAAACAAAAGGATAAAGGGTCAGAGAAGAGAATAGGACGACTGACGAGTGGAGTGCATGGGAAGTTTCAAAACCGCGAAAGAAGAAGCCCTATCAGCTCCGCAATTCCTTAATTCCGCTCGCTCTCCTAGTGCTATCACTCTCTCTTCATCAATGAATCAACATAAATAAATAAATACAGAGAGACACACACAGAGAAAGACTATAGGTGGCCGTATCTTGTATCAGATCCAGGGCCACAAAAAAAAAAAAAAGGAAGGAGGTTTCCCCAAACCAGAAGCGGTTTAAGTGCAACGTTTGTTGTCTGATGCAAATAGAGGAAGATTCGCGAATCCGAGAGAAACCCACTTTTTCTTTCTTTCTGTTCTGAGTTTGCAAGTGCGTTAGGAGTCGTTTTCCTTCCAACCCAGAAGCCAAAAGGCCTACTTGTAGTTGTAGGATTTTGTTTCTTGCATCTACAGCCTTGGGGAGACCAGAGCTGGATTGAAGCATCCATCTCTTTCTTTCAACAGTGTCGCCGTGGCTCTTCTGGTTTGAGCTCGCTCGCTCCAAAAGAGAAGCGGATTGAGAGAGTGAATTACAGCGGCTGGAATCAATCAGGAATCTGGGAACAACCCATTTCAAGAATATTAAAAAAAGGGGGCAAAGAAATTCATGGGTCGGTCCTATTTTCTCGAGCTTCTTCTGATTGCTGCTCTTCTCTCCCTCACCCTTTCTCAAGGTGTGCCTCTCTCTCTCTCTCTCTCTCTCTCTCTCTCTCTCTCAACGTGCATGTCTTTCACTCACTCACTCACTCACTCACGAACAGCACTCTTAACCCATTGCTTGTGTAGGAATGGGGAGAAAGAAGATGAGATTTGGAACAGCACTCTTAACCCATTGCTTGTGTAGGAATGGGGAGAAAGAAGATGAGATTTGGGGAAGGAGCTTCCTCCTATGATGTTGGTGTGGTGCGTCTTCCAAACTTTCCCCGTTTTAATTAAATTCAAAAGTCATGCTTGGCTCAATCTTTGATCCCTTTCTCTTTTTTTTTTCTTTTTTCTTGGTTTGAGTTTGACAGGTGAATCTGGAGAGAGTTGATAGAGGCACAATGGAAGTCACAATGGATTACTCGGACCCCGGGGCCAATACGAGCCCTGGAAATGGATACATGATCCCCACTCCGCCAGCAGGGGCCAGTGGTGGTTAGCAGTCTGAAATCAAACCATGACTGAATAATACCCCTTCAAAATTAGGGTACCTGGTGTTTTCTTTTTTCTTTTTTCTTTTTCTTTTTGTTTCCCCTTCTCTCTCATAATAAAATAAAAATGTATGTGTAGTATTTATTACCTCTGCTTCTGTAAGTCTGCCAAATGAGGAATGAGCAGTGTAAACTATAAAACATTGTAAACTAAAACTGTTATGTGATATCTGCTGCGGTTGGAATGTGTTGGTGATTTGTCGGATTAAATTGTGTTGGTCGTCATTTTTTTTAAATCTGCGGTGTCCTTTTAGATTGGAATTGGATACTTTATGAACTCATTGCAACCTTGCCAAGGTGATAGGAAAATAATACTTACGGGAGCCAGGCATCTCTCTCTCTCTCTCTCTCTCTCCTTTTTTTCCATTGAGAATTGAACAGCTGAGAACCCCCAAAACCCCCCAAAAAAGATGTCAAATGCGAGGTAGCTCTGCTTTTGCTCAATCAAATAAAAAATTCACTGCATAATTTTTTCCACTAGCCCATTCGGGACCTCCAAAAGATCATTTTAATCAACATTGACATTCTCCAATGGATGGATGGACGAGATTGGGTCACATCTAAAATTGCCATATGCAACGTTTCGATCGGGCCGTATATTGACCCTGATAATGTGAGTTTGACTGGCTGATTTCCACCAAATGGAAAGAAATCTATCTCGGCGGACACGAAAATGTGACATAAAAGAACCAACCTTGCAATACTGAGTTATCTTGAGAGTATAGGAGGGATGACTGTGTCTCTGTGGATACTGGATATGACTCCCGCTCTCATCATACTGCCGCCTAGGGATTGGCCTGTAGGTTTGGGTGGCATCTCTTCGCCACGAGCACGAGGCCAAGCAAGAAAAGGAGAAAATACAAAGATTACTTATGCTAATCATCGCCTCTGCTCAAATTAAGGAGGAGAAAAGGCAGGTAGCACAGTGTCAGCTCTTGCCAGGCACAGTAAGACAGGCTGCAGCAGGAAGCCTATGCATGGTTGGAATAGGAGATGCATGAGCTGCCCTACCACCACTTACTCGACCACCACCACACCTACCGTGAAACCAACTTCATTCACCTTCATAAACACAGAAAGAGGACAACCAAAACACACTCCACTCCAGAATCTACAGTCCTCCCCTCTTCCCTTAAAATGATCACCCATCTCAACCACCCAACCCAAACATAGCCCTTGAACACTTTGAAAATGTTATGTGCATATGCACCAACGCAAGTACAGTACAAGAAGCTAATCCCACGTGGATTTTAAAAGGCTAACGGATACCACAACATGGGCTGGCCCCAAAAGCCCATTGGACCTCAGATCCGACATGACTGCAGTGCAGACCACCTGGATCCAAGTCTAATGTTAGAGCAAGGCCCAGCAGGCCCGGAACCTTCCATAAGCCCAGCTGATCAGAGGGATCGAGCAGTATGCTTGCCCCACTTGTATTTGTTTAGTGTCTAGAGATTTATTCAGCTCTCTCTTCAACATATGTATGTATGTATGTATGTATTTATTTATTTATTATCTCTCTCACTGCGACATTTACTTGAAAAGAAACTAGTCGAAGAAGCTTCCTTGTACAAAATGAGGGGTCGGACAACTTCCACTTTGGGCTGGTCGACCAACTCTTCTCTATATATAGGCATGCATTCCTCTTTCCACAGTCACATTCCATTATTAACAACGTTTTGGTAAATTCTCTTTCCCTATCATTGCATTTACCTCTGTTATTTCAGTGCCGAATCCCAGATCAGGATCAAAGCAAAGCTTGATCAATTACATTATTATCTTCATCAATGATGATCTGAGCACTATCTGAGTGAGGAGAGAAAATTGATATTGGACAAATACTCAAATCTTCTCGACAGGATGTCATAACAAAATCTACCAATCAGCCACCTTTGTACTTTATCCACCAAGGCATTGATCGTTGAAACAGACAGAACAAAATTATCCCACAACTTTAAAGCCAAAGCAACTGTTACCGACCTTCACCGCCATCCGACTCCCACCAGTATCAATCTAAACATCCTCATGAACCCACATCCATAAATGCTTACCCCAACACATCCTTTGGGAGATCCACTTTTCTTTTTTTCTTTTTCTTCTGGGGGGATGCGAGCAGTCATGGTAGAACCTGGAAACTAAACACTCCTGTAGTCCTGCCCCTTTCAGATATTCTAAATTCTAACCGTTTTCTCTCAGTTTCTCCTCAGGAGACTGATCGCTGGATGGCCCTATTCTCATCCAATTCAGTCTTGAAACACTCAAACCCACCTTCTAAATTCTGATCTCGGTCTCCAGTACTCAAATTCAATCCCCCTGCGGTCCCCCATAATCTTAATTGAGCAGAAAGAACGCAATGACTACTGGCCCTGCTCATTAAAATCTGTAAAATATCTTTGGAAGAAAGTTTTTCCAGTTCTTCACTACCAAGGTTCAAGATCCCTGCAACAGCCATTAGCTATATAATCTTGAAAGTGTGAACTAAACCAAGGAAAATCCTGTAAATCCATAACAGCAGAAGAAACACTAACCAATCAAGTTAAAACACAAGCGACCTTGCAGTGCATACAAGGTCTACAAAGAGGGCTAAGCCAACTCCCTAGCACAGCCCCTAGAATACCACTAAACACCACTAGCAACACTTTCAACCTCCAAAAAGGAAAGAGAGAGAGAGAAGGTGTAGCCCTTCCCAGGTCAAGCCCTACACAAACACAGATGAACGCAGAAGTCAGGCTTTTGAGCCCCTTCAAGAACATCCCAAAGAACCAAAAGTCCAGACTCCTCAATGGGATGCTGAAGGATCACCAGGGACTTTGCCCGACTCAAACTGGTGAGAAGAAACACTTACCTGGGGAATAGCTCAAGGAACAGAGGAGTCTCTCATTCAAACTCCTACACAACATAAAGTGTATAGGAGTTTCTGACTGCTAAAAATAAGTCTAAAGATACCTGGAATAAATTGGATGACATTATCATTGTTAGAAAAAGAAGATTAAAGAAGTGCATAGGGAGAGGAAAGCTTAAGCACCATACTATTGGATCTTGACGTGTAACTGTGTAAGTCCAAACAATGGACTGGGTTCCACCTGCGATCCTGCTTTAAGCCATGGGTCAAGAAACTAATTAACAATTTGGAGTGAAGAGGATTTGTTCAGGAGGCCACTTCCTATTCGAGGCTAGTACTTGGGCCGTATTTCTTTGATTAATTCTAACCAACTTATTGTATATGGGTGTTGGATGATGACGGTGATTATGCATAAAGCTATCCTGAGCAATCACATGATTGCTTATTATTTACATAAAACAGTCTCATCTAGTACTTGTATTCCTGTGTTTTACTTTGAAATATTAATGGATTTGCCTGCAGCCAAGATTGGAGTATTACTTGTTGTATTGATGAGTTAACCACCAAAAAAATAGATTAAATATTTAATTATGGCCCTTAAAGTTAGTTAAAATTCTCGATACTACAGTGCTCTGCAATTTTCCATTCAAACACTGAAGGTTTTCTGTTCTCACTACTAATTGCAAACCCTTTTTAGGTCGTTGATCCACTGAGAAGCAACTGGGTTGGAAAAACTTTCAAATATTGGTTCCCTTCATGACATAAACATAAAATTAAGGATAATTTCTCTTTTCATGCAAGAATTCTTTGGATTCTGTCAAAATTAAAAAGAATCTCATGATGGTCAAAGTAGTTGATCGATATTGTCGATATAAGATGTGAGAAGTAATAAAAATCAAAAATTGTTTTTTGTAAATATTAGAAAAAGCATGTGATTATACGAATTTTGCTCGAAAAAATCATTCCAACTTCGTTCAATTATCCTACAGAATTGCTAGTTTGAAGAAAATACTTCCATCACAATTCACAACCCATCTCAATGTCAATGCACCAAAGAAAAACATTTGATAAAAAGAGCATATTAGTGAGTCTACCTTGAAAAGATTCCAGCGCTGTATTTGAGACTAAACAATGAGGAATTCCAGGCCTTATACATTGATTGGTGATTTGCATAATCGTTTATTGATTGATATTAATGAGATGGTCTTTACATGTTATCTTCTCTTATTTCCTTTCATTTCCATATTAACTGTAAATGGATAATGATGCTAATGAGAACCATGACCTAGGGTTTACCTAGAGGAGACCTTGGATGTGATTGGATTAATACCCATGTTTGTTCATACAAGGAAAGCCTAGCCAGACACCGATCTTATATATGGTTCTTTGAGTTGGCATAAACATCCACTCAATTGAAAGTTTAGCCTTGGTCTGATCACCCGTGATAGGAGCTAATATTACTTTCCCATCATGATGAGATTCTTTGGGGTGAATGTACACCAAGAGCTTAGCCTTGGGCTGATCACCCGTGATAGGAGCTAATATTACTTTCCCATCATGATGAGATTCTTTGAGGTGAATGTAGGCCACTGGGTACCATGCTTTGACACTTTACATGGTACCAAGCTTTTGGCTAGCAGACTCCGGAAACTTTGTTTTGGTCGGGCTATGACCCCGTGCATCCCCGCCACAAGTCATACGTAGTACAGGAGGACAGCGTTATAATTTCCCGCAGTACTAGCCTTTGTGGATGTGCCTCACTGATAGATGGATGGTTATAGTTTGCTTCTCTTCTATTGATTCATTATGGACCTTATTTCATTGCACAATCTGCCCAACATTTCTTTTCATGGTTACTCTATTGATCATTATCATTGTCTTTACTCCTTTTGAGGCATTCATACTATGCTATCTATATACTGTGCTACCAGGTCCTTTGGATCTGATTTTGTTAAACCTTGGTGCCATAGGTAGTGAGTCCAATTCCGGTACCCCACAGGGTGAGGTGTTCTATGAGGCGCCTATTGTGGAGGATTTCGGATGGCAACCTAGCAAATCAGCCAATGGATTGAGTGCAGTCACTTTGGAGAGTGTTGCTGATTGATATGTTGGATGTCTTTGTTGTGTAACAAATCACCTTATACATATTGAACTTGTAGTCCTGACTTGCACCCTACATTTGATATTTGTGTGGGATTATACCAATTGGATGGATTTGGGTTATATTGCTTTTGCTAATTTTTATTACATTGCTTCCGCATAAATGTTCCTTATTACATGTTTGAAAAGTTTTAAATTGGACCACACTACGGACTACAATCCTGGATGTCCACCGCCAACTTTGGATTGTCGCGTAGTCTTCAGAATCTGAAATTGGGGCATGACAGAGCCGGTGGTTTAAACCATGGTTTAAAAAATCAGATGAGTCCGAGTCACATACCGAGTTGAGTCCTTTGGACTCGAACTCAAATGGGTGGGACTCACCCAAGTCCCACATGTCAACTCAAAGAGAAAAAAGAAAAAAAAAAAAAGAAGGGGACAAGAGGACATGAGGGATGGACAGAAAAAAAAATAATTCTGGGCTGCTGGCTGGCACTGGAGAGAGAGAGAGAGAGAGAGAGAGAGAGAGAGGCCCTTGGATTTGAAAAAAAAAAAAGCGTACCTGGGTGGGTCTGTTATGTAGTTTGTACTTCTGTTGCTTGCTGTAACGTCACTGTTGCTGCCTTCTACCAAAAAATAAAAAATAAAGAACACATCATTGTCGCTGCCTTGTTGTTGGCTGCCACTGCTGTTGTTGGCTGGTGCCTGGTGCCTGGTGCTGTGAGGGCTTCTTGCTACAGTGCTACTGTTGTTGTTGACCTTATTGATGCTGTGCTGGAATGGTGCTTGCAGGTGCTTGGTACACTCAGTCTTAGCCCATCGAACCCACCTTTGTTCTTTTTTCGTCTTCTTCTTCCTTTTTTCTTCTTTTCTTCTTTTCATTACACTCAGTCTTAGCCCATCCAACCCACCTTTGTTCCTCTTTTTTTGCACCCACACAACTGCTTATATTTTTTTTTCTGGGCATTCCAAAGGACTGGACCTGACTCGGCCGAGTCCCACCCGATGGCCAAGTTGGGTCCGAGTCCGATTTTTTTAACCATAGTTTAAACACATTGCTATTTCCAAAAAAGTTCTTCCTACACTTCTTTTGGGGAATATGTAATTGTTAAGTTTATTCAACCTTAAACACCTTTATTATTAGTTTTTTGGCAGTTCAACTTTAAATATCTTAATGATAAAACTATAAAAGCCAGTAAAAATCGCAATGCTCCAACTAGTACGGGCTAAAAGAGACTCATGACAATCATAAAAATCAATTCGACGCTTTTAATTTCCAACGCTGCCAAAGATCAAAAATTCATACTCCAACAAACTTCATTGTAGAACCATTCCAAAAAAAAAAAAAAAAAACAAAAGAGCCCCTATTGTGTAGGTTGCCCACCAAATTACCTTGCTCACAGAGCTAGCAAGGTCAACCGAAATCTATACCCTATTCTAAAAGGCACGGTCACTCCTTCCAAGTCAAACAACCACATGAATCATAAATTCAATACCATGGTAATTGGCTTATTCTCCCTACTACATTACTTAATACTTTTTTAACTCAAAAATCTAGGGGTATACCATTTGGCCATATTCCTATGGGTACGCTGTTTGGCCTCCTTTTTAGTAATAAATAAATAAATAACATTTTTACTAGTATTGTCTTCACCTATATCTCAGATATTTTGTTAATCATTCCTTGACTTAAATTTAATTCCTGATCTACTTACACCATGCACTTGACACTCCATATTTAGCACATCTTTATAAAATATTCGTTAGCCATATTTTTAGCTTTTCATTTTTCTCAAGACCCCTTTTATATTCATCACGCCCTCTTGGATTGAAGCCTATAGTTTTTTCTTTCACTTATCTTGACATTTTCATCAATAAAAATACCGTTCTATCGTTCCGTAATTATCTTATCTGATATCGATTCTCATGTCATTCACACTTCACCAACTTACACCTTTCTTAATGTCTCCTTTAGATATTATAGCTCTTTAATCAAGAGGTTTGTTATCAATTAGTGAAAAGAAAGCTCTTTTCACCAGTAGCCATTAAAACTTGTATGCCACGATAATGTGTACAACTTTTGTTTTCTTTGTACTCCTAAGCATATCATTGAACCCGTTTAATATAACATGCCATTTGAGTTTGTAACTCACTAGGAATCATCTCCATTCCAATATCTTTATCAATAATTTATCTTTCACCATTGGTCACCTTTTCCCTTTTAAGTTATTCATCATAATCAAATACTCGTCGTAACTATGTTGGGGTCGGCTACATGAATTATGTTTCTCCATTCGATATATCCTAAGCCAAATTATCGGATAGGTCGCACTTCTTAAGAACCAGCCTGACTACTTCCATCCACATCCTCTTCGGCCTACCCCTTCTCATTGGTGGGTCATCAACGTGCATAGAAAGACTTTTCTTCAACAGCATTGTTGTTGACTTGTTGTCCAGCATTAGACATGTCCAAATCATCTCAAACGGGTTTCTCTTATTTTATCATCTATTGATGATGATGATGATGATGATTGATGCCACCCCTAAATTCTCTTGAAAGCTCATTTCTGATGCTATCCTTCCTAGTTTTACCACACATCCACTTCAACATTCTTATCTCTACTACACTCATTTTGTGCATGTTTTGCTTCTTGATTGGCCAACATTCTGCTCCATATGTCATAGTTGTTGTTTTGTAAAATTTTCCCTTCAATCTAGTTTGCAATTTGCATGCGCCGGTCACAATGCACTCCAAAAGCAAGTCTCCGCTTCAACCATCCTGCTTTTATCCTATGCTCTACATCTCTCAATCCTTACTAATCATCAAGCCAAGGTATCGAAATGAGTCTCTTGGTGATATCACTTGCGCTTCAATTCTCATAGTAGTTTCAACTCGTCGTACATGTCCATTGAAGTTGCACTCCATAGATTCTGTCTTTGTACGACATTTTTTTTAAACCCTTGGATTCTAAAGCCTCTCGCTATCTCCCAAGTTTCGCATTTATATTATCTCTTGACTCATCCACAACACTATATCATCTGCAAACAACATACACTAAGCTACATCTTGAATATGAGCTGCCAACTCATCCATAATCAATGTTAACGGTAAACAGATAAAGTCTTAAGGCTGACCCCTGATACAAACCTATGGTCACTGAAAGACCACATGTCCCTCCATAAGTAGTTCTTACACTCGTTACCGCTCCCTCATACTAATAATAGTGATCTAATTTCTAATACAAAAATAATCTAGTTGCATGTTAATCATGGGGAGAGGGGAAGGGGATGGAAATACCTACCTATGGTCTAGGGATGTGCAAAATATAATTTGATCGTCCTAACCCTTGATCTAAATTTTAAGGACCTCAAAGTTGGAAGTTTTATCCCTTAGGGCTTGTTTGGCAATTAACTAGTAAAGTTAAAGTGAGGTGAATCCAGACAAGAAAAGACAATGGGTCATATCAAAAGTACGCATTTTCAAAATTCCCACTATTTTTTTTTTAAAAAGTCAAAAAAGCAACATCCTTTCTCCACTAAAAGACAAAACTCCACCTTTTTATACAAAAAGTCAAAAAGATTCCATATCAAACAACTAAAAATAAAATACCATCATAACCTCTTATATTTTATTCTCTATTGATTTGACGCTTCACTTCACTTTACTTCAATTCACCATACATCCAAACATGCCCTTAGATGAAGTGCAGGTCTTTTTGTCAACATTTATTGAGGTTGGATGAGTACGAATAAGAGAGGGAAAAAGTGATTATAGGTGGACCCAAGTGGGACCCACAAGGCAGTTATCATGGTTTATTAGCACCTAGTTACTTTTGATAATTCTGGTCCAAAATCAATAACATATTTTGCGTCCTAATGTTTTTTTTTTCACTTTTTGCTAATGAGGGTATCCCTGAGGTCTTTGACTCAACAGGACTATTCCCTCGGGTGGAGATAAGTCCACAAAATTAGGTCATTAGGTCATCATTTCATGAGCTTTTGTGGACTTAATTAGGTTTAATTGCATAGAATTGTACTTAATTTCATGATTATATGTATTAGGGGATACTTTTGGGAAAATGGTCAGAATTGGTCAAAATTCATTGAATTGCATGACCTTGGGAGATCACTTTTGAGGCTCTCTTTCTCTATCCATTCCATTCCACTCCCATCCACCCTTTCTCTCTAATCCCTTTCTTCTTCTTCTCCCTTCTAACTCTTTAGACATAGGTTGAGAGATCATGTTGAGAAAATGATGCAGAAAGGAGAATCTTAATTTTTTGTACTTCAAGATCAAGGAATAAAGACACTACTTGGATTGATTCTGCATGTTCTTTATGTAAGTGATTTAATTTTTTCTTTCTGGTTCTTTTATGTGTTTTGATTGGAGACAATTATTTCACATGATTAGATCTAAGGTTTTGAAAATGAAATAAATGGATTAAAAGTCGAGAGACATCAGGTAATCACTTGCGTTTTTTTTCCTACTCTGAGAAGAGAGGACTTCATTATCACATTTTCAATACTTGTACGATCGTCTAGTTTCTAAATCTTGGATACATCTTTTTCGCTTTTTATTTTTTTTCCACCCCTTTTGTTTTTATTTTAAGTTAATATTCTTATTATTATTATTTTTATTTACAAATTCTTGATTTAGGAACCCCGACTTGCATCTTTCCATGTAGAAATTTACTATTTTTGTTACTTGCATAATCTGTGGTGGGAAAGTGTTTTTTTTTTTTTTTTTGGGGACAATTACCGTACGGACTGCCCTAAAACTGATAATTACCCCAGAACAGCTAGAAAAAGTGAATTTTCCGCAGAACAGTCTGATCCGTAGGATATCGCAGTATCCTAGGAAAGTAGGATATCCTACAATAAAAAAGGGGAAAATTTGAACTGTTAATTTTTTTTATTTTTTTCCTTGACTGTGGGACCACCAAACCACCATCCAAACCATTGGATAGCTGTATGAGTGTAAGAACTAATATCGCACCAAATTTGAACCATTGATCTATCACGGTTATCTAGAAATTTGCAAAAAAATCACATTGTTTTGCAAATTATAAGAATAAATTATAAGCCATGTTTTTTTTTTTTTTTGCATATTTCTAGATAACCGTGATAGATCAATGGTTCAAATTTGGTGCGATATTAATTCTGACACTCATACAGCTATCCAACAGTTTGGATGGTGGTATGGTGGTCCCACAGTCAAGGAAAAAAATAAAAAAAACTAACTGTTCAAATTTTTCCGCTTTTGATTGTAGGATATCCTACTTCCCTAGGATATCGCAGCTTGCGATATTGTACGGATCGGACTGTTCTGTGATAAATATACTTTTTCCAACTGTTCTGGGGTAATTATCAGTTTTAAGGCAGTCCGTACAGTAATTGTCCCTTCTTTTTTTTTGTACATGCTTCATATTTAGAAATTGCATTAGAACAGGCGTTTGTTGCTGAAATCACAATGTTTAATGACTGATTAGAAAGATTAAATTTGGACTTGGTAGGTGCTTAGTTTCCATCGAAACTTTGCAGAATTAATATTTGGAAACAAGTCTTTGCAACCCTAGAGTTTCAAAGAAAAATAAGTTTGGGAAGTGGGGTAAACATCGGCCTAAACAGGGATAGTTGGACAGCCTACAATCAAATTTCCAGCACAAAACAGTTCAATTAGGCATCTTTAGGTGATCATATCTTTTTCGTTTTAAGTCCTTTTTTTCGATTCTTTTTTTTTTTTGTTATGTTCATGCATCATCAGAGTATTGATCCCAGTCATTAGATTTAGGTTCATATCATCCTAGGCCAGTCGTACAGTCCAGTGAAAACAGGCATGTGCACAGTTTTTTCCATACTTAGAAATTTTCAAGATTCATCATATTTTTTTAGAAACTTTTCTAGATTTGCATTGTTACAATTTAGGGCATTATAGATCATTCATATTTGCATAAAAATTGATTTTGGTAAGTAGGATCTAATTTAAGAAACTTTGTTTTGATTTTTCTTATATTGGTTGTTTGATGTGTGTATTCTTTTGCAGGTTTTAGCTTAATTAGTATTATCTAGATTAGGTTTCTTCATTTAGATTAGTATTCTTATTTTTGGAAACTATTGTATTTAAATTTTTTTACATTCAGTTATTTTAGCAAAGTTGATGTAATTTAATTAGTTTCCATTTAGGCAAGACTTAGTGATTATTTAGGATAGGTCAAAGTTGGAAGGTTTCTTAAAAAGCATTGCTCCCTGTGGATCGACCTAGACTTACCAGATTATTACTATAATCTCACCCTACACTTGGGGTCCGATCAAGTTTTTGGCGCCGTTGCCGGAGAGCACCAGCAAAGGTAACTTTCTGACTTTCATATTTAAATTGTACATTACTTTTGGCATCTTGCTAGAAATAGGGGGTGCATGCATGGAATGTTGAAATTGCCCTAATTTGGATTGGGAAAGTGCATGGAATGTTAGTAATTCACATCATTGATTTTTAGAAAAATCCAAAAAGTTACCAAAATTTTCCAATTTTTAGGATTTATTTTTTTTGTAGTTAACTCCCTAAGGAAGGAAAGTGAAACTAAGGCCTAAAACTGCGTTCTTTGGTTAAGCTCGATGCCTAAGAAAAGCCTTGTCCCAAAAGGGGAAATAGTCAAGCTATTCGAGGCAAGTGGATTTTAAGCGGGACCGTTGTGACCTCACCACTTACCTGGGGGCTAACCTGGTCGAGTTAACTTCATAAGTTCGAGTTAAGGCTGAGGTGAACTTTTTGACCTTTAGTGAGGTTTATTGATGTTCTAAGTTAGTTTCTTTATTTCCACCATTTAAAAAAAAAAAAAAAAATTTCAAGATTCCCAAAAAGAAGGAAAGGCCCCGGCCAATTTGGCAAAGAGATTCAGTGCACAGATTAAGAAGGAAGGAGTCTCCGATTAAGAGCAATATTGAAAACTTTGAATCCCCAAATCCATAAAGTCCTTTGAGACCATCACCAATGGCAAGTGGGTCCGGCAGTGGCAACAACAATAATGACCGGAATGGCCGAATGACAATGATAATAACGGGGAGGTCAACCAAAGGGCTAGGAGTTTACAAGAATACCTTCAACCCACACGGACAACCACACCTTCTTGCATGGTCGTCCCACCCAATGTGGGAAATTTTGAAATAAAACCGGGCGTGATACAATTACTCCTTAAGTTCCATGGCCTCGATTCAGAAAGTGCGTACTCGCACTTAAGAAAATTTGAAGAAGTATGTGCCACTTTACACTTCAATAATATTGGGGAGGTCATAGTCAAATTCAGATTATTCCCTTTTTCACTGAAAGAGAAGGCAAAAATATGGTTGCATTCCCTTAAGCCCAATACGATTACCACTTGGAATGTTATGGTGCGAGAATTCTTGAAAAAGTTTTTCCCACTTCACAAAACCAACACTTTGAGAAAACACATGATGAATTTCAAGCAAAAAGACAGAGTCTTTCTTCAAGTGTAGGGAACGCTACAAAAAGCTCTTACAAGCCTGCCCACATCATGGATTCGAATCATGGCGCATAATTGGTATGTTTTATGATGGGTTAACTTCTGAAATGCGCCAATTCGTTGAAATGATGTGTAATGGTGAGTTTTTGAGCAAAAACCCAGATGAAGCATGGGAATACTTAGATTCACTTGCAGAAAGTGCCCAAAATTGGGACACTTCGGATGGAGTTGATAATCCAAGGCAATCGAATAATCCTAAGGGAGGGGAAATATATCGACTTCAGGAAGATGAAATGGAACTCAATGCAAAAGTAGCCTCCCTAACCAGAAAAATTGAAGCCATAGAACTGGGGATGAGTAAACAGCCCGTCACTGTGTGTGGTATTTGTGACTGTGACACTCATTCTTCAGAGGATTGCCCAACAATCCCTGCTTTCAAAGAGGTGTTACAAGAACAGGCCAATTCTACCAATGCATAGCAGAGGCCGTTCAACAATCAACTCGGTAACTCGTACAACCCCACTTGGAGGAACCATCCCAATTTTAGTTGGAGGAATGGGCCTGCTGCTAATCAGGAGTTAGTCCCCCAAAGACCTACACATCAAGGTGGTGACTTTAGGCCCTCAACACAAGGAGCCCAATACACACCACCCCCTCCACAGTCTCAAAATAGGTCTTTGGAGGATCTGCTGACAAATTTGATTCAAACTCAGAATTCCATCATTCAAAACAATCAACAATTTTTTCTAGACTTTCAAAAAAAGGTGAGAACCTCAATTGGCCAACTCAGTTATGCTCTTCAAAACAGAGAGAAGGGGGCTTTCCCAGCCCAACCACACCCAAACCCTAAGGGACAATATGAAGTGGCCAATGCAGGTCCCTCTACCTCGAAGGAGCAGGTGCAAATTGTGACCACTTTGTGGAATGGTAAAGAAATTTCGAAAGATGATCCGAAAAAAAGAAAATCACCTCCATCCTCGGATCAAAAAGTTTCTTCAAATAAGTCTGAATCTAAAGAGGTCTTAGAAAAGGTTGGTGATGACACAAGGAAGGAACCCGAAATTTCTAAGTACAAGCCTGTGGCCCCATTTCCACAACGACTGAGATCGCCAAAGCAGATGGTCCCAAATGAGGATATTCTGGATATCTTCAGAGAAGTCAAGATTAATATCCTACTTTTGGATGCCATCAAACCGACTCCATCTTACGCTAAGTTCCTCAAAGATTTATACACAATCAAGCGTAAGATGCATGTTTCTAAGAAAGCTTTCTTGGCCAAGCAAGCAAGCTCACTTTCCCCAAATATAAAGATCCGGGATGTCCTACAGTATCGTGCATCATTGGAAATTCTCAGATCGAACAGGCTTTACTCGACTTGGGGGCTAGTGCCAATCTACTTCCTTACTCGGTTTATCAACAGTTGGGGCTAGGCAAGTTGAAACCTACCCAAGTCACTCTTCAGCTCACTGATAGATCAATAAAGAAACCGAGGGGGATGGTGGAGGATGTCTTAGTACAAATAGAGAAGTTCTACTTTCCAATGGACTTCATCGTTTTGGATATCCAACCCATGGCAAACCCTAAAGCTCAAATTCCGGTAATATTGGATAGACCCTTCCTAGCCACTTCAAATGCACTGATCAATTGCCGAAACGGTGTAATGAAGCTTTATTTTGGAAACATGACCATTGAGCTCAATGTTTTCAATGCGGGCAAACAAATGCGGGATGATGGTCCTGATTTTGAAGAGATTGACATGATTGAGGCCATTGTTCAAGAATCTCTTGCGGAGTTCGCCAACCCCAATTCTTTGTGCCCCTTTGAATCTGATTTGCCCAATTCTCTTAACAGTGAAGATGATATTGTTCAAATGGCCAGTAGTGTGTGGAACCCGAAAAATGAGGAACTAGTGCCATCTGGGTCTAAATCTCTTCCCTCTCAGGTGAGGCCACCCAAACCTGAGTTGAAACCTCTGCCAATTGACCTCAAATAAGCGTACCTAGGGGATGATGAAACGTTCCCAGTTGTAATTTCTGTGCACCTAGACAAGGACCAAGAGGTGCAATTAATGGAAATACTTAAGCAACACAAGGGTGCAATAGCATGGACTGTGGCTGATATTAAAGGCATTGACCCTTACATGTGTACCCACCATATTTACCTTGAAGAAAATGCAAAACCTTCTAGACAAATGCAACGCCGGCTAAACCCCACCATGCAAGAGGTAGTTAGGGCTGAGGTGTTAAAACTTCTGGACGTGGGTATCATCTATCCGATCTCGGATAGTCAGTGGGTCAACCCTACCCAAGTCATACCAAAGAAAGCTAGCGCACTGTAGTCAAGAATGCTAAGGATGAACTCATCCCTACCCGGATACCCACAGGTTGGAGGGTATGTATTGACTACAGAAAGCTCAATGTGATCACACGTAAGGACCATTTTCTGCTACCCTTTTTAAACCAAATTTTGGAAAGGGTAGCAGGTCACCCATACTACTGCTTCTTGGATGGATACTCAGGATACAATCAAATAGAAATCGCCCCTGAGGACCAAGAGAAAACCACATTCACATGTCCCTTCAGAACTTTCGCCTACCGGCGAGTGCCCTTTGGACTGTGCAATGCTCCCACTACTTTCCAACGGTGCATGCTGACCATATTCAGCGACATGGTGGAGCGTTTCCTCGAGGTCATGGATGATTTCCCCATTTTCGGTAATTCTTTTGAAGACTGCTTAAGTAATTTGGAAAAGGCCCTTGTTAGATGTGAAGAAAAGCACCTAGTGTTAAATTGGGAGAAATGTCACTTCATGGTTCGCCAAGGAATAGTCCTTGGCCACATTATTTCATCCACGAGAATGGAAGTTGACAAGTCAAAAATAGATCTGATCTCAAATCTGCCCATCCCAAAAACCGTTAGAGATATCAGATCGTTCTTAGGGCATGCAGGCTTTTACAGAAGGTTTATAAAAGATTCCAGCGCTATCTCTAGACCACTATGCAACCTTCTGTTAAAAGATACTCAATTTGAGTGGACTGAGGCATGCCATGAAGCTTTCACCAAGCTAAAGGGCATGCTGACTTCCGCTCCGATTATGCAACCGCCTGACTAGAGCCTGCCCTTTGAACTTATGTGCGATGCAAGTGATTATGCGGTTGGGGCTGTGTTGAGGCAACGTAAGGAAAAGAAACCTTACGTAATTTATTATGCAAGCCGGACCTTGAATAGCGCATAGATCAATTATTCCACCACAGAGAAAGAATTATTAGTTGTGGTCTTTGCGCTTGACAAATTCTGCTCATACTCGTTAGGATCCAAGATCACTATGTTCACCAATCATTCGACGCTGAAATACCTTCTCTCTAAGAAGGATGCAAAACCGCGCCTCATTCGTTGGATCCTTCTACTCCAGGAATTTGATATCGAAATCCGTGATAAAAAGGGAGTAGAAAATGTAGTTGCAGATCACTTATCACGACTTGTCATTTCCAAATCTTTGGAATCCACACTCATCCAGGACAACTTCCCTGACGAACAATTGTTGGCAATATCGCAATTACCCTAGTATGTAGACATTGCCAGCTATCTTGCAACAGGCACAGTCCCAGAACATTGGAAAAAGCAAGATAGGAATAAATTCTTTTCTGAGGTTTGGAACTTTTTATAGGATGACCCGTATTTGTTTAAATACTGCCCAGACCAAATCATTAGAAGGTGTGTGCCAGATGATGAGCAAAACAGTGTCATCTCCTTTTGTCATACACAAGCATGTGGGGGCCATTTTTCTTCTAAAAAAACCGCCTTTAAGATTCTACAATGCGGTTTTTACTGGCCCACCCGTTTTAGAGATGCCCATGAATATTGCAAGTCTTGTGAAAATTGTCAAGAATTAGGTTCCATCTCAAGAAGGAACATGATGCCCCTGAACCCAATTTTGATCATTGAGTTGTTTGATGTATGGGGTATAGATTTCATGGGACCGTTTCCCCTAAGTTTTGGTTATCTCTACATTTTAGTAGCTGTTGATTATGTGTCCAAGTGGATTGAAGCTATCCCATGTCGGACAAATGATGCTAATGTTGTTAAGAAATTTCTGAAGGAGCACATATTTTCTAGATTCGGGACGCCACGAGCCATCATTAGTGATGGTGGTACCCACTTTTGTAATCGTGTAATCGAATCATTGTTGAAAAAACACGGAATTACACATAAAGTGGCTACCCCCTATCACCCGCAGACCAGTGGACAAGTTGAGGTCTCAAATCGAGAAATCAAACATATATTGGAGACCACAGTAAACCCTACTCGCAAAGATTGGTCCCTTTGACTAACCGACGCGTTATGGGCTTACCACACTGCATTCAAAACACCAATAGGGATGTCTCCATACAAACTGATTTATGGGAAAGCTTGCCATCTTCCGGTGGAATTGGAACATAGAACATATTGGGCACTAAAACAGCTAAACTTTGATATGGAGAAAGCTGGAATTAAGAGGAAGTTCTAGAAGAATGAATTGGAAGAGATTCACAACGAGGCTTATCAAAGTTCTCGTATTTACAAAGGACCAAGGTTTTCCATGATAAAATCATTCTTAGAAAAACTTTTCACCCTTCACAAAAAGTCCTTTACAATTCTCGTTTGCATCTCTTTCCCGGGAAGTTGAGATCTCAATGGAGTGGCCCCTTTATTGTTAAGCATGTTTCTCCTCACGGGGCGGTTGAGTTGGAGAATCCCAAGGATGGTTCAGTTTTCAAAGTGAATGGGCAAAGTCTAAAACCATTCTTGGAGCCATTTGATTCAGAGGACACTATTTTACCTCTGACTGGTCCTGACTATCAGGACCGACGAGCGTTGGATCTGACAGTGTTCAACTTTGTGTACATATGTAAATAGATCTTGTTGCGTTGTTTTTGTGTCTTTTGCCTCACTTTGGACAGATTCACGGAAGATCTGCAATATCTCAAGTGCTTTTCTAAACTTTACCCTCTGTTACTTTTATGTTCCTCATGTTTCATATGTTCAATGCATATCATTGATTTACACATCGAGGACGATGTTCATGCTAGGTTGGGGGGTAGGAACACACATACTTGTCCATCGTTAGACAAAAGTTTTACACTCTTTTTTGTTTAATTTAAAAAATAAATAAATAAATTTATTCTTGTTTGTTTTTAGGTTTTTGAAAAAAAAAAAAAAAGGAATTTCGAGAGGATTTTTTATAAAACGAAGATACCTCAAATTTCAGAATTTTTTATGCTTTGGGCAAAAGTGAACAAGGGGTTCACTATTTTGTTTAAGGAAAGGGTTTTTGGAAAAGTGCTGAATTTTGATCCCTCACTTTTACACAATCTGTATACATTTTCAAGGTTTTGAATATGAAGCTATGATTTCTGTTTTCTTTGACGATTGAATTGAAAATATGATGGAAAGCCAACCCTTAGTTTCACAGTTTCCTGGTTCATCTGGGTGGTTTGATCAGCCACAAACCATTGAATTAATTCGGGCACATGGAAATGGCTGCCTATTGTTGGGGACCGTAAAAAAAAAAAAAAAAAAGGTGTTTAGTCTTGAAAAAAATAAAAAGTTGTGTGACTAGTTTGGGTTCGTAGTCTTTTTAACCCGAGCTTGTAAACCCATAGGGGTATTTACATACCTAGTGCCCTAAAGACATCTGTTTTGGGAGTCATTGGCCTAATGCTTGTTACATGGGTTAATTAAAAAGCTTAAGGGACCCGGGCATTGCACAATCACATGCGTGGAAAAAAATTTTGCGACCTTTGGAAAAATAGTACTACAAAAGTCGTCATGGTCGCATTGAGAGGAAGACTGTTTTTCTTTGCTAAGGTTAGGTGGCCCAGAATTTTGGATAAAAATTTGTTTTCAAGGAAATTTTTGGTGGATCATTTGATGCCTATGTTTTTTTTCGTATACGCACTTATCACCATGCACAATCAATTCAGCATGACTTCGAGAATTTATGACCAAAAGATGAGATTTGTGAACCTAATTTAAGATTTGCCTTTGAAAAATTCCAGGAGTCGAGAATATCTGGTGTTTGTAAATTTTCTTTTTGAAAAGTTCCCATGATGTTGTTAGGTTTCTATTTTGTCTTTAAAAAAAAATTTGGGTATATTCACTGCAAACCCTCACGAGGCACAACTCGTCCACTAGGGGAAACCTAGAGGTTTAAGGGCTTACTGCATACGCTAAATGCAGTCGAGAGTGCCAGCGAAAGTGGTGTTTTTCATTCCCGTTTCCTGCATTAGTTTATATTCTTTAAGATTAGTTTAGGTGAGTTTTATTCCTTGTCGCTCATTTTGCTAAGGCACTAGCAAAAAGCTGGTTGAGGGGTGTAATAAGTCCACAAAATTAGGTCATTAGATCATCATTTCATGAGCTTTTGTGGACACAATTAGGTTTAATTGCATAGAATTGTACTTAATTTCATGATTACATGTATTAGGGGATACTTTTGGGAAAATGGACAGAATTGGTCAAAATTCATTGAATTGCATGACCTTGGGAGATCACTTGAGGCTCTCTTTCTCTCTCCATTCCATTCCACTCCCATCCACCCTTTCTCTCTAATCCCTTTCTTCTTCTTCTCCCTTCTAATTCTTTAGACATAGGTTGGGAGATCATGTTGAGAGAATGATGAAGAGAGGAGAATCTTAATTTTTTGTACTTCAAGATCAAGGAATAAAGACACTACTTGGATTGATTCTACTTGTTCTTTATATAAGTGATTTAATTTTCTCTTTCTGGTTCTTTTATGTGTTTTGATTGGAGACAATTATTTCACATGATTAAATCTAAGGTTTTGAAAATGAAATAAATGGATTAAAAGTCAAGAGATATCAAGTAATCACTTGCATTTTTTTTTCCTACTCTAAGAAGAGAGGACTTCATTATCGCATTTTCAATACTTGTATGATCGTCTAGTTTCTAAATCTTGGATACATCTTTTCCGCTTTTTTTTTTCCATCCCTTTTGTTTTTATTTTAAGTTAATATTCTTATTATTATTTATTTTTTTTACAAATTCTTGATTTAGGAACCCCAACTTGCATCTTTCCATGTAGAAATTTACTATTTTTGTTACTTGCATAATCTGTGGTGGGAAAGTGTTTTTTTTTTTTTTTTTTTTTTGCATGCTTCATATTTAAAAATTGCATTAGAACAGGCTTTTGTTGCTGAAATCACAATGTTGAATGACTGATTAGAATGATTAAATTCGGACTTGGTAGGTGAATAGTGAAAATTTCTGCACAGTTTTAGCATATTTGACCAGACTGCGTTGCAAAAGTGTGTGATTTGAAAATCAGGTAAACGAGCTTAGTTTCCATCGAAACTTTGCAGAATTAATATTTGGAAACAAGTCTTTGCAACCCCAGAGTTTCAGAGAAAAATAAGTTTGGGAAGTGGGGTAAACAGCGGCCTAAACAGGGGTAGTTGGACAGCCTGCAATCAAATTTCCAACACAAAACAGTTCAACTAGGCATCTTTAGGTGATCATATCTTTTTCATTTTAAGTCGTTTTTCGATTCTTCTTTTTTTGTTATGTTCATGCATCATCAGAGTATTGATCCCAGACATTAGTTTAAGTTCATATCATCCTAGGCCAGTCGTATAGTCTAGTGAAAACAGGCTTGTGCACAGTTTTTTCCATACTTAAAAAATTTCAACATTCATCAGATTTTTTTAGAAACTTTTCTAGATTTGCATTGTTACAATTTAGGGCATTATAGATCATTCATATTTGCATAAAAATTGATTTTGGTAAGTAGGATCTAATTTAAGAAACTTTGTTTTGATTTTTCTTATATTGGTTGTTTGATGTGTGTATTCTTTTGCAGGTTTTAGCTTAATAAGTATTATCTAGATTAGGTTTCTTTATTTAGATTAGTGTTTTTATTTTTGGAAACTATTTAATTTTTTTTACATTCAGTTATTTTAGCAAAGTTGATATAATTTAATTAGTTTCCATTTAGGCAAGACTTAGTGTTTATTTAGGATATGTCAAAGTTGGAAGGTTTCTTAAAAAGTATTGCTCCCTGTGGATCGACCTAGACTTACCAGATTATTACTATAATCGCACCCTACACTTGAGGTCCGATCAAGTGGCCCCCGCTAAACCCACACAAATGCACGAGCGGGTTTAGAACACAAGACGTGGGCAGCAAACCCACGCCTTATGCCACTCCACCAATTCCCAAGTAAGAATGTTACAATACTTACAAAGTTATGATTTTCTTTTGTCTTAAAAAAGTAACCTATTTATGTCAAATTATATTACTCCTTGATGTCACAAGATGTTCTTTCCTTTTATAACCATTTATAGGTATTTTCTTAAAATGGTAACGCATGGACATTGCAAAAGCAATGATCACAAATCAAGGATAGCTTCCCCATCACGCCTTTCTCTCGTAAACCATGTCCTCCATATATCTTGTTGTAGCTCCTTTTTCTATATCTTCTACATGTTCACTTGAGTCTCATCCTACGATGGTATACTCTAGTATCTACAATTGGTATATCCTGTCCTAATCCATCAGGCACCATATATTCTTTTTAATAGTTAAGCTGAAATCCACTCAAGGCACATTGTCACACCTACCACTTATGATTTTTCTAAGATATAGGTTCCTCTATATGCCTGTTAGCTACAATACCTATCCTATTTCTATAATTACTATAAGAAGACTTTTAAACACGGCCTTAAATAACTAAATGAATGAAGGTTGTGGCAGAATGGTGGGAGACAAAAGAACCTGCAACTGTATGAAGGGCAGATTTGTATTGAATGAGACTCGTCCATGGAGAGTGGGGACGAAAAGGCAGCATCAGATTATGATCAATTCTAAGAGATTCATCCATAAGCATTCAATGAATGATAATTCTGGAGTTCGAGAAAAGGGCAAAGAATTAGTATCCATCTTTATAGATACAAGTCATATGGCTCAATTCAGCTAAGAATAAAATGGAGTCTGACAGAATATAATTGCAAATTTTTTTTTTTTTTTTTTTTTTTTTGCTTCAATTGCAAATAAATTTTGGCAAACTGCGATAGATGATCTAATGGGTTGTTAAAGATGCCATCAGAAGAACAAAATTGAGCAATAACCAAAGCTAGTGTAGGCCACATCAGCCCATCTACATATCCAAGTGCATACAAACCATTTCATTTGAGTAGTGATATGTGTGAATGATTTAATACAGCCAATAGGAACTTAGCACCAAACAGAAATGGGGAAAGATATATTGAGCTCATTATTTAAACCTTTGAATATCGGTACTGGCTCTCTTTCTTACTTGACTGCAACATGTTAGTGCTCCCTTCTCATTGGATGTTACAACCGCCTGAGTCTTGCCCGCGATGAACATTTCCATAGGCAGAGAGTTCAAGGAGATCCATGTCCCGTCCTGCAACAATTCAAGGCACAAATGACAGTAGTTAGAACAGCAGAAAGGACTTTCAAAGATTCCATATGAATCAAGTACCTGAAACACGACAATAAGCACTCTTCTGTATAAGATCTGCTTTGGATACTTCAGTCCGGTTTCCCTTCGATCGGTTAACAGTTGCCTGCACCATGAAATGAATTCAGTCATTTCTGCCACTAACCAATAAGGCAAAACAGGTTATATATGCCCACAAATGCACCAGGAAACTTTTTAAATTCTTGCAGTACAGTTAAAATTTGCGAAGGACGAAACTGGCAAACTAGCAATAAAACAGGAATTATATACTCATCAACCGAGGATGACCAATAACCAATCCTAACCTTTAAATCAACTATTTGCATAAGATGCTTGAGAGAGAGAGAGAGAGAGAGAAGGCACATTCAACATTAAATTTAATATTAAAAAGAATGCAAAGAGTAGAGCTATAAATAGCCCCAGGCGAGCTGAGGCCTAGGAACTGACAATTTGAATAGGCCTGACTTGTCAGGCCCAGCTCACCCTGTTCAAAAGCAGAGAACAAAGGAACTCAGGCCCAGCCACAGCTCTAAAGAGCACTATGGTTTCTGTTTATAAAAACAAAAATAAACAAATGAAAGGAAATATTGATGGTGCGGCTAAAGGCAAGCCCGAGCCAGCGGGTATTGTTGGAGTTCTAGGAATGGTAAGGGTGAACTGTCGTTTATGTTCTCCAAGAATGTTTGTATAACAGAATCTAATAAAGCGGAAGTGCTTGCCATTTTGGAAGCTTTAAGGATTTTTCTACTACTTTCAAGGAAAGCTTAATTGTGGACAGTGATTCTTCAAATGCTATTAGGTGGGTGTCTAAGGTAGTTTTTTCTTTTTTGTTTTTGGTGTCGGTATAAGGCTTTTGTACGGACTCCTTCTTTTGTTTCTACTTTATGTTGGAGATTTCCTTGTACCGTTGCTCTATCCTTAATTTAATTTACCATTACCGTCTTACTGATAAAAAAAAATAAATAAATAAATGAAAGGAAATATTCAACTTTGTGCAAACTGCCAAGATATCAAAACTATGAGTTAAACAATGGGAATTTAGCAGAGAATAACAGAGAACTTATTAAGAGAAGAATCTAATATTTCTGGGAACTAGTTTGAGTTTACACTAGCTAGAACCACAATAATATAAGCTTCTTGTTCTTCCAAATAACTCGACAAAAAGTTTATAGAGAAGAAAATTATATATGGTTCTTATTTATCCAGACAAGGTCTACAATACGGTGGTAAGACAACTAACTCTTGAAGCGATTGAAAAAAATTGCAAACCTAATGTTATATAGAGACTACACTAGGTGCACCAGTGAGTGTAAGAACTGAGATGAGATGGCTAATTTCCCAATTAGAGTAACATAGAACAAAGGGTTCTCCTTAAGCCCATATTAAGTAATCTTGAAAATGGACAGCTTCAAGAAAGACACCTGGGATCTAGTTCCTTAGTGTATGGCTGATAAAAATTCAAACATGAAAGCAAGAAAACGATATGCGAGAAATTTGGAGAATGGCTTTCGAGCCAATGATATGAAGATCATAGAAAAGAAAGACGAGAACACTGACATGGAGTGCAAGGTTATATAGTTGTTCTGAGAAGAAGAAGGATCCGATCAAAACTGAAAACCACTTGGTACAATAGTGTGTTCAGTTCAGATAGTTCGATTAAAACAGTTAGATCCACAGCGTGCGTGTGCGTGTGCCTGTGCGTGTTTTTCTTTTCTTTGGAGATAAATATGGGCAGCAAAGAAGCAACAAGAAGACAAAGCACGCTTTGTATTTAATAGAAACAACACCAACATATATAAATAAAGCCACCTAATGTCCAAATTTGGGCATCAATCATATATGAAAAGGTAAGGAAAAGAGAAGCCAAACCTGTAAAACCTGGCAATTCTCAAGAGTGCTCTTTCCACCCTGAAATTAGAAATTATTAGAATAGTACCCTCAAAGCAGCCATTCAATTTCAATTCTTTGCATAATTTAATTCCAAGCATTTCAAAGTATAATACTGAAAAGAAAAAAAAAAAAAAAAAAAAAAAAAAAACAGTCATTTAAAATTAGAAAGTGAAAACACCACCTTCTTTGCTGGAAGAATGATATACACATACATACATACATAAATACAGTTGTATTTTATTTGCAAAGGACTCGTCTTTTCTTATTTATTTATTTATAGGTCTGTTCTCTTTTCTTAAAACAACTCAGAGGAACAAGATCAGGCTCCCTACAGAACTTGAAGAAAACTTTTTGTTGTAATGGCTTAGTATGCTGCAATGACAACTATACATACACAATGATACACTTGCAGGTGGTTGTTGGAAAATGCTTTTTTCTATTATACAAAACGCAATTAGCTATCACGATAATATCTTCTATTTCTACAAAGTTCCTCAGGAAAAACAACAATTTTTTTTTCCTGCAGTAGTATTTTAGGAATTGATGGAGTAGAATATGCAGTATCCTATCCTCAACAATCTGTGCAAACTGAAAAGGGCCTCAGAAATTTGCTATGCTAAGTTTGGTGCCCCCCTTCAAAAGAAAAAAAGAAAAAAAAGAAGAGGCCAAGGCATGGGATCCTAAATCCCTAATTCAACGGAGAAAATCAAATCATCATCGAATGAAAGCTAACCATACATTTGGTTGGGGAATGGAAATGAAGGAGAATGTGAAAAGAAGAAAAAGAAAACCTTGGAAAAGGGGGTTATGTGATCGTAATCGTGGCATAGGCAACCTGGACAGCCGACAAGCTTTCGGAAGACGATGTTGCCGAGGGGGTCGCGACGCCATCGATCGGGGTCCCGCCCTTTGATCTTGTCCGCCTTGTCCCAGCACTTCTGCTTCACGTTGTAAGGGAAACTCCGAGGGTTGTAATCTTCGCTGTTGTTGCTGATGCTGATGCTTCTCCAGTCCCTCCTCCCACTCAATACTTCCTCCCCCTCATCTTCTTCTTCTTCTTCTTCGTTTCCTAGTACACTGACACTGAGGGGAGAAGAAGATGTAGAAGAAGCCCTAGGAGATGAGGGCATTCTTCTTCTCCTCCCCCCTCCTCCTCCCTCCGTTCTTCTTCCTCCCCTCATCATCTTCTTCTTCGCCTCTTCTCACCAGTAAAAAAAAAAAACTAGATAGTGTCTCTAGTTGTTTTTGTTTTTGATCATGTAAAACCCGAGCCAGTCTGAAGTCTCCATTCATCAGCAAATTGCGCCCGCTTTTTGATCAGGTTACTTTAAAGGGCCAGTTTGTTAACTCTAATATCAGAGTTTAACTGAGGTAAAGTTGATTTCCAAGTAAGTATAAAATATAATTAGATTATAATTATATTTTATTTTTAGTTATTTGTTATAAAAAAAATTTGACTTTTTATATTGAAAAGTTAATTTTTTTTTAATTTTAGTGGGTAAAAGTAGTTTCTTTTTTACTTTTTTCTTAAAAAAATAAGAAGAGTTTTGAATAAAGTACGTTTGATGTGATATCTTGTCTGGAAAAATTAAGGCTTTACTTGACTTTAATTGTATCGGTAAAATACCAAAATAACCCCATAATTAAATGAAAATGGATAACGACGGGCCACCTGAATTTTTTTTTAAAAGAAATTTGTTTTATGATAATCCCCTGCCCCTGGTCAAAATTACTCTATTTATCCGACTGTCATCAAATGGGTGTGGGTGTGATTGATCGAAACAAGTGAGTGACCCATCCAAAAGAGAGAAAGATGGGGGTTTGGGCCAAGGTCTATCCATGGTGTGGCCAACTCATATAACCTTCAAGAGTAAGGATCTGATGAGGCTTTACACTGCTAAAACTGTGGGTGCACCAATTACAATTACAATCTTCTGTTTATAATTTTCTACGTCACCGTGAGTAGCCGGCCACTATAGGTCAAATCCCTTGAATCCCGATTTTATCTTCAATGGTTTCAATCAAACCCTACATTAACCGGAACAGGAGAAGCAACGTTGCTGTATATCCTCCTGCGTAGAAATATGCTGTGACCATCGTGAAAATTAAGCTAATTGTCAAGTGTGTACAATTTCCTTCGGTAGGGGGCCATGTTCCCTTATCCTGAAAGTTAAAAAAAAAAAGCCATCAATTTTGACTGAGGTGGTTGTGATGGTCATGGTCTATCCATGGTGGGCCTCATATATCTTCAATCAGGAGAAACAACGCTGCTACTGATTCTCCAGAGTGAGTGGCGTAGGGACTGCGTATGGTGATTCTACAATTTGTCTTCAAGACCATTCCACCATCACAATTCACATGTGAGACATACTCCCCCACCCTGAAGAAAGTTTAGGGCTGTTTCCCTGATATTATATTTCTTTTGTTTCTCATGGGAAGCCACGATTGTGGACCTGACCACTTCCAACCGATTGACCCAAACGGTCAAAGACTAATGAGAGAACAGGTGCCGAGCTAGCCAAACCAAACGAACCCACACGGAACCCACAAAAGAAGAGAAAGACAACAAAAACTGCCCACGATTGATATTTTAGCCTTTTTAGGCACTTTCCTAGCAAGCTTTCTGACACACCTGGGGCAACTTCCTCTTGGAATTCTTGCTCGGAAGATGCTTCCCTGAAAAAATTGTCAACCAGCCTTCTTATATAACAAGTCTCTCCTCCTCCATCGGATTACTCATGCAGACTCACCTCTCTCTTCTTCTTCTTACAATTTCCGCATCTCATCACACATCTCAAAGAGCGACCTCTATCTATGTAATCACACAAGACGCACGCAAAATACAATGGAAGGGACATCGCATAACGCCCTCTTATCATCCTCTCGATTTTTACCAGCTGGCTTCGTTGGGTTCTTCTTCGCTTGTGGATTCCTCCAGTGGGTCCTCAGATTTCAGAATTTACATTACCTAGTCATGTTCTTCTGCCAACTCAAGGGGGCATTCTCCGTTGCAGAATCAGAGGGTCATCATGGCGGCGGCACAGAGAGAGAGAGAGCGGGAGATACGACTGCAGCAACAGAACACTACTTTTGGCACAACGAGGATGGAGATGTACCGGAGGTTAGTAGCAGAGATGTGGAGGTGGTGATGGCGAAGATAGGGATGTCTTGTGACGGAGACGGGGAGAAGATGAAGGAGTTCCTGGGCTCGGACGAGCTGTCTGTCCTCTTCGAGGAGAAGGAGCCGAGCTTGGAGGAAGTGAAGGAGGCCTTCGATGTTTTTGATGAGAACAGAGACGGGTTCGTTGATGCAAGAGAGTTGCAGAGAGTTCTGTGTAATTTGGGTTTCAAGGAAGCATTGAATTTCCATGCGTGTGTAGGGATGATAAAAGCCTTCGACACGGACGGGGATAATAGGATAGACTTCAATGAGTTTGTAATTTTTATGGAAAACAGCTTTTGCTGATTTCTTTTCCTATTTTTCTCTTCTTTTTTTTTGGTTTGTTTGTTTGTTAATATTTACTCAAGAAGAAGAAGAAGAACAAAGAAAAAAGAAGAAAGAAGAAATCCTTTAAAACAGTTCTTTTTTCTTTTTCTTTTTTTACGGTAAAGAAAACTTAATTTCACTTATCAACAAAATCAAATAGGCATGCATGCACATGTGCCATTCACATGTGCCATCCACACATTCTTTTCTACTCTCTAACTTAGGGTCTATAAAATTTCCACATAAAAGAAGTCCTAATTATGTTTTCATTTTATAGATAAGGGATCATATTAATAGCACTTTAATTCAAAATTTACTTTTTTTTTATTAAATGTAAAAAAGTAACATCTTTTCTCTACTAAAAGATAAAAAAAAAATCTACTTTTCTATACAAAAAATCAAAAATGTTCTAACTAAAAACAAAATACCTTCATAATCTCATTATATTTTATTCTCTTTTGATTTGAGGCTTTACTACGCTTTATTTTACATGTAAAATTATCAGACAGGCCCTAACCCTAGATGATTAAATAAAAAGTATAATACTCAACCAGCTAGTCCACCCCTCATTATCACAACTGAATGATTGGAGCCATGAACAATAAAAATGATTGCATAATGGATTTTTATGAATTTGTGAAAACCATGAAAAGGTACTTTTGATGATTTCTAATATTATGGAGCAACTAATGTATCATATTACATCAATATTTCATTTAATCACGTGATTGATCTTGTTACAACAATTCATTTTCATTTAAATAACTAGCAAAACAAGCCTGTTCTTAGCATGAGCTATATAATTCACAATATTATAAATTAATAGAAAATCTAAAATAATAGTTTTTAAAATCGCTATAACAACAAAAGTATATAATTGGTTAATTTCAAAATAAGAGGACTTTGACTTTTTTTAGTTTCACTTCAGTATTCTTTTGAAATCCTAAGGATCATTTTAGTAGGCCCGTCACATTTTCATATATTTTTTAATTTTTTCTTTGATCAGTTCTAGTGAACTGCATATTTATAGTAGTTGTTTTGTTGGGTTCATAAAAAATAAATTTAAACTAACACCCATTACTTCACAATTGAAATAACACAATATAAATTAAAAAATAATAGTAACTAAATAAATACACAAGCATGGTATTTGCATTTGCCAATGCATTTAACAAATAAACAATAGGATCGAAGCAATATAGATTAAACAAATATTATAGAACAACTACTTGCAGTCAACTTTTCTTAAGCTCAGTTGTCTTGCATTGAAAGGAGAGGAGAAAAGCACCCATTTCCACCATATCCAAGCTCATCTATAAAGAAAAAGAAAAATAAATCACAATAACATATATAAATGCTTCGGCTTGAATATTTTTCAACATCACAAAATCGAGTTCTATTCACTCTTATATGTACCCTAACCTGTAGCATTTTTCAAGATAAACAACCCACCAAGCCAGACAGAAAATTTAACTAAAGATATTCAATCAAGCATTAACAAAAAAGAGAGCTTTTACCAAGTACACACGAAATGAACTTACACAACATAGGTTTTGAGCTTCTGCGATGAAGTGTTTATATGATATTTTATTTCTTGGCTACATAGCATATTGAGAATCAAGCAAATAAAAATGAAATTACAACTAAAATCAAGCATCAAGCTTGGAAAGACCAAAATAAAATAAAAAATACAACAAACATTAAGTAAATTTTTTTGAAATACTAGTAAAATTAAAATCAAAGATCCAGATCTTTCCTTATAGTAAATCCCTCTACTAAAAAGAGAAAAGTAATTATTTAATTGGCTAGAAAAGGAACCCCTTCAAACGCCAATGATCTTTAAAAAGAAAAATCATACAAAAGATAAAAGATAAAAATCTAAAAGAATGTCGAAAGAAGATATATCTACAATAAATGTAGGCGATGGATCAGTGTTAGAAACCTCACAGAATAATCCATGATTAAAGCCTTACCCCACATTTCTGAAATCATCACTGATCAGCTCTCGGAAACATCTACTGTCTCAAGTTGTACAGGTAGAGCTTGTAGATCTAGGAAAAGGAATGATGCCTGAACACATCATAAAAAAGATTTCACAATAGTAAAGAAACTATTTGTTATTACATTGTAATACAAAAATCCATTTGTAATCGATGTAGAAATATTGAAATTATTCAAAAATTCATTTTAACATTTCCCATAACTGGCTCAATGCCAATGGAAAAAACATTAGCATGGAGTTTGTAGAAAATAGAAAAAAAAAAGAAAAAAAAGAAACGGAGAAAGCAATGAAAATATGAGACTTTTTCATTGGAATTTCCCATCCCCTTTTGAATCTTAGACATGTAGCATGAAGATTACATCTCGTGAGGGGTTTTGAGAAACCTCTTCTTATAGGACCTTTATCTGCATTAAAGCCACCAACGCCTTCCCGCAAAAGTTTTTCTATCGTCTCTATAGAATTCACATATAAGGTGTTTCAAGGATTTTCTTCATCTCGTGGTTCTCGACAAATTTGTGATCTGTCTTTCATAGTTTACACTACATCCATATCATTTTCAATATGACCACGCTTGGAAGATAGACACTCATCAAGTTGTTCCCTTGCATACCTAGAAATGAAGATAAGCATAAGCACATGTATGAAATGGATGAGCATGTTTCAAATGCATATAAACCAAAATAAAAGATGGGAATAAAGAGAACATGAGATCCCTAGAAATGAAGAAAAGAAATATTTGAATTACACGAGAAGTTGTTGTCCATTAGCGTATGAGCTAGAGATTAAATCAAAATAAAAAGGGGAAATAAAGAGAGTTGGAAGAAGGGGATCGTAACAAATCTTCAAAATGGCTTGAGGAGTGAAAGATTTGGTAACGTAGGGCGAAAGTGGAGGAGTTAAACAGGAGAAGTTAGAAAACTAAATGCTGAAACGTTACATCTATAACATGGGAAGAGGTCAAAAAAATAAATAAATTAAGCAAGTCAAAATTAATTGGAGTTGATTTCTCAATTGGAAACAGTCCCTTTCATATATAAGAATTATATGCCGCAAATTTCTTATTCCCCACTTGTCTGTTAGGCCCGTATGCCTCTTTTTTCTACAAATTGTTTTCTTTTCATACCATCCATGACTGTTGATCCTCTCTAACTTATTAGACTCAAAGAAATTGTAAGTGCAAAGGAGTGAACCTTTACAACGGAGCCCAACTATTGGAAAACGAGCTTCGGCGTAAAGGGATCTCCAGATTTTAACCCAAACAAAAGTAGTCCCACGACAAGATTGATCTTTTGATAATAAAAAAATGTGATTAATAAATATACATAATGATTGTGCTAATCATATTTTTCATAAAAAAAATAAAATAAAAAAACTATCTTACAATGAGAGCTACTCCTTCCTATTGAGGAAAATTTGAAGTACTCCATTCATGGAAAGGGTGTTTATATTTGAGAGCTTTGGATTTCCAATATGTGGGCCTCATTATAGAGTTCCACTCGTTCACGTAAAAAATTATCTCTAAAGTTAATAGTTTCAAGAGATCTAGATTCCCCATCTAATAGAAAATATTATGGGTGGCTTATAATTCAATATTCACTAGTCACCATAAAAAAAAAAAAAAAAAAGGGTTAGGTGAGGAAATCTATTGATTGAGAATTCCACAATGTTGTATCAGTCTCCAGACTTAAAAATACTTACGACTAATAAAGGATTTCCATGGCTCCACATCTTCAAAGTTTTTTATAATTGGAAAACGTGAATTTTTCAAAGATATATTTATTTATGGGATTTTAACCATACGGGATATAAAAAGACTATAAAATTTTCAAAATGGTGTTGTCTAAAATTATATCACAAATGTGGTTATTATACATGGGATTCCAAATTCTTTTTCCAATTCTATTGATTTTGTGCGATATATCGAAAAAAAAGTGATAAATTGTGCGATATCACACAAAAATAGGTAAAAATTAGAAAAAGAATTTGGGGTCCTATTCTTTTTGGGTCCTATCTACAATACCTATATTTGAGATATAATTTTGGTAAACGCAATTTTGAAAAATTCCATGGTTTTTTTATATCCCGTATGTTTAAAAACCCTTATTTTATTTATTTCTAAGTAATCATCCATCTTCTCAGAGGACAGGACGCCCCCAACCCCCAAGCCTGCTGGTGCTGGCGGCCTAGATCGGCAGATGGAGAGGCAAAGAAAGGAGGGACGGGACCCCTATTGGCGGATGGGGTTCCTCCCTCACTTCCCGCCGTGGAAAGAGGAGGGCACTTGGTCGGGGGAGGTTTTTGGATGGAAGGCCAGGACTCACCCAGGAGCTCGCGTCCGTTGGAATCCCGTGGCTCTCCAAAGCAGTTTCCATGGGTTCCTCTTTCTGTGAAATTCGGTGGTTGGTTTGGGGAATTTTCGAATACCACTCGATTCTCCGCTCGTTTTAAAGACCGACTATTTGCAGTTCCGCCAATCATGTGACTATGAGAGAGAAAAGAGGAGCTCTTTTTTTTTTTTTTTTTTCTTTTCTTCCTGTAAGATCTTCTCGTAATTTTTACAGCAGGGTTTAGGAAGGAAAACATCTTCTCGTGATTTTTACAGCAGGGTTTAGGAAGGAAAACATCGAAATGAAATAAATCTCTCTGCGTCTACTTGCCTTATTTGAATTTCCTCCATCTGGGTTTCGTGGATTTCAGATTGGTTTATGCAAAGGATTCTCCCGTCAATCAAGACAAGTTAACAAGACTGGATTACAGTTAACTGCTCTTGACTTTTATCTGACCGACAGATTTTGTTGTTGAATTATGAGATGCCATTTTTTTCATTTTTTGAATAATCGGGCATTGTAGATCCCTGCATATGGGAAATGATGGAATATTTAGGTTTGGTTGGTTGGATTTGGGCAAAGTGCATAATATTTGAGACGTTCTTCCTCCATCGCAATTTGAAGGATGGTGTGGGGTTGGGGAGAGATTCGGAACAGGACACACAACAACCAAACTGAGGTGAGCTTTTTGTTCTTCGCGAGATGGGAAGGGTTAAGCTAAAGATAAAGAGATTGGAAAATACAAGCTGTCGGCAGGTGACCTACTCGAAAAGAAAAGCCGGGATCCGGAAGAAGGCAAAGGAGTTTTCAATATTATGTGATATAGACATTGTCTTGCTTATGTTTTCGCCAACATGCAAGCCCACATTATGCCTGAGAGAACGAAGGTACTTGCTTTGATTTGGCACTGCTCTTGTACTACTCTTCTTCTCCTTCTGTTTTCACTTCCTAATCATCTAACTATTTTTCTTAGATTGCCTCAAGAATGGTTTCTGCCGCAACCAACATCGTCTCCTACACATTAAATCAAACTTCTTATTTCCGAACAGGTTGTTGGTAATAACAACCTTGTTCTGTAACTCTTCTACACTTCACTTTTGGTTGGTTAAAATAAATTACGGGTCTCTCTAGTCTTGGGGAAAAAAAGAAAGAAACAAAACTTAATTGGTCAATCTGCAAATATGGTTTAGGCTAACAAAACCAACTATTCATGCTTGTAAGAGGGATACAAGGAAGTATACTTTAATCTATATGACCAGATAATAAACTTTCTCTTGTTTAGATGCTGTAATGGTCTTACTTTTATATGCTAGTGCCAATATTTTATTATGAACTTTAAATTAGTAAATAGGCTTTATGTAAATGTCGAAAAGAATCCTGATCTTACAAAGGAAAAATTACTTAATGCCTAATATTAACAAAATAGTTTCGCATGTTTGAAGAGAGGAATGAAAGAAACTGTCCATGTTTTTCATCTTTATGTGTTTACTATGCCACTTAGTGGATCTTCATTTGGAAATGGTTCGGCATGATTATTTCAGATTTTTCTTTGATATGACATTTCATCTGATTTTTTTGTGTACAATTACTAAAGTTGAGCCCTTTTTTTTTTGGTTTCCATGAGTTGCTAGAGTTGCTTCATCTGCATTGCATTTATAAGCTACTAAGTTCTAAATGTAACTGCATTGCATTTATAAGCTACTAAGTTCTAAATGTAACTGTAGCAGTCTTCTAATGATCTAATCTATTCTACTTTATTCTTCAGTAATATTGAAGGGGTTATTGCCAAGTTTGCTCAATTAACTCCACAGGAGAGGGCAAAAAGGTGCATCATTATTTTTTTTATTGTGATGTATTGTTTATTTATCGGGATTGGATTTTGCATGGTGGTTATTAAAAGTGAATGTTTTTGTTTGACTGTGACAGGAAGTTGGAGAGCCTCCAAGTAAGCCATTATTGGATGCGATATTGCTGTCTTTTGTACATTCCATTTGCATTTTATATGATATAATGTGGATTTGGGTGATAGATCCTCGTCACCACCATCATATATTAATGCATTGCTTGATGTGTTCTTTGAGAATCTAGGCCCTAAAAAAGTCATTCAAGAAGTTGGATCATGATGTCAATATGCAGGACTTTTTGGGTCCAAGGCATGTGTTAAGTTTCTAATGGCTTGCAGGCTTAGTATACTTTTATTTTATTGTCTCTATAGACTTGGTAGTCTGCATCTCAACTGAAAGTTCTAATGTATCTTTGCTTTTTGGCTATTGTTCCAGCGCCCAAACGGTTGAGGTATGGTCATAAATTTTTATTGCCTTAAACATAACTTTGTTTTGTGTGCACTTGCATGTGTGCATCTCTTAGATTTTGACTTTGTTTTTTACAGGAATTGAGTAACCATTCGAAGCTTTTGCAATCCCAACTATCAGAAATACACAAGAGACTAAGGTGCTTAGGAACCTTATGGTGTTAAAGTTGCTTCTCTTTGGTTTTTTTTAATTTTAATTTTATTATTATTATTATTTTAATTTTTATTTTTATTCATCTTCTTTTGGTGCAATACTGTCAGCTAGAGATTATATTTGTTTCAAAGGCGATAATTCATTGGGGAATTCTTTACTGTCTTATAATTTCTTTTTTTGAGGGTTCCTTAGTCTTATCTTTTGTGCTAATAACTTGGTGACCCTTGCTTCCTCTTTATGATATCATTATCATCATCAAAGCCTTCTCCCAACTATGTTGGGGTTAGTTGCATGAATTCTATTTCTCCATTCTGATCTATCCCAAGACGAATCCCCGAATGGGTGCACTTCGCACAATGTTATTATCTTAGAATTCATGTTTGGGTTCTGACAAAGTTTTATGCTGCCTGTCAACCTACCTAATGCGACATCCTCCTTTATCTAGGCTTTGGACCAGCTGTAAAAATTGACAACGTTCTTTATGATATCATATAATGTGATATTTAATTGAAGATACAAATCTTACGTATAAATTCATTTAAAATGCTTGAAAGAATTGAATTACAATCCAATGGTGACAAAATACAATCATATTTGTTATCAGATATATGTAATTAAATTTAATAGGTATATTTCGCAAGTTACTGAATGAATTAATTCATACACTATCTTGCAAGTTACTTCGAGAACCATAACATCTCAGGTGTTATAATCATTTGTTGATTTATTCTCAGTTTGATCGAGTCTTTAGGCTTAGTTGGTTATGTGGTTTGAATAATCCCTATTATGTAGGGTTCTGTTATTTGCTTTGATTCTGTTCCTTGTAAAGGCTATATATTGAGCCTTCATTTACTTTCAATAATAAGACGAACTTCTCTCATTCTCTTATTCTATTTTCAGCAAATACCAAATATTGTTGACATTTGGTATCAGAGCCTAGTATAGCATTGGAGACGGCTACAGAGGGAGGGTTTGTGCAACCGTCAATTCCGAGGTTCGACGGACACTACGATCATTGGTGCATGCTCATGGAGAATTTCCTCTGTTCAAAGGAGTATTGGGGTCTAATTGAAGATGGAGGTCCAACAGTGGTTGATGGAGGCCAGCCTACCCCAGCTTAGACGAAGGTGATTGAGGATGTGAAATTGAAGGATCTAAAGGCGAAGAATTATCTCTTCCAGAGTATTGATCGTTCCATTCTGGAGACGATTTTGAACAAGGATTCAGCCAAGAGCATTTGGGATTCCTTGAAGCAGAAGTATCAAGGTACAGCACAAGTGCAATGTGCGCCACGACAAGCTCTTCAGAAAGAGTTCGAGATGCTCAACATGAAGGCGGGGGAGTCTATAACTGAGTATTTTGCTTGTACTATGACTGTGGTTAACAAGATGCGGTCAAATGGTGCGAAGAATTTGACAGATGTATCAATCATTGAGAAAATCTTGCGATCCATGACCCGAAATTTGATTACGTGGTCTGCTCTATCGAAGAATCAAAAGATCTCGATGTGATATCTATAGATGAGCTGCTAAGTAGTTTGTTAGTTCATGAGCAGCGTATGAATGCTCATGCAATAGAGGAGCATGCACTGAAGGTTACGTCTGGTGATTCATCAGGTGGGAGAGGACGTGGATCTTTTCGAGGAAGAGGAAGAGGAGGTGGTAGACGCAGCTTTGATAAATCCACCATTGAATGCTACAGTTGTATCAAGTTGGGACACTTTGCATATGAGTGCCCAAATAAGGTGATCGAAGGGAAGGCAAACTATGCAGACGGAGGAGAAGAAATGTTATTAATGGCATATGTCAATGAGAAGGCGACAAGCAAGGAGGAGTTGTGGTTTCTCGACTCGGGATGTAGCAACCACATGTGTGGGAAGAAGGAGCTATTTTTTTATTTTGATGGCAGTTTTAGAGAGACCTTGAAGCTGGGAGATAATTCGAGTATGGACGTGATGGGAAAGGGAAAAATCAGAATGTTTGTAAATGGTTTTGTGCAAATCATTACAGGTGTGTTTTATATTCCAAGTTTGAAGAACAGCTTATTGAGCATAGGGCAACTAGCTGAGAAGGGTCTTGCTATTCTCATTCAACGGGGAACCTGCAAGTTATATCATCCTGAAAAAGGGTTGATTATGGAGATTGCCATGGCCTCCAATAGAATGTTCAAATTGTTTGCCCAGATACAATCAAAAGAGCAGGTATGCTTTAATTCCTCATCTGAAGATAATGCTATGCTGTGGCACAACAGATATGGTCATCTCAGCTTCACAGGATTGAATCTTCTTCAACAAAAAGGGATGGTGAGAGGACTACCAAACTTTGATGCTCCGTCAAAGGCTTGTGGAGATTGTTTGATTGGCAAACAACAAAGAAATTCTTTTCCTAAAGCAACTACATGGAGAGCCAGTAAAGTCCTTCAACTTGTACATGCTGACATATGTGGGCCCATTACTCCTATCTCTAACAGCAACAAGAGGTACATAATCACTTTTATTGATGATTATAGTCGCAAAATTTGGGTTTATTTCCTTGTTGAAAAGTATGAAGCTTTCATTGCATTCAAGCTCTTTAAGAATCATTTGAAAAGGAGGTCGAATTATGTATTAACGGTCTTCGTACCGATCGTGGAGGTGAATTCAACTCACTGGAATTTACTGATTATTGCAATGAACATGGCATACGCCGTCAACTTACAGCCGCCTACTCTCCTCAACAAAACGGAGTCGCGGAAAGAAAAAATCGGATCATTATGAATATGGTTCGAAGCATGCTGTCAGAGAAGAAGATTCCAAAGAAGTTTTGGCCAGAAGCTGTCAATTGGACTATTCACATTTTGAATAGAAGCCCAACATTTTCAGTTAAGAACAAGACCCCGGAAGAAGCCTGGAGTGGCATTAAACCTTCAGTCGATCATTTTAAGGTCTTTGGTTGCATAGCCCATGCTCATGTACCTGATTGCAAGAGAACCAAGCTTGATGATAAAAGTATAAAGTGTGTTTTGCTTGGCATCAGCAAAGAATCAAAGGCATACCGACTATATGATCCTACTTCACAGAAAATTATAGTGAGTAGAGATGTGGTGTTTGAAGAAAATGAAAGCTGGAATTGGGATGAAAGTCAAGAGTCGGATCAGATTGTTGATTTAGAATGGGGAGACAGTGCGGAAGAACAAGCTCTGAATGATGAGAGAACAAGTTCTGAAGGATTAGCAAGTCCTGAAGGAATTGATCAACACGTCAATCCAGATGTGAGTGAAACTGGAGGCAGCTCAACAAGTTTTATACCAATTGATGAGTCATCAATTCATGCAGAAAGGGAGCGTAGAAGAGACCTTCTTGGATGAAAGACTATGTCAGTGGGGAATTAACTGAGGAAGAGGAAGAGTCTTACATGGTCATGTTTGCTGCCGCTAATGATCCCATGTCTTTCGAAGAAGCTGTGAAGCACTCGAAGTGGAGATTGGCCATGGATGCAGAGATGGATTCAATTTCACGAAATGACACTTGGGAGATGACATATCTGCCTGCTGGTGCCAAGAAAGTTGGAGTGAAGTGGGTGTATAAGACAAAGCTCAACGAGAATGGTGAGATAGACAAGTTCAAAGCCCGTTAGTTGCAAAAGGCTACTCCCAAGAACATGGAATTGATTATACCGAAGTGTTTGCACCTGTAGCACATATGGATACAGTTCGTTTAGTGATCTCCATGGCAGCCCAGAAGAAATGGATGATATTTCAGCTGGGCGTTAAGTCAGCGTTCTTACATGGAGAACTTTCCGAAGAGGTCTTTGTTGAACAACCTTCAGGTTATGTGAAGAGAGGTGATGGGCATAAGGTATACAAATTAAAAAAGGCTCTATACGGTTTGAAACAGGCTCCACGAGCATGGTACAGCTGCATCGAATCTTATTTTGCAAAGGAAGGCTTTGAGAAGTGTCCATATGAGCATAATAGCTTATTCATCAAGGTGAAGGAAGGAGGTAAAATCTTAATCATTTGTCTCTACTTAGATGATTTAATCGAAGGCTTTGAGAAGTGTCCATATGAGCATAGCTTATTCATCAAGGTGAAGGAAGGAGGTAAAATCTTAATCATTTGTCTTTACGTAGATGATTTAATCTTCACAGGCAATGATGAAAGCATGTTTGATGAATTTAAGTATTCCATGATGCATGAGTTTGATATGACTGACCTCGGAAGGATGAGGTATTTTCTTGGGTTAGAAGTGATGCAAGAACCGGAGGGTATTTTCATTTGTCAAAGGAAGTACACATATGAGGTGTTCGAGAGATTTGGAATGGATAAATGCAATCCTGTGCTGAATCCAATTGTCCCAGGCATTAAACTCAAGAAAGATGCAGATGGAGTGAAATTAGATAGCACTCACTACAAGCAGATTGTGGGTAGTCTAATGTACTTGACTACCACTCAACCCGACATTATGTTTGTGGTGAGTCTACTAAGTAGGTATATGGATCATCCAACTGAGCTTCATTTTCAGGCTGCCAAGAGAGTGTTACGGTATTTAAAACGAACTTGTGATCTTGGAATACTTTATCGGAAGGGAGGAGATGAGCAATTAATTGCTTACACGGACAGTGAGTATGCCGGAGATTTGGATGATAGAAGTACTTCTGGCTATGTATTTATGCTCAACTCAGGTGCAGTTTCTTGGTCATCTAAGAAGCAACCAATAGTCACGTTGTCCACCACTGAAGCTGAGTTCGTGGCTGCAGCTTCATGTGCTTGTCAAGTGGTTTGGATGAGAAGAATTTTGAAGAATTCAAATCTGATTCAAGGTGATGATACAACTATTTTCTGTGACAATAGTTCAACTGTTGAGCTCTCGAAGAATCCTATGTTACATGGCCGAAGCAAACATATAGATGTCAGGTTTCATTTCCTACGTGAGCTTACTAAAGATGGTGTTGTTAAGTTAGTTCACTGTCACACTCAAGAACAAATAGCAGACATAATGACCAAGCCGCTGAAGTTAGATGTGTTCGTGAAGTTGAGAAGTCTGATGGGGGTCTGCTCATTTCCAGGTGCAAACTGAGTGTAATTAGCATCAGTTTAAGGGAGGATGTTAGAATCATTTGTTGATTTAGTCTCAGTTTGATCGAGTCTTTAGGCTTAGTTGGTTATGGGGTTTGAATAATCCCTATTATGTAGGGTTCTGTTATTTGCTTTGATTCTGTTCCTTGTAAAGGCTATATATTGAGCCTTCATTTACTTTCGATAATAAGACGAACTTCTCTCATTCGCTTATTATATTTTCAGCAAATACCAAATATTGTTGACATCAGGTCCATGATAAACCCTATCTATAGTATCACCACATCACTACCTGAGAATTGATGGGACTTCATAAGAAATGTGATGCTATCTTTACAATGCAAATGCATAAAATATTCATGGTATAGATTAGTCATGCCAATTGGATATACCAGTCAATATGCCCTCTTTGCATAAGGTGGCCGCTTTTATCATTGAGCTTCTCCGGATTAAGATAACCCAAGTTATGGGAGCTTCCTGGTCTAAGTGAATGGGGCCACTTGAATCTACCTTTGCAACATGCCACGAGGCCTCCCACTTTCCATGAGGAAACCGTGTCACTACTTAATAAAGTGCAGACTATCCTTATATAAATGCATTTTCAATTATCCTTGCACAATTGACCCTGAGACAGAGTTAACATTGTGGCCTTCATTAAATAATTTGATAAACAAATTAGTTTTTGCTTGGCTTTCCAGGGAACACAATCCTTGTGATCGCTCATAGCCTTAGACAATCTCAATCAACCTTTCAGGAAGCCGGAGCCTCATCATCTGTCAGACTGTTTCTATCAAATGGTCAAGATTGATTAGTGTTTTCTGGGTTTGTTTAATCATCACTGTATATATTACATTGACACTTAAAATTTTGAAGTGCCGTTGCAAAATATCCACACGAGTGTAGAAGATAAAAGGCCTGTAAAATAAAGTCTAGGCCCAGCCCAACAAGGCCCAGGTACAGCTTGTATATAATCCCACACGTGGGATTTAGTCGAGGATTGTATAGCTGATTAATCTCTTCTTACTTCCTTGTAAAGACTAGGCAAAATTCTTTCATTATTCTGATTGTATTCTTAGCATGTTTAGAGCCTTTGATTAAGGCATAATGAGATTATAAATATGGGTAGTCAATCCTCTATTGAGGAATGATCTTCTCTCCAACTCTCTTCTTCTTCTTCTTTCTCTTCTTCCATATATTATAACATGGTATCAGAGCTTTGGTTATGATCAATCCCCCATCTCTCATTGATCAAATACTTCATCCTGGCGTGAATCCTCTCCCTATTGCTGCTGATATTGCCTGACATGCCCCCTGATCAACAGTGGCCCACCACCGATCAATTTCTTGTCACTAGCGACTTCCATAGTAGTGATCGACAGTCCTTAAGGGTTATTTTAAGGATTTTTTTGGATTTTTTCATCACCATTTGAGGTAGGTTTCGGGCACCTCTTCCTCTGTCGATTTTGATAATTAGTTATCAGATAGATTCATCAAGACCGTCCAGATTTGTGGATTTGTAGCCATTGCTCATCAAATTTGGACCGGAGGAAGTAAACTTGAGCTCCTTTAAGAAGTTCAACCTTGATTTGTGATTAGACCATTCTGTGGGGCCCACACACAGATCTTGCCTTAGAATTCGAGTTCGTCTGGCACTGTGTTTAAAAATTGCACTTTTATGTGCTGTTTACTGTTGGATGCTTCGCCGGCCACTCAATTTGCAATCTTCCTACTGTGTTAGTAAATTAATCGCAGATCAAATCAATTCTGTTTGCTTATTCTTTACATACTGGCTGTCTATTTTTTATCTGAGAGCTGTTTTCTTCTTTAAAAATTGCTGATTTGCGTGTTGCTCCTCCTTCTTGTCCTTTTTCTACAACATTCTGCAATGGACAAGTATGATGTTATCCCAATTAAATTTAATGGGCATAATTATATATCCTGGTCCTTCCATTTAAAGACCTTTGTAGAGGGACAAGGGCTCTTTGGTTATCTTAATGGATCAATACATAAGCCTCCGACTACAAGTACCATTGACTCAAAAGTCTTAGCCACCTGATCCAAGGAAAATGCTAAAGTAGTCACTTGGATCCTAAACTCTATTGATCCCTCTTTTGTCGTTGCTCTTGAAGTCTAAACCACAGCAGCTGATATGTGAGCTCATCTCAAGAAAATCTACCATCAAACCAATAAGGCCCGAAAGTTTCACTTGGACAGTGAAATTGCTAATCAAGGGGATAAATCTGTGCAGGAATATTTTAATGGTTTCCTCACCTTATGGACCGAAAGGGATTCCATGTTGATCCAAACAGTCTCTTTTGGATTGCTATCCGAGGCTCTCAAATTACAAGAAGAAACTCACATTAGCTAGTTTTTTATGAATCTAAGACCAGAATTTGAATATACTTGGTTTGCCCTCATGAATAGAGAAATTTTTGCTAATCTTGATACCTGCTTTCAAGAAGTCCTTAGCAAAAAACTTCGCCTCACCTCACAGCATGCAATTCTTGCAGAACCAAAAGCCTTCCTTGCGCCTCTTCCTACTGACTCTGCTCTTCTGGCAATCCCAAATTAGAAGCTTACTCAATGTTATGAAAGCAAAGGCTTCTGTCATATTGCCAAAAATTGTCGCTAGAAATTGGTTTGCCAGTATTGTAAACGCTTTGGTCATCTTATTAATGATTGTCACAGCTTACAGGAAAGGAATGAGACACAACCAAAGAAGCCTCCCTCCAATCTGCCAAGACAGAATATTCCAACTATATTTCAGGCTCAAGCACCCTTATTTGATACAGGGAGCACTTCTTCCGTGGCTATATCCATGACTTCTGCTCAGATTCAAGAACTGATTCAAAACATAGTTACCTTAGCATATGCATCTATGGGCTTTAATGATGGTCTGTATTAAACTCATTCTCCTATAGCTTTTCCTGACTTTCACTTTTAGCGTCTTTTTTTTCTCCTATCACCTCATCCACATGGTTTTCAGATTCAGGAGCTTTTGATCACATGACATCTGTAGAACATAACTTTACAGATTCCCATTCTTACATTGGAAAAAAAAGAAAAGAATAACCACTGCTAATGGTGATCAACTACTCATTTCTGGAGTTGGTCTTATTACTTTATCTAGTGTCTCTGGTCAGTCCATCACCCTTCCCAATGTTTATTTTGTTCCAAAATTATCAGCCAATTTACTTTCTGTAGGCCAACTTATTGATGATGGATATATTGTTCACTTCAAGGATGAAAATAACGGTGGCGGCGGGTGTAGAGGCCCGCCACCAAACCGCTACGTAGCGGCGTAGCAGTGTGATTTGAAAAACTCGCCAAAAAAATATGAAAAAATTCTAGAAAATCTAGAAAATTGTAAAATGAAAGAAAATGTGGTTATTTTGCAAAAGTAAGTAAGAGAAGGGGGTGTAGCGGTGCCCTCAATATATGAGGTCCTGTATCGCAGTATAAATAGATTATAATAGTAATGATTAGTTTTTTCACATGTATTCATGTTTCTTAGTCATGCTAACTTAGAAAGTAATGAAAAGCTCATAAAGATTTTTCTGTTAAAAATTAAATTTGATTAAAGCCTATTTCCTATTAAAATGAAAAGGGCTCATTTTCTATTAAAGTGTACTTTGGTCAAGGCCTTATTTAAGTATTTCCTATTAGATTGAAATTTGGCTAAAACCTATTTCCAATTAATGTGAAAGGCTCATAACAAAAAAAAAACCATGTCATGAAGTTAAGAATTAAGACTTAAGAATTAGGATATATGGCATCACTATCCTCATCCCATTGGTGTTATCATTTGTAGTGCCACCATGCGAATATCTCGTAATGTGATTTTCTTGGAACATATTCCTTTCTTTTTTGTGCGTTTGGATAGTCATCCTATTGCCGTGTCCTATTTGCCACAATTCCCCGAGTCTGGTTCTCCATCCACCCTTCCCAAAGTCTATATCCGGCGTAACACGGTCCCTCCTATGGTGCCTCCTTCTCCTGATCATCTCCCAGTGCCACCTACTGAACCTTTAGGTAATAATGCTTCTTCTGATAATAGCATCCCTTTGCACGCTCTAGTCGTCTTTCCGTTGCCCCTAACCGCTATGGATTTCCTGCACTTTTACTTCTTTAGATAGTGCTCCTATACCCACCTCATATTCACAGGCCTCAAAGATCGCATACTGGCAAGATGCTATGAATGAGGAATTGCTCGCTCTTGAAGCAAACCAAACATGGGACTTGGTACTGGCCCCTGAAGGTGCATCTGTGATTGGCAGTAAATGAATCTACTGCGTCAAAATTCACTCTGATGGGAGTTTTGTGATTGCTATAAAGCCAAATTAGTTGCGTTGGGTTATAAGCAGGAATATGGAATTGACTATGATGAGACATTTGCACTAGTGGCTAAAATGACCACTGTCTGTACTCTTCTTTGTGTAGCTGCAGCCCGCAACTGGCCTTTATGGCAAATAGATGTCAAAAGTGCATTTCTTCATGGGGACTTGCGAGAGACGTTTACTTAAAGCCTCCTCCGGGATATGCTTGTCATCCTCAGTATGTTTGTAAGTTGCGAAAATCTCTTTATGAATTTAAGCAGGCTCCAAGGGCTTGGTTCGATAAATTCCGGGTAGCTATTCTTTAAGCTTGATTTCGTCAGAGTCATTCTGATAGTTCTTTATTTCTTCGATGAACATCGAAGGGCTACACCTTCCTTTTGGTCTATGTTGATGACATGATTATCAGTGGTAATGATATTGCCGGCATTATGGATCTCAAACACCATCTTACTCACCACTTCAGAATGAAGATCTTGGTCATCTCACCTACTTTCTGGGGCTTGAGTTTTTGCGTAACAAGTCAGGCATTAGGGTCCATCAGCGTAAATATGCTACAGATTTGATCACTTTGGCAAGGCTTGCTGATGCTCACACTTTTAATATGCCTTTGGAATTGAACAACAAAATCAGTGCGGAGGATGGTTCTCCTCTGGATGATCCTTCTGTTTTCTGGCGGATCGTTGGTAGTTTGCTCTACTTAATTATGACTCGGCCGGATATTTCTCATGCCGTTTTTACGGTTAGTCAGTTTGTTAGCAATCCCTACGAACCTCACCTCGCTGCTGCTTTGTGCATTCTCCGCTATGTTAAAGGCATTCTTAACCATGGTAACTTCTATCATTCTGGTACTTCTCTGCACTTATTAGCTTATGCGGATGCTGACTGGTCTGGTTGCCCAGATTCTTGGAGATCTACCATTGGCAAGTGTATGTTTCTTGGGGAATCTCTGATTTAGTGGAAGTGCAAGAAGCAAACCACTGTTTCAAAGTCTCTTGCTAAAGCTGAATATCCGGCGATGTCATCCTCTAGTGCTAAAATCATCTAGCTACGTCGCCGTCTTTGCGAATTGGGTGTCCTTGTTGGTAGTTCTACACCTTTTCATGGGGACAATACCAATGCTACCAGAATTGCCAACAATCCGGTCTTTCATGAAAGGATGAAGCACATTGAGATTGATTGTCACTTCATCCGTCAGCATGTTGTTACTAAGAAGATAACTTTGCTTCATGTCTTTACTCATAACCAATTGGTGGATATATTCACAAAAGCACTTCCCAAAACGCGTCATCATGATCTCACCGGCAAATTGATGTTTTCTGCTTTACCACATTAGTTTGAGGGGGAGTGTAGAAGATAAAAGGCCTATAAAATAAAGTCTAGGCCCAGCCCAACAAGGCCCATGTACAACTTGTATATAATCCCACACGTGGGACTTAGTCTAGGATTGTATGGCTGATTTATCTGTTCTTACTTCCTTGTATAGACTAGGAGATATTCTTTCATTATTCTGATTGTATTCTAAGCATGTTTAGAGCCTTTGATTAAGGCATAATGAGATTATAAATATTAGCAGTTGATCCTCTATTGAGGAATGTCCTTCTTGTTATAATCTGTAAAGAGATGAGAGGAAGAAGGAGACGCAATATTGGAGAGAAAAACGAATGCCTTAAAGGGAGGATCGTCCATCTTTTATAATCTCATTATACCCTTAAATCAAGGGCTTTACATGCTAACAATATAAATCAAATCTCCTACACTATACAAGGAAGTATTATGAGACAAATTAGCATAATCAAAACAACTAGATTTGATCCCACGTATGGGACTGTATACAGGCTGTATCTAGCCTAAATGGACTGGGCCTAAACCTTGTTTTATAGGGCCCATTATCTTCTACACTCCCCCTCAAATAGATGTGGTAAGGCAGAAAACATCAATTTGCTAGTGAGATCATGATGACGCATTTTGGGAAGAGCTTTGGTGAAGATATCCGCCAACTGGTTAAGAGTAGAGACATGAGGCAAAGTTATCTTTTCAGTAACAACATGCTGACGAATGAAGTGGCAATCAATCTCAATGTGCTTCGTTCTTTCATGAAAGACGGGATTGTTTGCAATTCGGGTAGCACTGGTGTTGTCCCCATGAAGAGGCGTAGAGCTACCAACAGTGACACCGAATTCACAGAGAAGACGGCGGAGCCAGATAATTTCAGCACTCGCGGATGACATGGCTCTCTATTCCGCCTCAGCAGAAGATTTCGAAACAGTGGTCTGCTTCTTGCACTTCTAGGAAATCAGAGATTCTCCAAGAAACATACACCAGCCAGTGGTAGATCTCCGAGAATCCGGGCAACTAGCCCAGTCCGCATAAGTGCAGAGAAGTGCCCGAAGAGTAGAAGAGACCATGATTAAGGATGCCTTTGACATAGCGGAGTACGCGCAAGGCAGCAGCAAGGTGAGGTTTGTGAGGATTGCTCACAAACTGGCTAACCGTATAAACAGCATGAGAAATATCCGGCCGAGTCATAGTTAAGTAGAGCAAACTACCAACTATTCACCGAAAAACAGAGGGCTCAGCCAGTGGAGGGCCATCATCCGTATTGATCTTGCTGTTCAACTCCATAGGTGTATCAAAAGTGTGAGCATCATCAAGTTGTGCCATAGTGATCAAATCTGTAGCATATTTCCGCTGATGAGCCCGAATGCCAGATTTGCTACGTAAGAACTCCAGCCCCAGAAAGTAGGTGAGAGGACCAAGATTCTTCATTCTAAAGTGGCGAGTGAGATGATGTTTGAGATCCGTAATGCTGGCACTATCATTACCACTGATAATCATATCATTAACATAGACTAAAAGGAAGGTGTAACCCTTCGTTGTCCATCTGAGAAATAGTGAGCTATCCGAATGACTGACGAAATCCAGCTTGAAGAATTGCAGTCCGAAATTTATCGAACCAAGCCCTGGGAGCCTGCTTAAGTCCATACAAAGATTTCCACAATTTACAAACATGCTTAGGAGGACAGACATATCCTGGAGGAGGCTTTAAGTAAACAGTCTCTTGCAAATCCCCATGAAGAAATGCATTTTTAACATCCATTTGCCACAGAGGCCAGTTGCGGGCGGCAGCGACACATAGGAGAGTAAAGACGGTGGTCATTTTAGCCACTGGTGCAAATGTCTCCTCATAGTCGATTCCATACTCCTGTTTATATCCTTGAGCAACCAATCGGGCTTTATAGCGATCAAGACTCCCATCGGAGTGAACTTTTATGGAGTAGATCCATTTACTGCCAATCACAGAGGCTCCTTCAGGAGCCGGTACCAAATCCCATGTTTGATTAGCTTCGAGAGCAAGCAATTCCTCATTCATAGCATCATGCCAGTAAGCAATCTTCGAGGCCTGTGAATATAAGGTGGGTATAGGAGCACTATCTAAAGATGAAAAAAGAGCAGGAAAGCCATAGCGGTTAGGGGCAATGGAAAGACGAGTAGATCGTCGCAGAGAGATGATATTATCAGAAGAAGCTTGGTTACCTGGAGGAGCAGTAGGCGGCACTGGGAGATGATCAGGAGAGGGAGGCACCATAGGAGGAACCTTGTTACGCCGTACATAGACCTTGAGAGCAGGTGATAGAGAAGCAGTCTCTGGAAATTGTGGCAAATAGGACACAGCAACAGGATGATGATCTAAACGTAATGAAAAGAAAGGAATGTGTTCCAGGAAGATCACATTACGAGAGATTCGCATGCGTTTTTCAAACCGGTCATAACACAAGAACCCTTTGTGTTCAGAACTGTAGCCAAGAAAGATGCATTTGGCAGCCTGTGGAGAGAGCTTAGTGCGTTCAGTCGGAGGAAGATGAACAAAATACAAGCAACCAAATACACGTAAGTGAGAATATGAAGGAGAATGGGCAAAAAGAACTCCATAAGGAGTAGTCTTGCCTAGAACAGTACTAGGAAGACGATTGATCAGATATACCGCAGTCTATGCAGTATCACACCAAAATTCTGGAGGAACTAAGGAAGCAAGTAAAAGGGTGCGAACAGTTTCAAGAATATGTCTGTTCTTTCTTTCCGCAATTCCATTCTGCTGAGGAGTGTGCGGACAAAATTTTTTATGAAGAACTCCTTTATCAGAAAGGAAAGCAGAGAATTCATTGGACAAGTATTCTCCGCCGGAATCGGATCTAAGGATCTTGATATCTTTCTTAAATTGGGTGTGAACCATGTTATAGAATCTTTGAAAAATAGAAAATACTTCATATTTGAAACGCATGAAATAAATCCAAGTATAACGGGAATGATCATCAATAAATGTCACATAGTACTTGAATCCCGCCCTACTTAAGGTAGGAGCAATGCCCCAAACATCAGTGTGAATGATGTCAAATGATTCTAATGCACGAGAATTATAAACAGAAAAAGGCAAAATATGACTTTTACTTAAACAACAGGCTTCACATTTTGATTGAGATAAAGAAGACATCATTTTATTATCAATCGTAGAGTCCAAACAACCAAGTTTAAACAAAGAAAGTAAATAGGCATTGTTCACATGACCAAGACGTTTATGCCAAACCGTCCACAAGTTTTTGAAATTATTAGAAGAAGAAGCAAAGAATGAATGATGTCCAATGTCCAGCAAAAATAGGTGCCCATGTTTACTCCCCGTCTCGATCACCTTCCCAGTTTGTCGCCCCTGTATAACACAACCAGAGGAAGAAAAGTGAACAAGATAGCCCTCATCAATAAGTTGGCCTAAGAAAGTAAATTGGCTGACAATTTTGGAACAAAGTAGACATTGGAAAGGGTGATGGACTGGCCAGTGACACCAGATAAAGTAATGGTACCAACCCCAGAAATGAGTAGTTGATCACCATTAGCAGTGGTAATTTTTTCTTTGCCAAGGTAAGGGTGGGAATCTGTAAAGCTATGTTCTACAGATGTCATGTGATTTGAGGCTCCTGAATCTAAAAACCATGTGGAAAAGGTGATAGAAGTAGAAAGAGATGCAGAAGAATAAAAGGCAGGAGATGCTATATGAGAATGAGAATGATACTGACCACCAGAGAAGCCCATAGACGCATATGCAGAGGTGACTGTGCTCTGAATTAGTTCTTGAATCTGAGCAGGAGTCATAGAGATAGCCCCGGAGGAAGTGCTGCCTGTATCTGATACGGGGGCTTGAACCTGAAATGCGGAAGTAAGATTCTGTCTTGGCATATTGGAGGGAGGCTTCTTAGGCTGTGTCTCATTCCGTCGCTGCAGGCTTCGACAATCATCAATCACATGGCCAGTCCGTTTGCAATATCTGCAAACCAATTTCTTGTGACAATTTTTGGCAATATGTCCAAAACCTTTGCATTCATAACATTGAGTCAGCTTTGGAGTTGCCAGAAGGGCCGAGTCAGCAGGAAGAGGCGCAAGGAAGGCTTTGGGTGCATCCAAAATAGTGCGCTGTGAAGTGAGACGAAGTTCTTCGCGAAGGACTTCTTGGAAGCAAGTATCAAGATTAGCAGTATTCTCCCGATTCATGAGGGCAGACCGAACAGATTCAAATTCAGGGCGTAGATTCATAAGAAACTGACTTATATGAGTTTCTTCTTATAACTGGAGAGCCTCAGATAGAAATCCAGAAGATACCGTTTGGATCAGCATGGAATCCCTTTCAGTCCACAAGGTGAGGAAACCATTAAAGTATTCCTGCACAATTTTATCCCCTTGACTATATTTGGCAATTTCACTATCTAGATGAAATTTTCGGGCTTTATTGGTTTGATGGTAGACTTTCTTCAAATGAGCCCACATATCAGTGGCTGTGGTGTAGGCTCGAAGAGCCACGTCAAGAGAGGGATCAATAGAGTTAAGGATCCATGTTATGACTTTTGCATTTTCTTTGGACCAGGTGGCTAGGCCTTTTGAGTCAGCAGTACTTGTAGTCTGAGGCTTGGTTGTCGATCGATCAAGATAACCAAGAAGGCCCTGTCCTTCGACAAAGTTCTTTGAGTGGAAGGACCAGGACATATAATTTTGCCCATTAAATTTAATAGGGATAACATCATACTTGTCCATTGTAGAATAAAGTGGAGAAAAGAATGGAACAAAATTGATTGGATGGCTAATCTAGAAGCAAACAGCCCCAAACACTGCACTAAAGGTGCATAATTCCACCAAACAGCACGAATCAGTAACAATAAGCACTAATCAGAAGCACTAACAATAGTAATACCACAGAGATATGCAGATTGAGAGGCTGATGAAGCATTCAACATGAAACAATACACAAAGCAATGCAGAAAAACCCAAAACAGTGCCAAACGAACTGACCGTTTGAGGCTAGATCTGTGTGTGGGACCCACAGAGTGGTCGAATCACAGATCAAGGCTGAGCGTCGTGAAGAAGATCAATTGGACTTCCTCCAGTCCAAGTTTGATGAGCAACGGATACAGATCCGCAAATCTGGACGGCCTGGATGAAAACTATCTGACACTTAAATATTAAAATCGACAGAGGAAGAGAAGCCGGAAACCAACCTTAAATGGTGAAGAAAAAATCCAGAAAAATCCTTAAAAAGATCCTTGAGGTCTATCGATCATAACTGAGTGAATCACTGGTGGGCCACTGTTTGATCACCGGTGGGCCACTGTTGATCATTGGACAATCAGCAGTGACGAAGAAGAGTCTTGCCAGAAGGGATTGATCACTGAGAAGATTGATCAATTAGAGAATACTTCGTTGAGAGGACTGATTATAACCTAGGCTCTGATACCATGTTATAATCTGTAAAGAGATGAGAGGAAGAAGGAGACTCAATATTGGAGAGAAAAACGAATGCCTCAAAGGGAGGATCGTCCATCTTTTATAATCTCATTATACCCTTAAATCAAGGGCTTTACATGCTAACAATATAAATCAAATCTCCTACACTATACAAGGAAGTATTATGAGACAAATTAGCATAATCAAAACAACTAGATTTGATCCCACGTATGGGACTGTATACAGGCTGTATCTAGCCTAAATGGACTGGGCCTAAACCTTGTTTTACAGGGCCCATTATCTTCTACACTTCTCTCCAATTCTCTTCTTCTTCTTCTTTCTCTTCCATATATTATAAGAATGAGCTCCATGCATTTGATGAAACCTAAATAATTCTCCCCCCTAAAAGAGTAGCTTAACTGATCTCCATATGTTAATTTTGCGTTCATCATGAAGGATTTATTTCTTGTAAATGCAATGTTTGTATATCCATTTATGTTTGGCTCTGATTTGGCTTTGAATTTTTGTAGCTCATATTTTGACGGAAAAATTGTTATCATCTATATCATTGGTCATGCCTTGTTTGACCACCGTCGTACTCAATAATCTTACAGTTTATATTGCCGTGGTGTTCTTTCAGCTATTCGTCAGATCCGGATAAGATCAATGATATAGACCATATTAGGGCAATGGAAGAATCATTGAAGGAATCACTTAGTCGAATTCAATCACATAAGGTATTTGTTTCCTGGCTGGAGGTTTGAATTCTATGTAATGTTTGTTTCACATATAGATATGTGTGTTTTTTTTTTTTTTCTGTTGGTTGCTCTTATGAGTTATGACATGCTGTTTCATTTTCTTCTTGTGCTTGCATGAGTTACTATCACAGTATGTTACATTAACTGCAAACAACTAGCATATAAGAGTCTGTATTTAACATAAATGGTGCATCCTTACATAATAAAATACCCCTCAAACAAAATATCATCAAATTCATTAGGCAGAATAGATTCAGTCAGCTTATCTAAAACCAGGAGTAAGGGCAGTGCATCTTTAGTCCATCTTGTTAGTTTCTTATTTTTGTGGTTTTTATAACTGAGTTCCCTGAGGAATGTTCTTTGTTGTTACCATCACCACCATTGTGCCTTTTCACTTCTTTGGTTGGCTTACACTGATTTCGTCGATAAAACGCTGTAACCAAGTTTCTTTTCTGGATATGGAACAAGTTAGATTTTTGGTTTAGGCCAATCTATTTTAGATTGTTGTCAGGTGCCAATCTATTTTAGATTGTTCTCAGGTATTTTCTTGTAGAGATGCAACTACGCTGGCTTGGCGCCAGCTATGTTGGCTGATTTTGCTAGAGTCTGCTGCCCTTGGACTGGACCGATGCTAGAGTATCCATGTTTGATATTCAACAGGGCAAGACTTGTGCTACTGTCCATTTAAATGCCCAATTAACTGACTTGCCTATCATGACGTTTAAAAGCTAGTACCTGGTGCATTGCTAGTGGGGTTTCAGGCATGACTTTCAGGCACACGTGCTGGAAGTGAACTTGTATTTGTGGTTTTATAGAAAAACACGCAGGCTCTTGTAATCATCTGGCCTTCTTGGCCTGACCCAGTGGCATGCTTCTGTTAACTTCTATGTTCATAAAGGAAAGTTAATTTTTTAAGTAGCAGTTCTAAACAATATGTTTGATGTAAATATACTCTTGCTTGACAGGATGACTTTGGGAAGCAGCAACTTATGCCACTAGAATGTACTAGTCAGGTAAAATCCAATTTTGACTGTGTTTAGGTCCATTTCAACTGGTCATAAATTATGATGTATCTGGACCTCCAGCTGAAAAACTAGTTACCAATACCATATTTGATTGTGCAGTTCCAGAATGGCATTCATTTACCATTAGGAATGGGGGGTGAGCAAGAAGCCCAACCAATATCTTGGCTTCATAATAGTGACAGGCAGCATATGATGTTATCTGAGGATCCGAACTTGCTGCCTCAGAGGTAAGTGCTGCATATTATGGTTACCTATGGTTCCTGGATCATCCTTCAATTCCCTCAAAGTAAGTAGGCCTGTCATGGGAATGGCAGTTTGGATATGAGGTTCATGTCACATATTTGTGTAGCCATGCATGAATCTTTCACATCCCTAAAAGCTGGTTATTGCTAACGAGGATCTATCATGTTCTCCTTAGCTAAGATATCTTTGTTCTAGGTTTTTTGGGTTTTTTTAGCTCTTTGGTTTCCTTTGGGCGGATGTTTTAATAGATTTTTCTAATAATGAACCTTTGCTCTTGAATTATTAAAGTTATTATTCAATATATTAATAATACACACACACACACACAACATATAAATATTATTTCTTTTTGCTAAGAGGTGTCTCTCACGGATTGCATGAGAGGTAATGTTTTTACACTACATGGGACCTCCCATGATCAGTCCAACAACCTCGCCATGAATTATCATTTACGCTTGTTTGACACTAAGCTGATTCTTTTATTGATAGAAATAATTAAGTGTGTGTGTGTTGTGTGTGTGCTGGTATGCACTAAGCAACCTAAAAATAGGCTACTAGTATGCACACAATTAAAACTCGTAAGCGCACAAGATCACTATGTAGTGTAGTGAATTGTAAGTACGAGATCGATCCCACGAAGACTCGTGATAAAATAATGTCAAAAAACAACTAAAAATCAGAATATTAAAAGAAACAATTGAATGATGAAAAGTTAAATTAAACTACTAAAAACAGTAAATTAAACTATCAAAAGCTAAATGAAAAATAATCTAAAACACACAACTAGTACTAGAATTGAAAAACTGTAATAATAACTGAATTAGGGTTTCAGCTGCTCCCCTAATGGGTCATATGCATGTCTCTTATTACCTTTTAATAAAAAGTTAGAATTATTAGTTACATCTATCAACCTAGACCGTGGCATATGCGTCTAGATTATAATTCCCCTAAACCTAATTCATGAGTGGCATACTATATGAATTGTTCATTATGATGCAAAAACTAAGCATGGCATATGTCTTAGTCAAAACACACATAATGCATAAAACAATGGGAATGATAAATGGATGAGTCTAAGCATGACATATACTTAGATTATTCATGGTTCTAAACCATAGATGCTTAATCATCAAGATCAATCAAAATTAAGTTAGCTACTCTTAAAATTAATTGAACATCACATAGTTGGCATGTCATATACACACTCGTCAATCAAAAACATGGTTTAGAATCTCAACTAATAAAAGTGAATTCTTGATTAAAAGATGCCAAAAAAAAAACTACATAGAACTAGGCTAGGATTTCAACTACACCCTAGCCCTAAAAAAAATTAGCTACTCATGTCTTTAATGAAAAATAAAATAGAAAATAGAGCCATAAGAAAAACTCTGAATATTGAAGAAGAAGAAGTAGTCTGCCAGCAGCTTGTTCCTCCTCCAAAAGCTCTCCAAAATGCTCCAAAGAAGGCTCCAAGGACGGCTGTACGGCTGCTGTGGATGGGTTTTGTGGGTGGCTGAATGGGGGCTGGAATTATGCTGATTTGTGTGACGATATGATGCTGGACGTCCACCCCTCTTATGCCCTTTTATAATTATTGCAACAGCCCTCTTTAGTGAATAGTTTCCTTGTAGGTTTAGATCTCCAACTTGCTTTGCAATTAGGCTTCTTAATTAGAATGAAATAAGAGTCTTCTTGCTTGAATAGCAAGACTTTCTAAATCTGGTCCCACTTGTTTTTTTTAGAAAATTCTTCACATGGTCCAACAAATCTGAGATTTAATTGTAAGAGATTAAATCTGAACCTTTTATAATAAAGGTGGGCCCGATATGGTGCCTGTACCATTGAGTGTGGGACCCACTTCTTGAACTTCTAACTTGGCTTGGAATCTTCCTTTAAACTTTCCTTATTTTTCTCCCTTTTCTTCTCCATTCTTGGGCTCCACTTTAACTTGAATAGGACTTTCTAAATTCTGAAATGCCACTTTTTGCAATGGATGTGGGCCCCCTTTAGGGCATGTGACACCCTTGTTGGGTTTCTTCTTTTTTCTTCTTTCTTCCACTTTCCTTCTTTGATTAGAATTTCTTTCTCCAATTCTTTCCTTATTTGAATTGTAAGTTATTTCTCCAATTCTTTCCTTATTTGAATTGTAAGTTGTCCAAAGAATTGGAAAATAGTCTTGAAATCTGAAATAGCTTGGATGGGACCCATCTTGGCCCTACTTGATGATTCACGCCCATCATTCTCTTCATTAATTCCTCTCTTTTTGCTCCTTTTTACCTCTGCATAAAAATTAACAAAGAATATGTAAAAACAAATAAAAGAAACATGGCTAGCATAAGATAAATCAATTATGAGGGCTTAGATTGTAAACAATGAAGCACTTATCATGTGCGTGTATGATTTCTTTCTGCTAAGAGGTGTTTCTCATGGATTGTGTGAGAGGTAAATGTTTTGACCACTACATGGGACCTCCCATGATCAGTCCAACACCCTCGCCATGAATTATCATTTACCCTTCTTCGACACCAATCTGATTCTTTTTTTGATAGAAATAATAAAAATCATAGACATTTGAAAAATAAAAAGTATGTTAATGAATATTCTAAAAATAAAAAATATTAAAATAATGAATACATAACTGTCTATTACACTAACATTTGAGGGTTAAATGGGTCCAGCAAAGGGGACCAATGACATAGTGGGCACTACTCCTTATTATCTCTTTTCAGATCCAAGTTTCCTGTGAGACTTGTACGTCACACATAGAATTGTCTTGTGAAGTAGATTTAGCCTCAAGTTGCTAATTTACTAAAGGCCCGTTTATTACTTTGTTTGCATATAACTAAATACATAAGAGTTCATGGTCAAATGGGCTCTCCAACTAGTGGTGATGGGTGAACAATATAAGGAGGAGATGGGGATGGGACCTTGAATTTTCTAGGAAGTAGGATTTGAATTACTAGGGTGATGGTTGCTATTCATTTCCTATCTCTCCTTGATTCATTTTTCATTGAGAGGGAGGTCATTTGATGGTCAGTTTTTGTTATTCACCTTTGTTTCTTCAAGTTCAACCATTTTTGGAGATACAAGTCTTAGAATTCTTAGGAATTCAATTACATGAAACAAATGGGCCCCTAAATATATTTAACTTTACACGGGGCTATCTTAGGAACAAGCTGTTTCCTTCATATTCAATGTTATGAAACTTGTTCATTGACGCCACACATGTCTAACGGCAGCTCTGTATCTACTTGTTCATGAATACAAAATCCAAACCTGCTTCAAAAATTTAAAAAGTCAAATTTCAAGCATTAGACTTGATAAAGATAAGGGCTGAAAAGCATAGTTGTGAAATTCCTTTCGGACATTCCAGTTTAACTCCAGCCTGAAACAGTTCGGCCAGTTCAACATTCGGAGTTCTATTTTGATAAAATTTAAAATATTAAAAATATATAATTAGAATATTATGAAAAATTGTAAAAAGTAAATTAACATAAATATTATATATTTTTTAGTTTATTCTATTAAATCAATAATGCAATATGTTTTTTTTTAAATAACGGAGGGTCTCCCAGCCCTTTGGGCTGGATTAATCCCTACGGGCCCGGGGGGAGCCGGGTAAATCCCTTATGGCCCTAATGTGGTAGTGCAGTTTCGAGCCCTCAACCTCCGGAAGCAAACCGTGGTCCTAGGCCAATCGAGCTACCCCTAGGGGTTATAATGCAATATGTTATATCTACATAGTAAATAGTGTAAAATGTGAAATTATAACATCCATTATCAGCTCACATCTTTAATTACCAATGTGATAGCTGAAAATATCATACAATAGACATGTCTGCGAAACCACTACGCTACTTAAGGGATATTAAATCAGTATAAAGAGATTTTTTTTTTGTAAGAAATGAAAAATTGATCTTTAGTTCCTACTCGGCCACAATTTGGACTGAAACAGCCAAATTGTTTGCACTTTCAGCATGTTCAGCCAAACAAAATGGAAATTGACTACTGTGATGATAAATCGAGTTTGATGGCCGTCTAGATAAAAGAATCAAATGTTATGTTCCATTTTATGTTCTGACAATTTTTAAACTAAGGTACTTTTTTTGCTACAGGGTATTCGAACTCACGCATTCTCTACTCACACAAACCAGTTGAGCTACTGCTGAGGGACTCAAACTATGGTACTTGCAAATATGCTTTTGCATGGATGCGCTCCTATTTAAATTCAATAATCCTAGGTTCTAAATGTCCACAAATTACTAAGTTGCACGAGTATGGGTGTCTGAGATTTCCTATTTGGCTAGTCCCAAAACTACAATTTAAATAAGTGTCCATTTTAAACAGCAGATAATATGCAAAAAGTTATGAGCAGTAGAAGAATAATGTATGAATCGCACTCTAAACAATCAAGTAATAACCATTGTAACATTGCTGACAAACTCACAGTTGAGTGGTGTTGGCACTTTAGATCACTCACATGCCCAGGGAGTCTCCAAGTTTGAAGTATCACTCTTGACTAGTAACCAAACTTCGCAAAAAATAAATAAATCAACATTTGTTTTAAATTCAAAAAAGAAAAGGCATGTCAGCTATAAAACAATGTATTCTGTAGTAGAAGAATCCAGTTCTCTCAAGAAGAATTTAGCGTGTAGTGGTGAAGAATCCTCAGTGTGAATTTAAGCCAATTTACTGTGTTGCTCATTTTAAAGAACTTATTTTACATGGTAAAATAGTCTTGTTTTCTTCCTGTGTTATTAGTCAGTAACTGATTGATATGAGTTATTACTTACACATATTAATAGGGATATATTTGTCATGTGTTATAGAGAGATATCAAATGCTCTAGAGGTGCCTCTATTCCAAGTTATTCTGGCTACTTCAGCACAGGAAAGCAAGCAGATATTGATAGGACAACACAAGAAGGTGTCCTCAATGACTTGAACAGAAATGCATGTTGGAGGCTAGAATTAGGAGGACAGTACCCATACCAGTCATACAATCTTAATCTGCTGAATGACTCACATGTTGTGGATTATCGAATCAATGGCTTCGAACTGCCCAGGCCCTCATATGATATCGACCATCATCATAACTGGGCTTCCACATCTGGGTCTTGTGCTATAACCATGTTCGATGAGCATTCATATGCTCGGGTGAGTCTTGTAATACTTGTTTCTTTGGTTGGTTAGTTTGAACAGAGTCATCTATGTTTTTAGCGAGGGTATTCCGGTTTTTGGATGTATGGAAAGCGTGCTAATTAAACTATTTTGGCAAAAGAGGTGTTACGCATTGCTTGTTTTGGTGCATATTCAGAGCATTTCTGTTTTCCCCAAACATTCCAGCGGGTGGGGTTCATGTTTCCATGATTCAGATCATTCATCTGGTGGCAACACTCTGGATATTCAATGGAACAGAACTCTTCTTGATTGACAATCCCAACTGGTGGCTTAAGTTGAATATGAATCATTGGCATATATGGATTCAAAGTATTAGATGGCTCCAATTGGATCCCGTCAAATAACTGATCTGGGTTACGGAAAGACGGTCTTGATCTCTGTAGAAAGTCCGATTTGGTTGAAATTGGCTTTCCAGATTTTAATCCACATTGTGATGATGACCTTTGAATTGTTTCTTTCAGCAACCCAACTGATTGTCACTGGTGGTGCTATTAATTTGTTCGGTGGTTTTTCCATACCTTTGTCAACGACCCACAACTATCAGGTTCCTGATGGAAATACTGTGTGATTATTGTAAATGAAGATTTTCAGATTCTTTGGTGTCAACCAACAATATTTAAGCTGCAACTTGTTAGTCATCAAGAAATTTACTGTACTATAAAATTACCTTGGATCCGGGTCTTTTAGTTATTTTTCGTTATAGGTGCACATAACTTGTAACTGAAGGATCTTTTTGTTATCCATACTCCAGTGCAATGAGCTGTAAATTGAATCCGGATGAATCAGATATGTAAATCCATTATTCTCTCAAAAGATTTTAGCCTGTTTCTTCTTAAAATACCAGGGTTGCTTCCCGTCTTCTTTTTTCGTGGCATGAATTTTAAGACAAAGATGGTGTCAAAATAATTTTAATTTGGTTGGGTGAGCAAGGCAAGCTACTGTAGTTTGCATTGTTGAAGAAGATAGGGTTGTTGGTTGACAATGCTCCTCGGATGAACTAATCCTTTCTAATCCCTATCTGATTATGATCTCTGCTACATAATAATTATATTATCATCAATCGAAGAAGAACCCAATGAAGTCAGTCGTGGTGAAAAGTCGAAGATTGGTTTGATTGTAAAATGACAATTCTAAGGCAACGGCCATGCCCACTATGGTGCACCACTCGTCATCTCCCGATGACAATAGGGTTTTATTCTGTTCCGGACAGCTGCAATAGGAACAATCAATAAACACCATTTCGGCAGTGCTCCTATATCATATCAAGACCGATTTATGGTAGTTCTTGGATCATTCCTCTTTTGCACATGAGTATTTTCAATTACATTAGTGTCTTACTCCCTATAATGAGGGATGGATGCATATGAATATTCTCAATATATATGTAGGTAGATATTCATCTGCATCCATCCCTCACCATTTTACGGTGAGGGACAACATAGTAAGGCCGACTTTATATTACATCTGAACCATTTATACACATGGGATCTCCTAAATTACATTGGATCTATCAAGTTTCGCCTATCCAAACGAATTCGACCGTTGGATGGAGGGTCAAATCTTTTCTTTAATATAAAGCCGTTAGATTTGTGGGCTACGGATGAAAGGGTTAAAGGCATGGGATTGACCTCAGACTTGGTATATGGGTCCATCCAAGATGTCTCTTTCCATCCTCCCCAAATTCCTAAACCCTAAACCCTAAACTTGAATAAACAAATTAATCCACTTAAACACAATCACTAATGAACTTGAAATAAACAACAAATGTATGACTAGAGAGAATACTATCAAGTGATTAAGTGAAGTGTTAAACAAGTTGTGCGTGCTTAACACTCTTTATGATGTACCAATAAAATCAATGTATATTGGCACAAGTGTGTGTGTCAATTTTATCTAAGAAATAACTATCTAGCACATATATCTCTAAAACATAATTAAGTTATTATGATGCATAGTGAGATAGAGAGAAATTGACACAAGTGATTTATAGTGGTTCGGTGTCTTGACGTACATCCACTTTTTAAGAGTTTCCACTCTAATGAGGTAGACCACAAAGGCAAATCTCCAATCACCTACACTTATTTTTTTTATACGGTAGTTCGACCATAAAAATCTAATCCACCAACCCTTTTTTTTATAGTGGTTCGACGACGAAGATCTAATCCACTTCACAATGATGATTTACAAATTTAAACAAGAGCACTTGCCTCTTGACTTGGTCTTGAGAGTTCTCTTCAATGCTTGAATGATGCTCCAAGCTTTAACTCTTTCCTTTGATCCTTGGTGTAGATGACTCTCCAAGACATGCTCAATCAAGAAGGCTATAAAAGTTCTGATTCAAGGTTCCTTGGAGGTGATTCCACAAAACAAACTCTAACAGAGCTTTGAATGCTCTTGAGTATGCCTAATTAAAGCTTAAGTGTGTGTAGAATTGGATTATGGGAGCTCTTAGATGGTTTTACTATAGGGGCTCGAGTGTGGGCAAAGAGGTCTAAAAAATCCAAGTCTTATGGCCATTGAAATGAGCTAGTGTATATATAAAAAGCTTTCCAACGGCATTTGGCAGTTAACTCCTTTCAAATCTGCGGTTAACCGCCACCCCTAACGGTCGGAAAACTGTTAGTTTTTGTACGGAGGTTGCCTGAAGAATATACTACGATTACCCGTGAATAAACTAAGGTTAACCATAAGATATACTTCAGTTAACCGAGAGTTGACCGACAGGTCACCGAAGTCCAGAATGTATTATTTTTGTCATCCAGTTTTTCTGACCGTGGGGACCTAAGGTTAGCCAACCCCTTACACTGTTTTGAGCCATAAACCTTGCTAAAGAAAAAGCCAGTTAAACCCTATTGAATTTGCCATTAAGTTTAAGGGTCCTAAGCGCCATCTCTTGGTTGGTTTGGGATTTCATTTACCTAAATAGGTTGGCAGGCATAAGGAGTTCTTCTTTGATGATTCTAGGCCTTCCAAGACTATGATCTTTGCCTTCGAACTTTATCTTCCTTGACTAAGAGGCAAGGTCTTCAACTCATTTGATAGGGAGTTGACAATACAAAAGTGTGCATATATGACTATAGCCTAACAAGAGTAACCCGCACACTAATATGAGAGTAAGGGGGCACCTCATATTTAAGCCGTTGGTATTGGATATGGATCCATGGGTCTCCCCTTACTCTCATAGTAGTGTAAGAGTAGCTCTCATAAGAGTGTTTACCATATATATATATATATATATATATATGGGGGTTGTTCATGTATAGTCCATTTGGATGGGTCATAAGCGGGCCCCACTAGGCGTTTAGGACGGTGAGGACATGGTCCTCACACGATTGATTCCCATACTTTTGGCTCATTTTAAAAAAAGTACATAAAAATTGAAATATTTCAAATTAGTATAAAAGCTTTCCATCCTTTTTATAAACGAATCTCTTCAAATGTTTCTCCCCATCATTGGCATCCTTTTATAAATTTTCGAAGCTCTCTAAATGCACACATATTTTTCGTTCCACACTCTCTCTCTCTCTCTACACCCATCATTAAAGTATGAGGAGTTCAAAATTTTCTTTGCATGCCCCTCATAATACTTAAACTCACCCTAGCCTAGCCACCACCGTCCCCTCCGGCAGCATCGCCCGAGGTGGGGGGGGGGGGGGGGTGGGGATGGGGAAGGAGAGAAGGAGAGGGGGGTGGCGGAGGGTAGGGAGAGGGAGGGAGAGATATAGATAGGGAGAGAGGGAGGCAGGAAAGGGTAGAGAGAGAGGGAGGTGTAAGAGGTGGCAAGCAAGGAGAAGGAGACAGGGGTAGTTTGGGGATTTTTCCAAGGGTATATTGGTAATAAAAAAGTTTTAAATGGTGTGGAAAGAAAAAGAGAGTTTCTAATGCCACAACCGAAGCTTCTCTTTCCACGTCCCTTTTTTACATGACTAATATATCCCTGTGTAAGATTACCTAAAAGGATATCTATCAAAATCTCTCCCTCCCCAACTTCACCCCAGCCACCACCATCTCCTCTGGCAGCACTGTCGGAGGGGGAGGGGGAGAGGGAGAGAGGGCAGCGACGGGGAGAGGGAGAGAGAAGGAGGGAGAGGGAAGGAAGAGAGGGTGGCAGCGGGCGAATGGAGGGAGAGGGAGAAGGAGAGGGAGAGGGAGAGAGGGCAGAGGGCGACGGGCAGTGAGAGCGGGAAAAAGGGGAGAGAATGGTATTTTAGGAACAATGGGGTGTGTAGAGAAAGATTGTGGAAAGAGAAGGGATGTGGAAAGAGAAGCTTGGGTTGTGGCATTAGCAGCTCTCAAAGAAAAATGTGGTGTGCATATAGAGGCTCTCTAAATCTTTTTTTTTTAAATGACAAAAACACCCTTTATCTTTCTTCCCCAAAGGGGTCAGTGGGTCTTTCAGCAAAAGGAAAAAGAAGAATACTTAAATATATCGTTTTGCCCAAACCCAACAGTCCAAAAAGAGGGAAAGAAAGTTGAGATTGAGTTGTAACCCATTTTGGTTTTTTTTTGGAGACGTCTTGTTAAGCCTAATTCGTTTTTGGATCAGACGAGTAAAAAAACTATAACAATCTCTACTATCTTGGAAAAATCTACTAGGATTTTTTTACAGGATTTATTTAAAGGAGTAGTGGGATCAAGGTACACCCACCCACGCCACGCATCGCTTGTTAGAGAGACCAAGCTAGGGTGATGAACACTTCTGATGTGCTTCCATTAAAAACCGAAGGCGTAACATCCGGCCCCCAATCAGATATTAATTATAATTAATTGCTTGTTAGTTAATTAAGTGCGTTTAGAGTCTTAGCGAGTCGGGTTTGACATGTGGATCACGCGTGCGAAGTATCGCGCGATTCGGAGCACGCTTGGGTAGAGTAGGGGGTTGGTTTGCAATTTCGGAAATTTTTTAGGGGTTTTAATGAGATTATGAGTTTTTGTGACTTTAGGTGCATCGGGTAGGTCTCGTCGTATTATGAACATTTGCCTTTGGTTGCGTTTTGATTCGACGCGTCAAAGGGGCCCAAATATCATCATTAGTGATCCAATGACTAAACTATAATTAGTCATTAACTCTAACCTAATATAACCCACACCAACCTCCCATTCACTCTATCTCTCTCAAACTCATCTCCTTCACTGCCTCCTCACCTTTTCCAGCCACCGGAGCTCCCACATCGCTGGCGGATACTCCTTTCTTCTTCCTCAAGCTTCCAAGACTCTACCTATCTCCTTTTTAAAGAATTTCATTCACTATCTATTGCTAGGTAAGCCTTCTAATCTTCTAGGTCTATGTCCTTTTCATGTCTTTGCTTAGATATAGTTCTAGGAAGCTCATCCCCTCCCATTTCATTCATTTTGTAGAGAGATTTTGGGTTGTGAAGCCATTTGCACAAGTTTGAGCTTAAAAAGGATCTCCTCCCCACCCCAACAACCCCCAACCACAACACCCCCCCCACCCAACCACAATTTCTTGTTGATTTTTTTCAAAACTCTTCATGAAGGCAAGTGGATATATATATATATATGTGTGTTTATGCTGGATATTTTTGTCTCTCTTGATTTGAATGCTTAATCATGGTTTAGATGTCTAATTGCTCATTTGATGTTTTAGATGCTTGAAAACATGATAATTAGGTCTTAATGAAATGGATTATGTTTTTAATGTATAGATTGATGAGATTTGTGGGATTAGAATAGGTTGGTTTTACCCTTGGAATGAATGCATATCAGGTTTATGGAGTTTGAAATGGCATTTGACCCATTTCACTGCAGAAACAAAACCTGAGTTCTGTTTTCATAGTGTATGCGGTCAACCAGCCAAGAGGGTGCGGTCGACTGGCCACACAGGGTCAGGCGCTGGTGCCCTGACCAAAACATTGTTCACCCTATTTATTGTACAACTCCGGGTCGACCGGGCCTTGACCAAGTCGATCGGGTACAGTAAGGGGATGTCAACCGGACCATGTTAGGGTCGGCCGGATGAACTATGGTTACCTTTTTGAAAGGGCCTTATTAACCCTACTTTGGCTGGACTTAGGTGGAACTTTGGCTACCATTTTCGGACTCATTTGACTATATGTAAATATATTTAGAGCTGACGTTCTTCACGATTATTTCGGTTGTATTGGGTTTTCAATCTAACTCAATATTGAACGGTATGGGACAACGAAATACCCTCCTTTATATTTATGCACAAAGATGTTTCGTTCAGGTATCACGAACCCTAATCCCTTTTGTTGAATGAGTAGGTTGTACGATACTTTGAAAATAACACTGCTTAGGTTTGGATTATTTATCGCTTCTGATTTCGAATCATATCGTCTGATACCGTCTACATGTAATTTGCATGTTCTTTAGCTTCGGTTACTTTGTTTTGTGTTGGGATCATATGAAAAACTTAGATGATAGACTTAGGATCCCTTTTGATGTTCCATTTGTTCTGAAGTTTGCATGAAGTGTTGAGGCTATGTGTCTTTAATTATAACGCTTGAAGAGAATTGCTATTAAAGTTTGTTTGAAGTTTGATATGATTTGAAGTAAATAGTTTCTCTATTATTTTGATAAATCTTGTTCACGTAAGAAAGCCTAGCCCTCATTGATGTTTGTTTAGGACACTTTGTGTCATAAACGACTTAGCTGTTAACGTTTAACACAGTTGGGACACTACCTATGTTAGGGCTTTGAGCTTAAGACCGTCTGCAGTTCGGGTTGGTGTAATGGACACCGTTTTGATTGAACGGGTTATGATCCTAAATGTTTATATATCTCTGCCACAACTCAATATGAGTAGGGAGGGCAATGACACTATACCGTAGTAATTAACATATGTAGACCACCTATCTTGTTAGATGTTTATGTTAGATTGTTTATGATTCCGATGTTATACATTCTTATGATCTTGTCTATCGTTTCCTCTATTTAGTACTGCATGTCTTTGATGATTTATATATATATATATATATATATCTGCTTACCGACCGTCATGTCTGATATTGCTATTCTTGGTACATAGGTACCATGCCCTTCTACCCCGAGAAGAAGATGACGGAAGAGATTCAAACGGATCAGTCTGATGACCTCCTAAACTATTGTACGGACGACGTTGTTTAGCCGTATCAACCTCGTACTTAAGCGCCTTCATGCTTTATTTGGATTTAGATTCATCTTTTGGTTCATTATCTTTTAATTAGGCCCGAGTTTTATTGTGGCCTTTTATTGCAAATAATACTTTTGGTTAACAGTTTTAAACTTGAACTTTAGTTAATATATTTCAGTATTTACTCTTAACTATACATCTTGAGATACCTCGTGTTTATGAAGCTTCCGCTATTGTTTTATATAATTGATGAAATGTTTGTACCTCATAGCGGTTTTCGATTCATATGGGACATGATTGGGCCAGGTTGTATTTGTTTAATGTTGAAAAATTTTTAATTGACCTTAATCTCATGCATAACCCCGGTTTCATGATCGGGGGCGTGACAAAAGGCCTCTTCCTTAGGTGATGGAACCATGTAGAATCAAGGCCTGTTCCTAAAATACCCATTTCAGAAATCTCAATAAAAAACTATATGTATATTAATCGATTATATCAATCAGCAATAAGAATCATTGCAGGAGAAACCAGAAATCGGAACTCATTTCAAGTAGTTAGAGTTGTTGCTTGCTAAACCCATCAGCTCACCCTAACAAGATATTTGGTTTTTCATGAACAAGGAGAAGGTGTCCGTTATGGAGAAAAACGAGGAAGACATAAGGAAAAAAAAAAAGCTAGGGTATTTTTTTTCTCATTTTCAAAAATATTTTTATGAAAAGTTGAAGATGGTAGGGAGAAACAACCAAAGAACTTGATTGAAAAAGAGATGGAAAACTTTTATATTGTTTTGAAATATTCAATTTTTTATGAACTTTTTTGAAAATGAGTAGAAAGTCTTATACTTTCTTTGGAAATTTCCCCAAAGAGAATCGGGAGAAGTTTATAACTCCCCATTCAAGCAAGTTTGACCAGAATAAAGTAATGCGTGTATTATTAATTTTGATAGAGTCCTAAATTATGTTTGAAATAGTGTAAAATATGGACTTATGCCCATTCAATGGCAAAGTTTGTGAAATGATTGGATGGATTAAAGGTACGGTCCAAAGTGCTTAGAAAATGGGCCAGGAAAGAGGAGCATTGAATGACCGGTTTATTTGAAGATTCCAATATATGTTTGCGTTACATGAGTTCTTAACATGTCCCACTTCCTTTATACCTGTTTTGCTTTGTTCATTGGCGGTGGCCAAGTCAGGATTTTTTTCTTGGAGGGCCAAACAAAATTTGTTAATGAGGAATTTGAGAATTAATTAAGAGAATTTATTTTTTTTCCTGATTAAAAATATGGTGCAAAAAAGTAAACATAAATGAATTGGTCAACATAATATCAAGATTTTAAAATCATATATTCAATCCAATTTAACTTGTAGACTAGCTAGTTACTAATTATCCCTAAAAATGACTAATATGATGAACTCTTATTGCTCTCCACATCCAACATTCAATGATGGGTCCACAAGACTTGAGAAGAATTACAAATTGCCTGTTTTAATAAATTTACTTGTGAGCACATTATTATAATTACCAAAAGTTTAAATTAAATAATTTTCTTAAACATCATAGTATGGGTTTGATAATCACATCATTATCAAGTAATTTACTTTTTAATTATCAATCCTATGTAAATGCATATATTGGTGGCAATATAATTAAACATAGCATTTTATAATGCAGAAGATTGAGTTAATTGAAATTTGAGGTATTTCCATTAATAGCGCGAGAAATCCATTTGAGGGCTTGAATTTTCATTAAGTATTTGCGTGTGGGAGATCACTATTTGCATATAGCCTCTTTTCAGAAGTGAATAGGTAAATAAGAAAAGTGAGAAATTAAAGCCATATAATTCAAATGGTAATGGTAATTGGATAGCTTTGATCAGTGTCTTTTGGATAAAAGTAAATGACGAAGTTGCCTTCTCGAGTTCTAAATCTTCTATTTTATATTTGGAGGGGAAAGAATTATTGAGGGGCAAACCAAGAAAAAAGAAAAAAGTTGAGGAGGGTTAAAGGGGATAAGATCAAAGATTATGCATGAGAGTATTTAAAATCTTTTATTCTTCCTATATTAAAGGAAACCCCAAAACTTGAGAAGGGGCAACTCTAAGTGGCTCGGCCACTGCTCATTGGTCATGTAAACTTTAAGTAAACATGTTAAAAACTAACACATGCACCTATGTCCTTAACCAATTGTGTTACAACTGGAGACGTGCTTTTGTTTCATTTAATATGTAGTGGGGGATCGAAATACCAAATTGAGACCTCCTTAGATATGTAATTTAAAATCAATCCAATGCCTCTAACCCCTTGATCCGTTGCCCACAAATTTGATGCTTTATATCAAATGAAAAATGTGACCATGGGATCCACTGTAACTTACGGGGATCAGGTAGATCATAAATTTGGCCCCCCGAGGTCCTCCAATAATATGGTGAGCACGGTTTTCACACGAGCATTTCTGTATACATTTGCTAAGGTGGCCTGTAAATAACTGGGAAGGTTAATTAATTGCTTCATGTGAAAGAACTGTGATTTAATGGGACCTTCAATTATTACTTGCCAGCCTATCTTCTCATGATTGAGTGCACCTTCTCATGTTTGAGTGCTGTTGGCTGGTTAGTTTCATACACATGTCCCCGTATCAATTTACGGTCCTCAAGTTAAAATATCACTTGAAGCCCATAGCCCAATGTAGAGAGGAAATTAAAAAAAAAAATAAAAAACTACAATTTCTTGTACGAGTAAAGAAGGTTTAGGAAGAGATCCAAACGGGTCCAAAGGTTCAGAACATGATGGTGAAACTTTTCAAGTATTATTAATTCCACATCCAATCGTTGCACAAACCCACGCTGACCGCGGCGCAAACCAGAAAGAAAACGACCTACACGACACACCACGTAGCAAATAACAATCCCCAACCTGGATAGGGCAAGGGGCAAGTCAAAACTCACAGCCACAGGGCACAGGGTCTTTTCAATTAATTACACAGCACACATGCGAACGTGGAAGATGCCCACACAAGATCAAAGTGCTGTGCCTTCCGATCATCGACAGGTGAAGATGGGCCACTGCCACTGGTGTACGAGAGAGGTGGTTTTAGTTTGGTTGGTTTCTTACTTTGGATCAAAGGAGACGACAACCACATTCCACGTGGACTTGTGCCCCCCTGCTGCTGCTGCTCCACCTCCACCATCGATTAGATTCCCAACTGTAACCGGCTAAAAAATCAGAAATTCAAAATGGGGTCCTAAATTGAATCTGATACCAACAAGAATAATAAAATACATGTAAGAAGTAAGAAGCCCAGGCCGTGCTGCCTTAGCCCAGCAGCAACTATACTATTTATTAAACTGTAAGCTGTTTCTGTGTCGAACTCTGGAATTTTTTCTCTTTTTCTACCAGGCAGGAATGGAATCCCCCCTCCCCATGTTTACAATTTAATGATGACAACAACCGACGAGACGAGACGAGACGAGGACACAATCAGTGGACCACTGGACCCCCACCCACGCCAAAATAAAATGAAAGAGAAAGATGATCCAACCATAGTCCACAGGACACCCATGTGCTCTTCTGACTCTGCCAAGGCAAGTATTGGGATTCGCTTCCAACAAAAGAAAAGGGCCATGACAACGTAACATGGTCTTAGATAGATAGATTAGATATTTCTTCTTCAAAACCCCAGAATTTTTTTTTTTAAACATAAAACATAAAAAAAACGCAAACGTTTCTCCTTGTATAAGAACTTATTTTCCAAAACCAACCGCGCCTACCTACAGTAACAAGCTGCAGCCAGTCGCCAGCTCTTTTCATTTGTTTCTTTCTACCCATCACAGTCAAGCCACAAAAGACACCCACCAACTCCTCTCCTTCTATATTTATTTACTAGGTACTAATAACTAGTAAAAGGAGTACTATACTACACTAGTCCTCCTGCCCCTGCCACTCTCACTTTCATCTTTGTACGGGAAAATGCACTATTTTACTTCAAATGCAAGAAAGAAGCCACGCTGCCAGAACCCATCAATCAAACACACCTGCCCATCTTCATAATCCACTCAAGGTCAAAGACGAGAAAATAACATCAGATCAATTGGGTAGTTAGACAGGCCATCACAGTTAACCCAATCTAGGGACTGTATTTGAACTTCCAACTGACGGTGTCTCAGTGAAATTGTTTCTAATATAAGAGAAGGTGGTCCTCACCTCATCACTCTCGAGGAGTACTGGAGAAAGAGGACAAAGTGAAATTTCCCAGAAGCTTCAAAATACAATATGCTCTTTTTTATTTCTTTCTTTCCTCCAAATCCCCTCATTTGTTTCTTCCTTGTACTTGGTTTTCATGTGCATTCTTGTGTAACCCATTTGTTATTTTCTCTGTTCAGCAAGATTCTGAGAATCAGAAGAAAAGCAACATGTGGGGATGTGAGAAGACCTACCATTCCAATTCCCAAAATTCTAAACTCATTCCCCCGCCTTCCCTTTTCTACGGTGATTCCCTTTCTAAAATATACTGAGGAGGAGGAGGAGTCAACCAAGATAGCATTCATCTCATCAAAAGGATGCAGTGGGGCAGACAAGTGACAAAAGGCATTAAATGCTTCCCAGACTCCTATCTCCCCTCCCCCATTAAAAGCCAAACTAACGTAGAAAGGATGGATTCTTCAACCTTCTACATTGTCAAAAGTACATGTGGATTACTTATTATTACTATTAAATGTAGAAACACAACAACCCATCCACCCCCCAAAAGTTGAAAGGTCTATAAGTCTGTTTTAACCAGCAAAATGAAAGAGTGTTTAAAAATAAAAATAAAAATAAACCCTCAAAATGGAAGAGAGGGAAAGCAGTGGGATTACAATCCAAAGCCACACTGCCGTGGCCTTGATTTCCAAACAAGACAATGACCATTTTCTTTTTTAAGTAATAAAAACAACAAGAACAAGAACAAGAACTCTTGCTAATTGGTTGAATAATAAAAAGGTAGACCCATCCCAGTTCAATGATATCATGTGATTTATCGATTTCTATAACTTGTACCTTTTGCAATCGAACAAGCCTATTCATTTTTTTAAAGAATATAAAATTGCCATTTTATGAGAAGTAAATAAACATTTGACCATCATTTTCAAAATTCTATCAATCAGAAAATTTTCACCCCAACATACTGCTGAAAAGCCATGATATCATCATCAGACAATACCATGAAATCATGAGATTTATCAACTTTTGTGGCACATTGTTTTCAGGATATCATGAGAATTATCAATTTCTGTAATATCAACTTTATGCAATCCACAAGAAAGTTCATTTTTACAGAACATGGGAAGTGGCATTTTGTGAAAAACAAAAACACATTTGACCACTATTTCTCATATTCTATCATTCGAGAAAACTTCACCCAAAAATGGAATAAGAGAAAAATTAAAGAAAAAGTGGAAAAAGGGAGAGAGAAGCATGGGGAATGTGACAAGAGGATGAGAAGGTGGAGGAGAGAGTATACTTCAATGCAAGTGAGAGAGAACTTTTAGATCATCTTTCTCTTGGTTCTTGCAAAGAGATAAGAGAAGGGGCTAAAAAGGGAGAGTGAATGAAATGAACTTGATAGGGTTTTTACTCTCTACATTGGGATCCCATGATATCATAAGACGAATGACAGAAGAGTAAAAGAAAGTTTATTGATTAGAGTTTTGGTGATATTAACATGAAACTGGGGATGTGCGATTTCTCCAACAAGCTACCACACATTTCTCGGACACACTTGATATTAGCCGCGGCCTCAGAATTCACTTCAATATAAGTTGAGTCCACCGTAAGATTGATTGATAACTTGATCAACCCAATCTTATGTATTGTTAATTATATACATTAGTCATGTTATCAATCATTTGCTCAAGTCTTACTATGAGACCAACTTTTGCACTAAAATTTAAAAAAATAAGTCACGGGAGGGGATAAAATTCATTTTGAACTTATTCAATTTATCAATAGGTGGGCTCAGTGGTAGAGTTTCAAACATCCCACTCACAAGATCTGGACTCAAAACTGACACCGCAAGACACCCTTACACGAACAGAGGTACATTCGTGTAGCGGAGGGGTCTTCACCGGCTTACTCTCACTTCAACACTGGCGCTTGTTAAATCTTGCATTGAGAATTTCGGACAAAGATCTTAAGACAATCGTTCAATTGATCCTCTTTTGTTTGATGCAATTAATGTTAACCATCGTTTTTCTCTGCTTAAGAGCAAGCAATTTGTAAGAAGTCTGCATCAGGCGACATTAATTTATTTACAAGTTAGGTGGATCTCACCTTTGGTGGGTCCAAAAGACATCGATATAACACCCCTTCCAGTGATGAAGTAGCAGTCAAGTTTCACTTCAATGCAGAACAAGTTACACTCACTAGACACTTGAAAAGCAATTACTAAATGAAAGATTTTTGTCGCCCCACTGAGAAAAGTAATGGTGAGGACACAATGTTTTAACGATAACAAAATGTACGTGATAATGACAATATTGTGTGGGCGGAGAGAATAAGCCCACTTGGACAGGCGATCGCTGTTTGCCCACGTAACATAATCAGCCACTTTTGAACTAATCACCAATTCCACGCACTCCGCTGGAAATAGTGCACACTTTCGAATTGCTTCGGAAGGGGCAAAAAAATGCTGAGGGCACAAACCTCTCCTTGTTAGAAATTTGGACGGTGAAAGCTTCCAGTTTTGCTTATAAAGCCCTTACAAACTGCAAGACTCCCAGAAAAGCACGTTTGCAAGGAATTAAATTTATATTTTAAGAAGCAATATTGCCATCAAAGAGGCTAAATTGAATAAACAAAAGGTGAAGATTCATAAATAGCCACTTTATAAATTCCAACAAACCTAGGGCACCTTTGGCAACCTTCAGCGCAAGGGGATTCCTCATGCTTTTCCTCGCAGTCGCGGATTTCACATGCTTGGCTGGGCGTGGATTTTTAAAAGCACTGATGGGCAACATCCTATCACGTGAAACAAAATAATAATAAAATATTACATTTGACATATGGGGTGGAGTTTATTCCAACAAATATGTCAAATTGTAAAGGGTCAATTTGCCACATAAGCCTTCATTTTTCAAAAAGGCATCTCCAAATTTAACACCTCTCTTCGAGATGCCCTTAGTTTCTTCCTCTAAAATGATGAACCTATTTGTCTCGAGTGGGGATGGCTTGAGCGTCTCTCATGCTTCCCATGAGTTAAAGGAGTAGATATCCAAGGTGGGGTCAATCTATTTAACATTGAAGTCATTCAAAATGAACGCCTCCATTTCTCAGATAAGGAGTCAAAGGTATATATCATCAAGTTTTCTTTCTCTTAAAAAAAATAGTAAAAAAATAACATTCTTTCTCTATTGAATGAAAAAAAAAAAACAAAAAAACTAAGGGGCTGTTTGACAAGTCTATAACCCCACCTCTATTTCTCTTAATGAGGTTTGAAATAGATATTTAGACATTACGACTGTTTGGATTGTGCAAGTAGGTATCTTTTTTAAGCAAACAAAAAGAAATTTTGTGTCTGTATGAGGAAGACCCAAAACCTATCTCTTCTCAGACAGAAGTATTCATCTAAAGGGGGGATATGTGACGCTACAAAGCTCATTGAAGTCAGTTCGTGTTTTTGTATTTTTTTGAAATTATGAGCCCCTAGGTGAAAATCCAAAGTATTGTATGTCTTAATAACCTCAATAACAGCTATGACATCAAGTTTTAACCGTTGATGTTGCACAAATCACGAGATACACTCAAAGAGATGTAAACCATTGGATCTACATCTCTAACCTTTTGTGGGACCCTCTATCAAGATCAGAACCATTGATCCACTTCATAAGCCCAAGAACGATTATAGGATCAAATTTCAGCTTCTGATCCCTTGAGAATCTCAAGAAAATCATGCAAAACCGTGGGACCGTTGATATCAATGATTTAAAACCAACTGGATTTCACCACACGAAACCCAGTCTTATTTTTTTATTTCTTTTTAATTGTGGGGTTCTCGGCTTCAACCAAAATTGTCGGTTCTCTCTATTATGTTAAGCAAGACTATGGTATGAAAATTGAACCGTTGATTTTTTGTCAATCTTGAGATATTTGTGAAAGATTGTGGACCATATGATCAGAGTTTCTTCATTTTGTGGCACTGAATATCACAATCTGAACCGTTGATCCTCTTCCTAAGCCAAAGAGCGTTTATGGGGCTAAATATGAGTCCTTTATTCCTTCTGTAGCTTGAGGAATTCATGAAAAACATTGAATAGTAGGATTCTAAAACGTCGATTTAAATTGTATAAAACGTCTATTTTACACAGATCTATTCTAGACAAATCTATTATCCACAAGTTTTTTTCATTCCGATAAGATTTGCCAAACAAAGCAAGTTAAAAAGATCCCCCACCAATCCATTAAAGAAAAAATACAATGATAACCATCTTATATTTTATTATCTCTTAATTTGATGTTTTTCATTACTTTTACTTTAAAAGTAAATTACTAAGCCCGTGTTTGGCAATTAACCAGTTAAGTTAAAGTAAAGTGAATCTAGACAAGAAATGACAAGGAGTCAAATCAAAAGTATATAATTTCAGAATTTCCTCCATCTTAAAAAAAAAAAAAAGTAAAAAAAACAATCTCCTTTCTTTACTAAAAGACAAAAAAAACTCCACTTTTCTATAGAAAAAGTCAAAAAATTCCATATCAAACATCTAAAAATAAAACACCATTATAACCACTTATATTTTATTCTCTCTTAATTTGATACTTTACCTCACCATACTTTAATTCACCATACATCCAAACACGCCGGCCTGTTTGGCAATTTACTAAGTTAGTAAAAGTAATGTTTAGTCTCTATTTTTCCGACAAGGGATCACAACAAAAGTATACATCTTCAAAAATCTCTCATTTTTTTAAATAAAATGTCAAAAAGCAACCTCCTTCCTCTCCTACTTGACAAAAGAAAAAAGGAAAAAAAAACACATACCTTTACACAAAAATTCAAAAAGATTCTCTACCAATCCAATAATGAAAAAATACCATCACAACCCCATTATATTTTATTCTCTCTTAATTTCATAATTTACATCACTTTTACTTTAATAGTAAATTGCCAAAATGGCCTAAGTGAAGTGAAGTGAAGATTGATGAGAGAATAAAATATTATGGGTTTTAATCATATATAGTATGATGTAATTTTATTTTCAGTGGCTATATAAGGAATCTTTTTTACTTTTTTGGTAAAAAGTATATGGATTTTCTTCTTTTAGTGGCTTGAGAATGTTGATTTTAGACTTTTTTTTTAGATGAATGAAGGAATTTTAGAATTTTATACTTTTGATATAACTCATAATCTTTTTTTGTCTGCTTTACTTTACTCCACCTTACTAGTGAGGTCGCCAAACACCATGGAGTCTTTTGAGTTTTGACTATGAGGCCTTCAAACTTTGAAAAAGAAAAATGACACGCATTTTTTCATACAAATCTTATATTCTTTTCGATTTCAGTGGTAATGTGACTTGAACTTACTACTCCGAGGTCGTAATAGTGAACACCGTCCATGATCCAACCGTGTTCTTGACACAGGCACAGTCTTTTCATCCTCTCTCTCTCTCTCTCTCTCTCTCTCTTGTAATCACTAGAACGGATTCTCATACTCTCTATTGTAATCACTAGAACGGATTCTCATACGATTTGCTTTTCATATCGTGCTGTCTTAACTACTGCATCTCAAAGGATGGTGTCTCAAGCGGCACCACGTGAATGCCCGCACTATAATACTTGGCCCGTTTGGCATTTTACTTTTAAAATAAAGTAGAGTAAAGTGAAATAAAACGATAAAATAAAAAAAATATAAGTGAATTATGATGGTATTTTATTTTTAGTTGTTTATGATGGAATATTTTTTACTTCTTGTATGGGGAAATGGAGTTTTTTTGTCTTTTAGTGAATAAAGGTAGTTACTTTTTTACTTTTTCAAAAAAAAAAAACCGAGAGAGTTTTGAATTAAAATGCTTTTGATTTGATGCTTGACTTTACTTTACTTGAGTTACCCTAAACCCTAAGCTCTACTCGAAAGGAGGATATAACGGTAGTTCGTACTTATGTCCTCCTTGGAAAGTACATCAAGTTACAAGGCATGTTTCTTTTGCAAAGAATTCATGTGCGAAGAATTTGTAATTCTCCAGAAGCTGCCCTTGGGTTGAAATTCTTGATTCCTTTTCTTGGCTGAAGCATTCAAAAATGCTTAAGAGGGTTGAAATCTAGAGATTTTATAGGATAAAAGTTTATCTTCAAGTGGTTGGAATTTCGAGTTTGAACAAAAAAAAAAAAAAATCAAAATTTAGAAATGACAAGAGACAACCATCACATTCATTGTCTAAAAATCCCAAGCATCGCAAATTACTTTCATGAATTCTCTTAAGGTACGTTTGGTAAACGTCCACGCCCGCTGAATCCATCCCCTTTTTCTCTCTTTTGTTGATTACCCAAGTTTGGTAGAGAAAAGAAAATTGCGCGAGTAAAGTCTCTGCTCTACAGTTAGACCTCCCTCCATCTGATTTTGCAAATCCACTTTGGGAGAGAAAGGCGCTTATACAGTGAAACCCACGTTAATATAGGGTTACCATTTTTTGCTTTGGAAGCCTACCTTATGAGTTCCATAAACATGATTTGAGCTGTTTATCACATTTAAAATGTTCAAAACGGCTTCCAAATGAAGAATCAACAGTTTATTTGTCCTACTTTTTGAGATATTTGTAAAAGATTCTAGACCATTCGATCACATTATTTGATTTCTGTGGAGCCCTTTTGCAAAACCCAAACCGTTCAGTCTCTTCAAAATGGCTCGAATGGCTATGGTGTTAAATTTGAAGGCATGATTTGTCATGGATCATTAAAAAAATGACAAAAACATAGCTGCCATTGAACATACTTTCGACTTAAGAAAGCAAGGATGGTGCAGCGATAGCATGAAACCGGCAAGATAGAGGTCATATTTTTTTATTTTGGAACCCTAATATCTGGGTCCCACAATCAAGATCTAAACCATTAATCTTGATTAAAACGTCTAGAACGACTATGAGGTCAATTTTCAACCGTTGATCCATCATGGATTTTGAGATATTTGATAATTTGTTCAAACTCTAAAATACTTTTTTTCTAATTTTTATGGGCCCCATTTGGAAGATCCAAACCATGCAGACTCTCTAAAGAGCCAAGGACAGTTAGAGTAAAAACTCAGCTCTTGATTTTTCATGGAATTTGAGAGAATCGCAAAAATCCAATAACCATTGAATCACAAATCCACGGATGGTAGGAATCGCCTCTATTTACCAAACCTAAAACTCTCTTTAGATATCCTCTTTGAGGATATGTTGGACCCATGAGAATGAGAGAATCCTCTAATTAGAGGGTTTCTCATTGTTTACCAAACATGCCCTAAAGTGCGTGTTTCCTTGCTTAAAATTTCTAAAAAGAATTTGAGGTGCTGGGTTCTTTTTATACACGATGTCATGGCTTGTCTTCTCACATTTGCAAATACATTATTTCTTTGCAGCAGTTTCAAAATCCTAACCATCTGGAAGTTTTCAAATGCCTTTGGAGAATTTTGGAGTTCAGGCCCATTGCCTTTTGGTAAAATATAGAAATTCTCTTAATTTCAATCAGTAAGAGACAGAGACCGTATTGATGTACAAAGCCACCATGTGTCAAGAAGCACTCAACCCATCTCACGTGTGGTGTCCGTACATGCCAATGAGATGGGGGTAGAGAGAGGTGGATTTGGTTGTAGATTGAGAGTAGCCCCAATATCAATGTGATCAAATGATCTTAACCGTCAATTTTATGAGCTCTTTTTATGACCATCGTTTTGATTTCTTGTGAAGAAAACCCAATAGTAACTATTTATTATCCCAAATGGAATCAAATGTATGCCATTGCCAATTTAAGGGGTCATGAGGGACTGGATCGATGGCTCGGTGGCCTCTGGGCTCTGGTTGATGGGAGGCCGCGCATTCAATAAATTCCATTGTGCCGAAAGGGATTGCTATTTCTTGATACAGGACAAAATGCTTTCATAAATCATGTCCATTGATGCAACTTGCAAGGATGAAAATAAACACACTATTATTCTATTACCCTCTCACTCTATTACCATCGCCGCTTATACAAAGGAGAAGATTGCACATTAAGAAAACAAAAACTTCTTCTAGAGCAACTACTTTCTATCTAAGCTTAAATAAATAAAAAGAAAATCCGACTCGAAATGAAATTACCTGTTGAAAACCCAAAATAATAGAAATCCTAATCTGACAAGATATATATTTTCCAATGGCCAGTTCGCTCTAGTGCCTCAACAAATGAGTAGGAGTCGGGAGGTATTTTTGACAACTTGCGCTGGAACAATGTCCACGACATGCAACAGTAGATGACAGCAAAAAAGAGTCCATCAGGCAACAACATCAAGTTATCAACAACTGCAAGAGTCAAAAACTTTTTTTTTCATTCAGACGAACATAAAGATCTCATACAAGTATAGCATAGGACATATTCAGCAAGTAGCTGATTACAATTGACGCGTACATACAAACACACACAAGAAGATAAGAACTTTTCTCCCCTACCCTCGGAAAAATTAAAATTATTAGAGGAAAAAAAAAAACCAAAAAAGGCAAACGACTCAGTCCCTACACAGTGTCATGAATTAGTGGCGGGTGGTAAAAGTCCACCTCAGCCAGTCTCTGTCTTTTTTAAGTCCCAACAGAAACACTACACACTGCTCATTTTCTACCCCTCAGTAGAGGGCCCTGCAATCTAATAAAAAGGCCCATGAATAGAAAACAACAATGAAATACAAGTGATGAGATGAGAGGGCCATTTTAAAATATGCGCTCCTCAGTCCTCAACACTCACACGAGTCACGACTCTAATATTATCTAGCAACTGCTACTACTCACAACTGACTTGCATCATGATCATATCATATCATGCAATATATATAAATATATATATATATATAAAAAATTAGGATAGGAATTAGGAGGCCCCGCTGGCTGCTCCTGCTCCAGTGCCATGTGTTCTTTTATATATGTGCCTAGCGGAATTGAGCACCACTAAAGGTCTGGCCAAAGGACCAACCAGCAGAAGCGACGTTGTAGGACACCACACTTCGGCCGTCGCTTGTTGTGACCTTGAAAGAGAGGCTCTGGCCATTGAGGTAGCTGTTGCTTTGCCAGTTCTGGCCCCAGTTTCTGGACATTGGCTGCCATCCGGTCCTGGAACCCTTGATCATCACCGCATGCACATCTCCAGCACCTCCCACGTTGGTTATCAGGACCAGGTTGAAGTAGGAATGCCCGTTGATGGTGAACCTGATTCCCCCCTTCTTCCTGCAGGGCACCCTGTAATATCACAAAAGAGAGACACAAGCTCAATAAGTAATCCAGCATGCCTGGGGCTTTACTAATGAAGTTTGGTGAAATAAGGATTATTTTGAAGAAAGAATAAAATATAAGTAAATTTTTATAATATTTTATTTTAAATTATTTATTAGAAAGTATTTTTGACCTTTTGTAATGATTGTGGAGTTTTTTTTTTTTTTTTTTTAATCTTTAAGTGAAAAATAAAATTGAATTTTGACTTTTTTTTATAAATATATTGAAAATTTTGAATTAAAATGTTTCTCATGAGACTTTATTTTTTAATAAAAAATGAGTCATTACCTTATTTGAGTCAATAGTAGAGTTGCCAAAAAAAAAAGAGACAAAATGAAAATGGGAAACCGAACTCAAGTTGGTTAGTCAAAGCCAAAACTAAAGTTGATTAGTCAAAGTGAGAATTGGGTTTTGCTTTAGTTTTACCCTGTTCTCTAGAAAAAAAAGACACAAATGTGGTCCCAAATCTCTGTCCCACCCCCCAAATTTAGTATTTTAGCAATTCTCATGAAAAAAAATTCTTTTGTGGGGGAAATGGAAGATATACAAAAAGAAATTTTTTTCCTTTTCTTTTGGTAGAAGATTTACAAAAAGCTTGGAAGTTGTAATTACAGAGCACCACAACCAAACACAAAAGGAATTCGTCAGAGGAGAAAAAAAGGAGAGACTCTGTTACCTTCTATAGGCAACAGGCACGATCCCGGCTCTGTACTGAGCAATGTGCTGGAAGACAGGTTGGGAGAGGTCGAAATGCTGCTGGGGAGGGTTACACCAGCCCCCTGCATTGTTGGGGAGAGCGTTGTTTGGTGGGCAGAAGTTGGTGGCGGTGACCACTACGGAGCCTGGGAGGCACCACTTGGGGTCATTCGCGCACCTAATCTCATAACAAGACCCACAGCTCAGGCCATTGTTGAAAAGAGCAGTGCTCAGTGCTGCGGTGTTAGTCCCATAGCCCTGGCTGTAGAGGTTCCCATACCCGCAAGCCCCACCTAAATAAGAAGAAAATTAAAATAAAAAAAAAAATGGAAAAGGCGAGAGATGAGAATATGAGGATTCTGCCAAAAATGTGACGTCTCTGCTCAGTCTCTGTGAGTGGAGTGGAATGTGAATAGGAATAAAAATACATATTTTCATTCATTACAAAACGTTTACCCATTGTCCCAGAGGCATCACCCCCTCCGTAGAAGGTGGCATGAGCATTAGTCCAACCCCCACCATAGCCATATCCATGAACATATTTTAGAATTGAGAGGAACCCCAGAAAGAGAAGCCCAAGAGGAGCCATTTTCCTGCAAAAGAAGAGGTGGCTTAGATTCCAAAACGGTCAAAGCAGACTAGTATAGCCAGAAAGAAATGGGAGAGAAGAATGCAGGACATTACAGGGTAGGTGATTAGAGAGGCAGAGGCTAGGGATGGAAGGAATTGGAAAGAAGAAGAGAGAAATGAGTGATAAGGTAAAGGGAAGAGGAGGGGTTGAGTGGGATTAAATAGAAGTTTGTGCGGGGAGGGGGAGGGGGAGGGGGAGGGGCTGTTGGGGATTGGTATCTCTCACAACCGACATACATTTGGCTCATGTCATGGCTGGGACCCAGACCGCTGCCTCTATACCATACACAAAGAACCGGAAAGCGGTTTTGTTAGCGAGGTCACTTTCCTTATTTTTCACTTGGTTCGTTGTAGTACACTACACACCAAAGACTTGGGGGAGAGAGAGAGAGAGAGTATAAGCGGTTTTGTGACTCGAAACCGCGTGGTTTCAGACGCGTCCCCACTCCCCAGTGGGAAAAGGCCGAACCCCATGTGGGGACCGAATTGGGGTTCTTTTGGGGCATGCTATAAGGGGTTTAAACTTGCAGGGGGTGGCACCTGCTGTGACCACCACCGCCAATTTTGCATGGCCCTAAAAAATGACTTGTAAGTTGTAACCCATTTTATGTTACAACAGTAGAATCCTCACTTCAGCCAGTTCCGTTGAAAATAAAACATCTGAAGCCCAATCACCCTCTCCTGATTTTATAGTCAGGGAGTTCCATCAAGTCTCAAGCTGGAGCTCATCTGACAAGGGACATGATTGTATGAATGAGATTGGTCGAATCCCCTACCCCATCGGAATTTGGAAAGAAAAAATTTTGTATTCCATCAAAATCTATTTATACATAATAAAAATCAGGGTCCAATTTGTGAAGTGGATTTGAGGCTGGCTCCGCTTAATTTCTCTACACTTGGTTTTGGGGTCTCGAAAAGGTTTGCCTTTTCTTCTCTGACTGTTTTTTTATTTATTTATTACATCGGCCCCCTCCTCCACTGCATACTCTCTGTATTTCAATTCAACAACTAATGATGGATAATTGTTGGATTAAAACAAAAGTCCAAGCTTCGTCCCAAAAACCAATTTATCAAGTTTCATCCACACTGCAGTCAGCTCGAATCACCTGCTTCTTTAGTCCATTCTCTTGCATGTGACATTCGTACGTAAAAGTTGCTTATATTAGTAATTACACTGCGTCGATAGATGATACTTTAATTTGAAGAAGGACATGGATGGCAAGAATTCACATGCATGGATGCATGCAGTAAATAAATGGAACAAATGAAAAGAGCAGCTGCTACGCCTACTACGACAGATCCTCTCGTCTGCAATAAATCAACTGGTTCCAAGTGTCGAGTCCGGCAGCTTATTAAGACTTGCAAGGGTGTGGATGAATTTAATACAGCTTTGACTCGCATCATTCCTCCCCAGCTCACTTCGTTTACCTTACCATCCATCTACCGTTGAATTGCCCTTTTCAAGTCTCAACACGTGGCTGATGAGTGATGACACAATGAGCAATGAACATCCGTCCGGTTTGGGTAGTAGCAGACTAGCACTACTAGTGAATAACTAGTATAGTTAATATGATATGTTACGATACTTTAGTATCAAAGTCTTACCACCGCATTAGTGATAATAGTCTTTTCATTAATTATTGTCTTTCATGCTTCAATTCTAATAGTAAATACAACACGACATGCTCGGTGTGTTGAAATAGCCACAACAAACCATCATTTTTCATTGATTGCTTCTCCATCAACCACTTCTGATCTCTGATACTTCTGTAGCAATATATCTGCGTTTTCCTTTTGCGGCTCTGTTCCTTCTGTTCAATGTTAAAGTGCCCATACAATATTTAACTACTGATACATCCATCTCTTGGATGAGTTATGAAGGAGTAACTGCGCAGCTAAAAAGTGGTGGCGGTGGTAGTAGGGAAAGCAGCAAGCACTCACACGAAGGAGTAACTGCATACCTAAAGAGCAGCATTTCAAGTATCACTAAAATAAAGGATAGCTTCTTACTCTACTCTACTGGTAAGGAGTTGGATTTTTATTGAAGAGGTCAAGGGTTCAGCCTCCATCTCCTTTTCATATATTCTTACATGTGTATATGTGGGCTTTCTTCCAACCTCGGTGGGCTTCCTTCCCGGGTGTACTAGGCTTTTTTCCGACCTCGGTGGGCTTCCTTCCCGGACTCTATATAATTATTAAGAAAAAAAAAAAAAAGTCTCAGCCACTAAAGCTGGGGTAAAAATATATATATATATATATATCACTAAAATAACAAATTAATTACTCAAAATCTTCATATAAAAATGGAGGATGGATGGTGTGATTGTCTAGAAAATCTCATAGATTCCGAAAATCACGGCATGATATATAAAAGTCACCAGCTAGGACACTGAAGAAGAAAATTTTAATCAAGTCCTCATCATATTGAAAGTTGCATTTGGCGTCTTTCAATAGGAGTTTTTATCCAAAGAGTCGGGGCTGCGGCGCTATTGGATGCCTTATAGTAGTGGTTGAGGACGGATGAAAAGGTCACTAATCCTCTTTAAGTCCTGATTTAATATCCCTTGAGTTTCACATTTTTCAGTTTCTGGATGGAGAGCCATTGTACCTACAGCGATTTTTGCAAGTTCAATCCAACTGTGAGCAAGAGCAAGAGCAAAATTAAAGCAAATGTTGGATGAATATCAAATTAAAGTCACTGCTTTGCCAAGGCCCAAGTGGGCTCTGCAATTGAGGCTTCTAATTGCACAACAGTGATAGTGCTGTCTTAATGAATTTTGCTTCAAATGCCCACTGGCCTAAGCATAGATCGACGTCGGGTGCCAAATGGGTATCTCATTATAAAGTCTCCAATTTTGAATATTGGGGATATGGAAAGTATTTTAGGATATGAGATAAATTTGGGTAGGGAAATGGGTATCCTGTTCAAAGTCTCCTTGATCTAATAGAGTAGATATGGAATCTATTTTAGGATCTTGGAGGATCTCAAAACTAGATCTGAACCCATGCATATAAGATCTAGAACAATTGGAGCTGATATCGAATTTGTGAATGCTTTTGACCTGAGCATACGGACCCAATAAGTTTACATTCACATTATAAAAACATATAAATATAGGTTTAGAGGCTCTATATAACTTTAAGTTACATTCATATATACTTGCAAGTCTACTTAGCCCCACTTGTATATTTTAGAATTTTATTTTGAAGCTCTTTCATCGAATTTTTTTGTGCATTCTATATCTGATTCCTGAATTCAAATACCCCGCACAGAATACTTAACTCATTTGCATCGGGGAGAGACAGTGTGTGGGTAAAAAGAATTTATAATCAACAAATAAAAAGGACTAAAGAATTTTTTTTCGAGTCCATTTTATAAACTTTCACGGCAATTTAAATTAGGGTTAGTTTACTTTAGATTTATGTGATGTCCTCTTCTGATATTGGTAAGTTCAAATTTAAATAGTTTGAATATAAAACATGAGTCAAGGTGCATTTCAGTGACCTTAGTTTAGGTCTTGAAAGTTGAAAGGGGTCATTATTACGCATCGAATCCGTTACACTTACAGATGTCCTCTCTGTTTGGACTTTACCTCAAATATCAGAGCCCATGTACATTTGCTTCTAATTTTCTCTATACGCGTCCTTTTTATATGAGTAGATTCGGTGCAACTAAACAAAAAACACAAAGGGACCGGACACCAGTAACAAACGAGAGGAAAATCCACCGATTCTTTACCCATCCACCTCGGCCCTCGGGTAGTTTTCAATTAGATATTGCCGTATTTTAAATCCAATGCGATGGGGTCACATTCTTCTTTTGGGTAGGCGGATAATACGGCTTCCTTTCCGTTGCCACTGCTGGAGCCTGAAACCGTTCAAATAAATTAAAGCATCTGCGGCCTAGCTTTTTTCTCTTTTTCGTTTTTGTATAAGCTGGAACCTACCCATCCCATGGTATTAAGTATTAACCCGTAGGATTAATCCTCTGGGCACACGCTCACTGGGCTAAAATCTGAGGAGGATTCAAGACTCGAGGAGTAAATTCATGCCTTAGCCAAAGGGCCAACACCCAAGGCCATGGGGTGTAAATGATCATTGCTTCTTTATCTCGCATCCATTTTAAGCTTCTTGAACAGCATCATCAGTCAGCAGAGGAAGCACTTACAATCTTCCCAGCCCATGGCCATAAATACTTCACCATGACTAATCTTAGAAAGTCAAAACTGCCCAAAATCCTCGTCTCACTCTTTTTTTTCTTTTTTCTTTTTTTGTTTAATCACAAGTTGAAAAAGATTCTCTGTAGGGGCGGTGGGTAATGGTATTAGTTAAGCTAGTGTAGGTTTCACTCCTTGTAACTAGAACTACAAGTTCCGAATTCCTTTTCAGTGGGCCACACTTTCACTTACCTCACATCATCACCGTTAAATCGATACGGACGATACATACACGTCAGTCGGAGAGACTAGGAGTGTTTTTTTGCTAGAATTTTAGGAATTCCTATATGTGGAATTCTCGCATTCCCAAACATTGTAGAATTTCTAAATGCTCCTTTGGGCCTGAGCATCTAGAAATTCTATCAAGATATAAAGGAAGTGGAATTCCTGAATTTCCAAATGTTAAAAGGGACCTTTCATGTAGCTAGAATATAGAAATGCTAGCTATTAAAGAAACATGAAATTCAGAAATTTCAGAGATTTTAGAGAAAACATGTCACATCATCTCGAGAAGTTTTTTAGACATAATACCAGAAATTCCCCTAAAGTAACAAAGCCTAAGAGAACCTTTTCCCGCCTTATTATATATATATATATATATATATGGGGGGTCTTCTTATGCATCCATCCCTCACCATTTGGTGAGGGACACTTCCATAAATGAGGGTTTTCAAGTACAAAAGTGAACACCTTATGTACTTGAAAAGTGACTTTAGAAATTGAAACCCCCCATTTATGGAAGTATTTCTCACCAAAATGGAGAGAAATGGATGCATAAGAAGACCCTTATATATATATATATATATATGGGGAATGTTCATATGCATGTTTTCCTCACCATAGGGTGAGGGACACTTCCCTTTTTGCACAAAAAGACAAGAAAAATATACTTTTAAGGTACATAAGGTGAGATACACTTTATTGTCTTCTTGTGTAAAAAGGAAAGTGCCTCTTACCATATAGTGAGGAAAAGATGCATATCAACATTCTTATAAATATATATATAAATATGGGAAATGCTCATGTGAGAAACACTCTCACTAAGTTGGTGAAAGACTGGTGGAGGCCCTCACATAAATATCCACTCTTATCAACTTAAATGCAAGGACCACAAATATTTATATGAAGGCCCCCACCCATCTCTCACCAAGTTGGTGAGAGTGTAGCTCACATTAGCATTTCCCTATAAATATATATATATTTATAGGGAAATGCTCATGTGAGCGACACTCTCACCAACTTGGTGAGAGATGGGTGGGGGCCCTCACTTTCATATCCACTTTCATCAACTTAAATGCAAGGACCCCCAACTTAAAAGTAAGGGCCCCCACCCATCTCTCACGAAGCTGGTGAGAGTGCATCTCATAGGAGCATCTCCAATATATATATATATATATATATGAGGCAAGCTCTCCTAAGCTCAAGCTTAGGATAAGGTAAACTCAAGTCTGTGGAGGAGCCCACCCGAGGACCCACATGGGGATGGGGGTAGAGGGGATTTCAAAGACTCCCTGGGATCTTCCTCTCTGTAAAAAATCAACCCCAACAGTAATTTCTATCATCTCTATGTAGGTCCAAAAGTTTAATTGTCAATAGTCAATTAGGATATATACATAGTCGATCCAACGGTCCAGTAAATTCGGATCTAACCGAAATTTGGTGGACATGTATAATTTAAATGGATCATGTGTTTGGTCCATTTGGATTGACCAAAGATTGTGCCCACAAGCACAAGCATAAGCTTATAAGATTTTATTCTAAACTCGAGCTTAGAAGACGGCTTTGCGCATAATGTCCTTCATCACCAACCGTCGATAACTGACTCCAACTTGTTGTCTCGAGGTTTCTCATTCTTTTTTGCCTCTTTCTGGTGGAAGATCTAAAGCGCACATCTAGTTTTCCAATCCCACGAGCTCACGTAAAGAATCAGCTGCCACCGTACGAAATCTTTTTTTTTTTTTTTCTTTATATCGCATTGGTTGCTGTGAGCCTGTGCCTGTGGGAGATGGAGGACATTTTCCTTCTTCTTGTCCACAGCTAAAGGTCAAAAAGACAACATCATTTTGGTGTTGACTGTTGGCTCAGGTAATTAATTTTTCTGGACCTTGGTCGATTACCTTTTGGCTTTTGGAGAACCCCAGTTCATATCATCATCTCTTCCCGTTAATTACTGGTAGAAATTCAAAAGTTCAATTAGGCAGTACATTTGCAAAGGACAAATTGAATTCAGGATTAATGAAGAAAGGTTACGTAACTCCAGTCCATTCATACATGATACAACCCTGTATCTGGCTGTAGGTTTGTGGACCGTGCAGTATCTAATAAGATGATAAACATGTGGAGTTTGCAGTCAAGTCAAACAAGGCAGATTGTGTTAGCTGCAGGCGTAATTGCAGGAGGCGGTGGTGGTGTGGGTAGTGGGTTCATACGACTTCAACTTAACTTAACTACAGCTAGCGAGAGCTAGCTGTCTAATCAGATGTTGACCAGTCACAGGTCGGGCTGGAAGGCTCGAGCCGCTCGACCAACCTTTTTCTCACATCACATGAGGTTGCAAATTCTGACAAGCGGGTGTGGAAAAAGGAAAGAGGAGCCTTGGTCCTCACATTACATTAGAATTAGATTTTAGACAGGAAAGATTTTTAGACAGGACGGGAGCCCGTGATCAGTGCTAACTTTGCCTGGGAAAGAGAGAGCTGAATCTTTTGAATAGATTTGGGTGGATCTCTGTCTTACTTCCATACAAACTTGGATAAAAAGATGGGAGACTCAGAGGAAGATATGATTCTTTTGCTGGAAGGCACTACTCTTATTAAAACCCAACTTTAATTACTTCACTTCCCTCCTTTTAATTTGATCCTTTTCTTTTATCATTGTTACTATTACTATTGTTTGTTTGTTAGGTCGTGGGAAAGTGGTTGATACATGGTAGAATCTATAATGGGCTCTGCCTGTGTAACAAACTAACAATTCAATCTTCTTTCCGGCCTCCTCCTTTCTTTTTTTTCTTTCTTTCAAACAAACAAACAAAGGAGATGGTATTTTGTTTTGGTAGATCGAGGGGCCCGGAAACGAATGAATGCCCATTTGATTGATTGGAACTCGATCTCTAATTTTGGCCGCCGTGTGTGTGCACGCCACGCAATCATGAGGGGAGTGAGTTACTACCTACAGCTACTAGTGCACTTGCCGACACCGGGGATGCCTGTTTAAAGGTTTAAAATTTGAAACTTAAAATTTTTTAAAAAAGTACACATCACACATCCCGGCCCCTCCACTTGGTATACTGCCCGCCCAGCTACATATTTCGCCATCTTTTTTAAGCCCCATTATTTATCTTATTAACGAGGACTTGATTAGATAGATCGTGATCAAGTTAATGGGGTTAGTTTTTTAACCGTCCAACCTACTTTCTTTTTGTTACGTGAGCAGTTTCTCCTGATCACGAGGGGGAAACTAACTGTTGTATGTAACTGGGTTCGACAACACATTTTTAATTGTAAATGGGCATGGCGTCATGGCGTTGGTGAATTCCTCACTCGTTTCTTCGATGGGACTATAGACATGGTCCCATGGAGACAGACGCAATTGGAAATAGATTTCGTTAGTTGGCAAAAGAAAAGTATGGTGCCGGCCGCACGAATCTAACACGTAGGGTGAGTCTTTTTCCATAGTCGGCTAATAGATTTTATTTATTTATTTATTTATTTCAGCCAATAAATTTATTAACTAATAAATGTACTTGCTTCTTTCCATGAGATAAGAAAGGAACTTGATCATCAGACAATTATGTGGTGGACATGAGACTACTTTTTTGCTAGAGAGAAACCTAACGGAAATGCCCTCCGTAATGGCTCTGCATTTTTCTACACAGATAACTTTATAAGGCGTGGTTTTGCTACTCAAATCCTATGTTCAGAGCTTCCTCAAATTTGCACGTGCAATAGAGTGGCTTTAACAGGGCATTATCCACTAGGAGTAATCAACCCTGTTGGGTCAAAGACTTCTAAGATACCCTCCCCATGAAAAAAATAATTTATTTTACTTAAATATCAGTGCATATTACTGTCCTACATAAAAATAACTTCTCTCTATAAGGTGAGGGCTCAACAGCTGCCTTTGATATCAAGCTTAATGAGGCCCACTTCAGAGATCAATCTAACAAATCACACTTGCTACACTATAATTTGGCACCATAAATATTTCTAATGCTCAAGCCACCAACCTTGGCATTTAGAATGACTTTTTTTAGGAGAGCCGGCGGCATTCAAAATTTTAACATGAAACAAAGTATTTGAAATGCCCAGAGAACATGATCTTAAACCATTGTAAAAAAATCCCCAACTGACCCAATTATTCTCATAAAAGCTGCCAAGCAAATAGGCCTTAATAAAAACTATTAAATCGAAATCAAAGGTTATAACTTTTATGGTTGGAGTAAATCTTTCTTTTGATCCCTTCTTTTTCTTTTTTCCTATTTTTAGTCTTTCCGGGACTCATAAAGGTATTATTCGCGTTTAATGGGGGCCATTCCATGTTCTAGCAACAACATATTGCTTTTAGTAGGTTGTTATTATTATTGGTGTATGAAAGTGGTGAGGTGGGGGCACCACCAGCGCATGCATCCATGTTACTACGAGACTAGAAAGTTATATAAAGGGAAGGGCGCATATATAAGCTGCATCCATCCGTCGGAGACGTGCCCAGCTTCGGCTTAAAAGCGCATCCACATGCTTTGCTTACATGTATGCATGCGTCACGTGGACGTCCGTCTTTTGGGATCGCGTGGGCGTGGGCGTGGGCGTGGGCGTGGGCCTGGGTCTGGGTGGGTGGGTGGCCCTCTCTCTACCTTAGATTAGAATAGATATCTTGGATCGATCTTTGGCTATCCTCCACTTTCTTTTGTGTTTTTCTTTCTTCTTCTTCTTCATTTTTTTTAAAAATTTATTTCTTCCCCACTTTGAAGAAATCATAGGGTCCTCATGGTTTGAGAGTGACACCTTTGGTTGGTTCAACCACAAACTCAGCTACACACACCAGACAGGACAGTATAAATGCATGCGTGCCACGCTACACGTCCATGGCCCGGCTTGCATTCGCGTATGTGTATGTGTATGTGTGTGTATGTGATCCCTAGGCCTAGCTCTCTCCCCTTGTCTCTCTTTGGAAACCCATAGAGAAGACAAAGTGGATCAACACAAGAGTTATATGCCCTAGTCACAAGAAAAATATTGTCCTGCTATGGCTTTGAATAACAAATAACAATGAAAGAGCGTTCAACATATCAATTTAATCTGGAAAATCAGCAAAACAAAGCAATGGTACCGATGAACCACTTGTGATTTCAGTGGGGAGGGTACTCGTATCCGTTAGCGCCACAGTTATATTTGTACTATCATTCCGTGTCAAATTCAATACCTTGCCTCTCTTAGCATAGTCAAGGAAGACCGAGCCCTGAGAGGCTCTGGATCATCAAGTCAAATTCTCCATGATGTGCGAACCTATTCAGTTAAAATCAACTTTAAGATTAACCAAGGAAAGGACCTTACAACCCTCCCAAACCATTTGGCAAATTCAGTTGGGTGGAGTTGAACGAGTCAATGTTCAGTTTCCAGGCCTTACGGCTAGCCGGAAAAGGGTTGTGGCTAACCGAAAGGCTCCTAGAAGCTAATCGTAAATGCTCTGTGTTTACTTTTCCAAAATGGAATTTTCCTACACGTTTGAACTACAGACAATTCATGGCTAACCATTTGTCATTCCACAGCAAACAGTAAAACTGACCACAAAACAAACCAGCTTGTTTGACCTTCAATCAAACTAGTCGTTGTTGAAAACTGTTGGGGTCACGGCTAGCCATAGACTAGCCATTTGAGTTGACTCTTTTTATACTCAGCTTATTTCAAGGCTCCCAAGGAATTTGATTTTGACCCCGTCTGGACCACGAACTAACACCCGATCACATTCATTTAGAGCCCTCAAAATCAATTTTTAATTCACTTGAAGGACTTTGTAGTTACATTTAAGAGCATTCTAAACTCCTACTAGGAGTGATTAGTGGAACCTCATCTTCTAGGGATTGGATAAGCTTCAAGTAAAGCCATCAATCATCCTACACCCAAACCTCCCTTTTTACTTTGTTTGAGCACGCCGTTGGAGCATCTAAAGATCAAGGAGTTCAATAAGGTGTTGAAGTTTGGAGAACAAGTTCAAGCTTGCAGATAGCATCAGATTAGACTCATCTACATAGAGGTAAGCAGTCTTTATTTTCATTCTTTTATTTCAAGACATATTATAGAGTGGATTAGATCTTCGTGATCAAACTACTATTAAAAAAATAGCTTGATAGAGTAGACCCTAGTGATCGAACTATCGCATCAAAAAAATCTATTGATGTCCAAGTTTAGAAGTGAGCCTTTTGGAAACCCTAACATAGTAAATACCGTAGACCAAGGGAAATGTCATAACCGGAGTTGATGAGTTGATGTAGGTCTAATTGACCGAACTACTATAAATTGTGGTTGTCTCTCTCTCCTTACTTTATTTTTATTGGCATATCTTACATGAAGCATGTATGTGAGATGGACGTGCCTATATTGCTTTGAATGTGCAATAGCATTTTGTAATTTAGATTGGCATATCTTAATTGTTTGTGCACTCTATTGTTATTTCACATAATTGATACATGCTTTGATTTGCACATTTGACGATGCTTTTTTTTTTTTAATTTATTTATTTATAACCCAGGTTATCCCCCTCCCAGTTCAGCCCAAGAGTCTTTAGTCCTGAGCCCGAGGGGCATTCTATTGTTTCTTATCGTAGTTATATCTTGTTGCTGAAGTTAAGTGATCTTTAAATTGATTGGAACTTATGCTTGTCTAGTAAAAAAATATTAACTATGCCCCCCTCCCCACCATCCTGCACTTTCAGCACCTTTTACTATGACGATGGTACGAAAGAAGATGACCCACCCCTCAGCTGTGTAGACTAATTGGTGTGTGAAAAAGAAAAAGAGTTTACTGGGGTAAAGGGAAAGGCTCTTTCTACGTCGCCCACTGTGTCAAATTGCAGAAACACGAGGGCCCTGGATTGGATTGGATGTAGTCAATTAAGTGGTGCTTGTCATGATCTAGTGGGCCCAGTTGAGAATCTAGTTGGGGCTCGCAAAGGACAACTGCACGTTAGGTTCCGTGAAGGACCTGAGCTGTGTCGCGTGGTACCCTCCAATGTGCGATTGTTGGGTGTAACCCCAACACAAGCACATGTCCTCAATGGTCCCCGCAGCCCACCAGCCACCATACATCGGCCTTACATTGCTAAAGTAAACTCAAGCAATCTATCCTTCTATTCCATCTTCAAAATTCAAATGCAAGTGAGGGTTCCTTATGAGCTTGGTCTGTGGCTTGGCTGGGAACATTACCCTCTCTTCTTCCTCATTTCACCCGCGGAATTAGTTACTCTTAACAGTTGCTGCACACCAGCTTCCTTTTTTCATTAGTTGTATTCCATTTTTCATTTCCTCTTTTGCAACCTGGCAACGACTTCTGCTGCACCTATCCTTGTATCTAATCTAAATCGACATTCCATTTGTAGTTAGCATGATACATGAGACGTGATGAACTGACGATCGATACATGGCACCGATAACTTCTTTCAGATATATATATGTTTCCTGGCAATACACGGTTCATTTTCATTGCAACTTATTAATAACTACGCTTGAAAGTGAAGAAATGCCATTTCAATTTTCAACCATTGTCCCTGTAGCCAACTAGCCGTCAGGCTGGGGTAAAACATGGGCCCGACCTTCACCGAGCCTGCATGTCTTTGGTTGGGGTAGAACTTGGGCCTGGCCTTCACCGAGCCTGAATGTCACCTCACTAGAGATTCACGAGTCTCCTTTGTGGACACACACACAATTATCAGCTCCTGCTGAGTATGTTCTTAAAATTTGCTTTGGGGTCGTGAAGAACGGACACGAGTCTCCCATAGCGCGGTTACTGCAAAACCTGAGTCAATACTGATATATAATGCCCCAAACATATTTAGAAGTTTGAAGCAACAGAATGTAGCATTTCTTCAAAACCCCCCACAAAAAAGATAATCTATACAACGACCAATAATAGCAGCCATCATATCACATTCCTCTGGAATTTCTCTGAGAAAACAAAAAGGAAACAAAAAAAGAAGAGAGGCCATGATCGTCCATGGTAATCTGGTCTCGGAGTGCATGCTTCTGTTTTGCCAAGGACTACAAAACATAAGCCCCAAATTCTCAGTAGTTTCAATCTGCACGAGTCAAAACGCATTCTCAGAATTTTCACAAGAAGATAGAGTTGTATCAAGAAAACATAAATTTGCCCCTCTCAATTACCAATGAACACCTCACCATCTCTTCAGCACTCCACCTGTTGTCCTAGAGCATCCAACCGATTGATCAACTGACCCCCATCCAGGGAGCATCTGCCAGGAAAACTGATCAGTTTTCTTCAATTTATCAGGAAGCTCTTTGCCCAAAATCTTCTTCATTGAAAACTGCTTCTTGAGACGGTTCCTGCTCACCAATAACATGCTGGAATGTGCTTCTGTATGCAAAGACCCTTCTACACAATCTCCCACCTGCCCGCAGCTCCAAGCTCTTGATGGTCCATTGTCTCCAAATAACCTGACATTTGAAATACCCATTTTCAATCTGCCAACCACCCTCTTATCCTGAATGTTGACAGATTTTGCACATAATGGGCATGGAGGGTCATGCTTTTGTGCTTGTGGGGTGGTCTGATCCAAGCAATCTGCATGATAAACATGCCAGCATGAAAGAACTCCAGCTACTGGCATATCTCCACTCGTGACAATACGAAGAGAACTCCAAGGCGATCTCTGAGATAGTAATCTCTCACACAACCCGCATTTGGAGCCTTCAGAAAGATTCCAAGAAAAGCCCATGCTTTCTTGATACAGATGTTTGGAAACATCGGTAAAATCAATGCTGCTAGCACTACTCCACCGAAGCCCTTCTCTTTGAGGAGTGGTACCCAGATCTGAGAAGCCAGAACTCGACGGAAGCTCAGAGAGCATCCGAATATATTTAGAATCAGAATGCAGAGTGCTGTCACCCACATGCGTCAGTTTCTTGTTTGGATTAGGAGAGGAAACTGGCACCTTCGCTTCTCTCTCAAAAGTTTGGTCTGGAAATAGAAGTGGGTGAACAGGCTTAGACATGAAAGAATGACAACCTGAGAAGTTGCGATGTGAAGCGATGTATGTCTTGGACATGAGCTCGTATTCACTGGCTGCTGAACAAGATGAAGTTGACAAAACACTACATGGTATTGTTGAAATGCCCTGAAACGTGTATTGACATATAAAAATGTTGAATCAAATCAGAGGTCATGAGACATTACGAAGCATAGAGTACCTCTGTAGAGTGCGTAGAGGCTAAAGGACCAGATGCCGTTTCTGGCAAAGCAAATGAAAATTCTTCAGTTACTGAAAAACATTAGTCCATTCCTAGCAACACCAAAGTAAATGCTCTGCTGATAGTAACAGGCAACGGAATACAGAGACAACAAAAAAGAAAAGAAAAGTATACGAAAACAAATATACACATAGGACGAGATGCAGATAACAAAGCCTTTTCCATTAATTTCATATTAATGCACCCAATTGCAAGTTCCAGACTACTTGAATTTTCGATATTCATACACCCGTGTCATTGTGACGTAAAAAATCTAATCTACCTCCAAGTTTTGTAGTTTGTTAGTTCAGATATTCAAGGACATGCACATGCATGCACACAGAGAAGTGACCCTCAGTTACAAGCAGGCACAACCACATCTAACAGCCTCAGGCACCTCAATTAATTCGAACAATAGTCCTGCATCATCCAATAATCTGCCAAACCCATAGAAGCTCTGCATCTATAATTCAACAATTATTCAACCTATAGCCACCTTAGGATCCAGAGGCCAAAAATAAATTGATACACTTTAAATCAAGGGCATGGAAGTGATCAATTCAAAAGGGGTGGGGTTAGGGAGAAAGAGATCACAGGGCTGTAGCCCGTGATGGTCGCCTAGGCGACATCACCGAGGTGATCATTTAAGTACAAGGGTTGTTGCCTGTAAAGTTGGTTGAGTGCCAATTCAAGAGGGTGTAGCGAGTGTGAGAGGGTTGGTTAAGGTTGGTCACACCAGGAGCTGAAATCATTTCCCCTCATAGTAACCATAAGAGGTATCTCGAGTGAAACATTTTGTCGTAGGTGTGATATGATGGGATATGGCTGAGATGATTGAAAGATTACATGTTAAGTGTGAAAATTATGGGATAATGCTGAGATGATAGCAAGATTGGGATAATGCTGAGATGATGATGATGACAGCAACAATAATGATATATTCTTGTGTGCACATATGTAAGAGGGAAAAAGAGGGTTACAATTGTATGTGTCAGTCGCAGAGGTCGCGGAGGGCACTTAGCTGCAAACCACTAGTCATCAAATGGATCCAGTGGGTACAAACAAAAGACACTATTGAAAAAAAAAAAAAAAGAAAAGAAAGAAAAAATCGAAGGGACAGCATCTTACTTGGAGCATTTTCACAGCCCACGTGGGAAAGAAAAGCCAAAAGCCAGCCCATCTCCAGTTTCAAAATCTGAAGAAATAATCACAGTAATGACAGAGACTGAAAACCCCTAACTGCGATCCTCCCATCCATTTCCAAAGGTGAAAAAAAAGGGACCTACATGTGATCCATCTTCTCTGTTAGCACGTGCTCTCTATACACCAGGAGTGTCTAAGAAAGACAACTTCACACATGTAAAACTCATCACATTTGTAATGGATCATGGAGCCCAAATCACTTGAGGCATAGAGAGCCCTTTATTATCATATTATAATGTTTCCTGATCATTTAAGATAGACTTACGAATCAGAAAAAATAAAATGGAATTATCTTTTAGTAACTCAAAGGATTTATTTTTTTTTTTTTTTATAAATGTAGCCTACATTTGGGACTCTCTTCAAGACACTTATAATCGGCCTCCTCTTATTTCTCTTCTCTTCCAATTTTCAACTGCACTTGTACTTTCCCACCTTTCCAAGTAGCAAATGGCATATAATAATAGTTGCATCATCACAAAGAATCAACAGATTTTGAATTTCAAAAAATTTCTTAATTATTCTCTTACTAATATATTTATTGTTTGCGGATGATATAGTGTTGGTGGATAAATTGAGAGATGGCATAAATGAGAAACTCGAGAGATGGCAGGAGGCTTTACAACCAGAGAGCAGCTTTAAAATAAGTCATCCAAAGACAAAATATATGAATTGCAACTTTAGTGGAGATGTTCAAAATGCTAATGGGACAAAAGAAGGGTCATTACCCAATGCGGGTCCCGACGAAGCAGGGTCTTACGAGGCTCTAGACCGGAGACAAACCTAACCTATGGCAATTTTGCACAAAGTGGCTGCTCGCAGGTCTCGAACTTGCGATATCACGCATGGCACCCGAGACTTTTACCATTGCACCAAAGCAACGACCCTTGCAAAGAGCTAAAGATATACCACAAAGAGATTGATTCCGATATATTAGTAGGATGGAGAGATAGAGGAAGGCGCCGAACATAGGATAAGAGCTTGGCACATGCCAACAAGATTAAAGGAAAAACTTTATAGGACAACTATTAGGGTGGCTATGACTTATGGAGCAAACTGCTGGTAAATAAAGAAGCAACACATGCACAAAAGGAGTGTTTCAGTGTAGCAGAGATGAGAATATTGCGATGGATGTGTAGTTAAACTAGGAAAGATAGAATCAGAAATGAGCGCTTTCCAATGCATTTAGCGTTAGTATCAATAAGTGATAAATTAAGAGAAGCTCATTTGAAATTGTTTGGACATATTGTCACACCATGGGGACTTTACCCTCCAAACTAGGTCTTATAGAGGAGGTAACTAGGAGTGTAACGGTTCGGTTAACCGCAGTTTTTGGGAAAACGGTTAACCGAACCATGTTTCACGGTTTTTGGTTTTTAAAAACCGTAACCGTAACCTAACCGTGAAAAACCGTTAAAAACCGAACCGCGGTTAACGGTTCGGTTACGGTTAATTGTCACTAAAAAAAATTTGCGAAAATTTTTTCATTTACCAATCAAACTTACTGTGAAAAAAAAAAAAAAAAACCATAGTTAGAGAATGGCATAATATGTTACTGTAAAAAAAAAATTCCATTTAGGCCCTTAGATTTTTTTCTTATTAGCGAAACGGTTCGGCTAACCGTGTGTTTTGGGAACACGGTTAACCGAACCGTGGTTAACAGTTAACCGAACCGTGGTTAACAGTTAACCGAACCGCAGTTAACAGTTCGGTTCGGTTAATAACCGTGAGTCGAAACAAAAACCGTAACCAAACCGTGAAGTGCGGTTTTTCGATTTCAAAAACCGTAACCGTAACCGAACCGTGAAACACGGTTATTAACCGCGGTTCGGTTCGGTTCGATTAGACGGTTTTTCGGTTTTTTTTTACACCCCTAGAGGTAACCCATGGGTGAACTTAGATGTTTCTGATGTGTGACTTGTGCAGTCCCTTGTATCCTGCATGTTCTTTGGTGGGTGATGGGCACTCCGGATTTCAACTGGATTTGCCACCTTAACCCAAGCCTACCAAATCTTACACTCTCCCCTACAGGAAACAAAGCCGTCCTTGGCTTCAATACCTTTTGTCACACGACAGGGCCGTACCCTGCAAAAGATGCCTTGTAGAGGAGGTAAACCATGGGTGCATATAAGCCCAGGCCCTAGGCTTGGATGCAGGACGATCAAAGACCAGGACCCGCAGGACCTGGTGGAACCGCTTGATGGGGTCCACATGATCTCTAGTTTTGAGTTCCTTATCATTAGTTTAGATAGTATCTAAATTAGTAGAGTTGCTTTTGTTTCCTAAATTCTATTTTGACTAGGATTAGGTAGTTTCTTATTATAGAATGTCTTGGTTATTAAGAAACAGTTTTATTACTCTATATATAGAGGAGTCCCCTATTGTAATAGTCATGCTATATTCTAATAAAATTCAGTATCGTGAGTTATCTTTTATCTTTGCCTATTTCTCCTAAGTGATCTTAGGACTTGAGTTGGAAGACTTGATCTCACCGTCGAAGGTATAGATCTTCACCGTGGCCCTCGAGCTACGCCATCAGGATGTTTCTGACGTGGGACTCGTGCAATCCCTTGTATCCTGGGTATTCTTTGGCGGGTAATGGGCACACCAGATTTCAATCGGACTTGCCACCTTGGTCTAGGCCCATAGGAGCTTACACATACCCAACACACAGTCAACAACAACACTGTTGAAAAAAGGTTTTCTATGTAGGTAAAGGGTCTACCAAGAAGGCCGAAAAGGACAAGGATGGAAGTAGTAAGGATGGATTTGAAGAAGTGCAACCTCCCTGAGGATTTGATCGAAATGGAGAAATAGAATTCATATAGCCAACCCCAACATAGTTGAGACAAGGCTTTAATGATGATGATTCTCTTAATATCACAAAGCTTCTTGCAAGTTGCAAGCACATTTTGAATTTTAAAAACACTACTTTGACATCATCATCTTCACTATATACCATTGATTTGTGGAATAACTATTCTAAGATAATTCATTTAAAAAGGTAGAATTAACCAAATGAAGAGAAAGTAGGAATGAGACCAAGATGTTATTATGATACACACGAGCAGTAAGCAAGTTGATCACCCAGGAAGCACGGACACCTCTTCGGGCCCGGTGTGTCAGTGTTCGACACGTGTTGGACACATCCGGACATGTGTCCGACATGCCAAAAATGGAGTCCTGCTTATTTTTTTAAATTTTATTTTTCGGACACTCCGTGGACACGTTGGTTGTTTTAGTTGGAGAAAAAGTATTAAAACTATAATAAAGAAAAGAGAAGGGGGCCACTATGGATATTTCATGTTTAATGATTATGAATTATGTTTCAGTTTTGTATTGTTATTTGATAATTTGATATGTTTGTTAGTAGGTACAGTGGTACACTAGTACTTGAATTTTTATTTATTTGATTGCTAAATTGATTACAAAGTTAAAATGATATTATCTTTTAGTATATGATTAGAATTATTAGAATTATTATTATTATTATTATTATTAAATATTAACGAGTCCCCAACGTGTCCGTGTCCTACTTTTTTGAGAAATGCCGTATTGGCGTGTCCGTGGCCGTGTCCGTGCTTCTTTGTTGATCACAATTGGGACAATATGTGGGGACAAAAAAACAGAAGGCTTGAGAAAGAGGAACCTAGTAACAATCAGGAGACTCACCAGACAGCTACAAAGACGGCAAAATTTACAGGGGAGACAATTTGTACTAATGATAAGATCATCTCTCTAGTCTCTACTACTGCCACATTTTTATGTCACAACAGTTATTGAAGAAATGTGTTAAGCATATACGCGTATCACCATCATCATCAAAGCCTCGTCCCAACGATGTTGGGGTCAACTATATGAAATCTGTTTCGCCATTCCAGCCTACCCACATCTACTATTGATCCTTATAAAATAGGAGGTATAATTTTTTGCTTCAACTTAGTTTCTTCACTATGGATTTGCCTTTAGTAGATTTTGTGTAACACTTTGGTTGAAGCAAAATAACAGAACATCGTCCTAGTTTGGCGGCATCGATCCATCATGAACTACTGGTAAATTACCCACAACCAAGGTAAAATGCCTATGGGCTCAAGCGTGCCCTTGGTACAACTAGAATCAACAAGGAATCCAAGCCATCTATCCACACATGTAGTAATGACATTGATATCACTGTTATTGTCGTTATTAAATAGATTACTGAACACTATCGATAAAACTACTTCAAGAGCAAGAATGTACTGCTGTCCCAACATGAACGAGGGTAAAATGTTGGATCAAACCCTTCAACTGGTCAAAAGGATATGACAACATTATTGAACTAGTGAAACTAATGCAAGTCCATTCCATTCAATACTATTAAGTATGTCATATGCATTAGTTTAATCCAACAGAGAATATCAGTTTTATTAGAGAAATATTCATGCGGATCATTATTCATGATGGGTGTGGTCCAATGTTTTTCCTCGAGAAAGAGGTGTAGAGACACTAAGGGCCACTGAATATCCAACTCCTACGGAATATCATACTCACTTAAGGAGCACATGACATTACCTAGTCCTCCAATTTGCTTAGTTGTAAATGGATAGGATTAGATTTAAATGAATTCTAAAGAGAGAATTGTATATCCTTGATAGTAGACTTGATTGACCTTGATTGTAGCCTTAATTGGGTTGCACAAACTTTATATATACACCAGTTAACCACAATGTGGTAAGACAATTTCCAAAACTATACTCCCTTTCATTGCTTCGGTTATCATGATGGGCAAGTATTTAATCCCTCCAATGTTGTTGCTCCTGTTGTCATTTTGGCATATGATAAAATGAGTTTCCACAATCCATGCTTTCTCACGTATTCTGATTTTCTTCAAAATATATCCTGAGTTGCTATATTCTTTTAGTCCTATCAAAGTTCTGTATCTGATAGCTCCATGTTCACACCTCACCTCCCTATTGAACAACAGTTATGTGCATTTACAGTTTGTCACAAATTGCCTGAGATAAAATAAAAACCAACCCCAGACATGATAATTTTTCCAGCTAAAGCAGCCAGATCATAACAGTAGTTGTATCCCCCAAAAGGAACAATGAAAAGCAATGTGGTATCAGATGAATGAAATTGAATATGGATCTTTCTGCAATATCTACTCTATGCTACAGACAAAATAAAAGGAACTAGCAGAAAAGACAAGTACGTATAATGAAGCCAGCATCAGAAAAAAGAAACCAATATCAACCAATGCTCACTTTGAAGAAAAATAAAGCAAGTACGAACACAGACTTATCATCTCAGCCGTTACCTCCAATTGAAGCAGAAGCATACTCATCAGCATTGACTCCTTGCACTTCAGATGGTGTCCATTGTTGGATCTGAAAACTGTCAGATGGGCTGCTGAAAAATGAAACAATGTCATCCGATGGAGAATATTGATGACCCGGAAACTGGTCACCTCTCACCCAGCTCCTGCTGTCTTTACTATTTGACGAAAGAGAAGAACAGCACAGTTGCGAACCACCATGTGATCCATATGCAAGCCCTTCTACTTGGGATCTATGATCCCACCTTCTCGATAAGGGAGGTGAGAAACTTGTGTTGGTTTGCCAGTATGGCTCACTGTGACCCACGGAGTAGTCTCTGCTGACTGCGTTGGATCCATGTGGCCTTGCAACCACACAACAGAGCGCCCCCATCTTGTCTATATTTACTTAGAGGCAGGTTTCTTTAGCCTTCAAAACAGCTTAGAAAGGCTCAAGAACCAAACTTTGTCTCAATGCATGATATTTTGATCTTCATGAATGAGGTACAAGCAATAGCATTGTATAAGCAACTGATACAAACCATTGTAGATCATGAGCACGGGATCTGAGTCAACTGAAAAGCTGAAGAGAATTTATAGCCAAAAACTAGTTCATTTATCATCCATGCTAGAGATATATTTACATTTGCAGAACCTCAAATCACCACCTCACACAACAGCTTGCTGAGATAACCATTTTTCACATCCATTGATGAGACAACATTAATCCCCTGTCGATCATCAAATACCATGATGGATTCATTAACCCAATAAATTATCATAAATATGATATTATACAATACACATTATAAAACAAGGGACACCCCTCATAAAAGCTACATGCAAACCACCACGTCGCCCCAATGATCATTCACACTCAAAACACCTCTGCATGCTTGATTGGCACTCACCTCAGATTGACACTTCCAATTATTGCTCACCATTGGAACATTTAAATCCATAATCTGATGGACATGATTAAGTAAAAATCGTGATCACTGGTCTCTCTCTCTCTCTCTCTCTCTCTCTCTCTCTCTCTCTCTCTCTCTCTCTCTCTCTATTTATATATATAACCATCAGTTTCAAATTTTGAAGTCCTTAATCACATGACTGCTTTTTTTTTTTTTTTTTCTAAATAATGAGCTTTCATTAAAACTATAAAATATATGCACAAAGAAGTGACCATCTACAGGATGCAAGGCAGAAGTACAAGAACATCACATACAACCAAAGAAATTAATTTTATAGGAAACCAGAATATGCTCCCTATCAACTCCTGATTTTGCTCAAGAAACACCTCCTCATTTAGTTCTCTCTTGGAACGTGGTGAAATGCAGCAATAGTGTCCTTTGACATGTGATTGATATCCTTGATAATGTGGAAGATTTTCCATGGAGCTTGAGCTACTCCCACTGCCCATGCAATGGCATTTCTCCAATCCCTCTCCACTAAAATGAGGCTCCTAGACTGTGACCTCCCTAAATAGAGACCAACTTTAATTGCCAAAATCACATGGCTGCAATCACTCAACTGGTGTGAACCTTTGCCCATTCAACGCACAATGCACTCCTTCACATTAAGTCTCTTCCTCACTCTTTCCCGTATGACAAGCTCATGTCAACCAGCACTTGGCATCCATCTAATGGCAGATTGAAGATGAAAAGGTATTAGAGTGGACTAGGAGAGAAAACAAAATTGGTCACAATCAGATCAACCCTTCCCTTGAATTAAGGCTCTCAAATTTTGACAATCAAAGAGCCCTTATAAAATGGTTTTATTTTCTCTTCTTCTTCATTTTTGCAATTAAATCCAACTACGTATGAATAGGATGAGTGTAAGGAGTGCCAATTCAACCATGGAGGAGGACGAGGAGGAGATTGATCATAGGTGGGCCTCATAGGCCAGAGCTCTTTTTGCTCAAAAGATGAGCAAATCTGATATCTGTGTGTTACCAGAAAACTGAAAAAGACTCAGTCAAAAATTACTTTCTATGAAAAGAAATGCCATTTCAAAGTGATAATGTTGACATAGCACCTAACTGATAAAAAAAAAAATTGTAGAAGCAGAACCAGCAATTTATGCATGTACTGCATATAAAAATTATCCAATTTGTGAAGAGGAAGAAGAGCGCTTATTAATAAAAACAAAAGTCCAAAAGCTACCGGCTCATTTGTTTGCATGGAATTGAATTCCAAGGAATGCATGGTAAAGTGGGTTGCAACAAAGAAATAATAGAGGTGAGGGGTCAAGGATGTAAGGTGGAGATGTAGATGATACCCTAACTTCCCTAGGATTTGATTTACTAGGGTGATGGCTGCATGATACTCGTCTTCCAACTTTCCTTAATTTATTTTCCATTGAAAGGGAGATTATTTGAAGGTCATTCATGGATATTGACCTTTAATTCTTCAATTTTAACCACTTTTAGGAGTAGTTTTCTTAGAGTTGCTAGGAATTCCGTCCATGAAATAGATAGGTTCTACAAAGGGGGTGCATCAGATATGTTTTAACTACAAGTTCTAGAGATCTATAAATAATCCAATCCCTCTAAATTGACTACTTAAACATTTACCTAAAGATTAGAAAGAGGAAAAACTATTTAAAGAAGTCGCTTTTTCTTTTTCTGACTAACCAACAATTCAGCAAATGGACCTCGCATTTTTCAGTTCCAGGCAATTCATCTCATTGTCCATTTTGTATGGCCCATATTCAACAGAAACAAACCCTACTTTCAACCGCAGTTGAGAGTTTCTTATGGGTCCATTTTATGAGGCCAAGTAACTAAATATTAGCTAAGAAAAAATAAAACTATGGGTTTAACTGAACATTTTCTCACAAGGCGCATCATATGGCAGGGTTTTTCTTTTTCTTCTTTTGATTGAGAAAAAAGAAAAAAAAGAAAAGAAGAAGAAGGGAGCACTTTTGGCTTGGCAAGAAGTGCACATTTCCTCGTAAAGCAGACTGACTGACTGACTGGTACCTGATCTGATGTAGATGGAAGCGAAAACCCACAAAAGTGTTTGACAGATACTAAAACAGATGGGAATGGAAAGTGTTTTCAAGAAAGAAAAGAAGCAACCCAAGATCCTAATTCGTTCATATTGGGTGAGTGATAGATCAAGATGACATGTTAAAAGGGCAATTCATACCAAGAAACATTACAACAACACATTATTGAAAGGACAACATCAAAAGCCTCAAAAATTCATCTAGTGTGCTCGTGAGAAAGGAAGGTGTCGCAAACATGCCACTGATGAATGAAAATAAAATACGGAGAAGGCATTCATTCCAAAGATGATGTTGTTATTAAATGGTAAAAAGGAGGACTATTCTCTCCATTCAAGGTCCACTATAAACAAAAACCCACAAGATCAACATATCTACGATCGACAGAGATTTAGAGAGAGAGAGAGAGAGAGAGAGATCTTACTAATAATGGCCGAGAACAATGGTTGAGGGATGGAATTCTGCTGCACATAAAGCAAGAAGAAGGAAAAAAAAAAAAACCTACGTTTTTTCGAAAGAGAGCGAATGTGTGCGCGCGCTTGTGTGAGAGAGAGAAGGGAATTGCGAAATTCCTTTTTAACAACTAGAAGAAGAAGAAGAAGAAAAGCTTTTTTATCTTTATCGCGATGGCATAGGAGAGGAGGAAAAAAACATTCTGTGAAGAGGGACGGCAGCTTTCGGACTCAGTCTCACATCGAAGATGGAACTCCAGTCCAGGGTACTTGAGGCCCACTAACATAAAAAATAATAATTTATATTATATTTTTAAATTTTACAATTTCTTATATGAATTCTATGTGTTCAATACTCATTGAATGGAACCAAACTACCACTCCCCACCACCAGTAGGCAGTATCTCTTTGCAGGAAAAAAAACTATTAAATAAAATAAATAAATAAAAATTTCTCTTTGTTCTCACATCATAGCATTTTTCCCCAGTGAATACTGCAATATTATTGGAAAAATAATGTTTTCTAATAATAGTGGAGATTTTCATGTTGCAATAATAATGTCTTGCAACCCATCCAGGCATTTGACTAGATTATAATGGAAAAACAAAATTCATATGGTCAACCTTGATATAGTTGTTACAAGGGCTTGGTGACAATGATGACGACTGAATTTCTGATATTTTTTTTTTAATACAGCAGATATATTTGTGTACTCACGAGTTTTTACAACTCCTCAGTAGGTACCGAGAGTCTCAGAAAAAGAAAACCCTAGCCGTGTGGAAACCACAAATTTTAATCAACATGAGTTAGCCCATAAGTAAGATTGACAGTATGATTAGCAAGATTAGTGTATATGATTTAAAATGCAAGATTGTGCTATAAACTGATCACATCAATCATGCGTCTTGGGCAGTACTTATTTTCAATGAGCAGGCCCATTAGAGGAATTCTCCAAGTCAGTGACTCGGACAAACAATGAGAAGATCATCTCAGCAGTTGCCCATTCTGCGCCCATTGCAATAACTCTTTGCAACCAACATAGGACTAACTTCTGCATTATTAAAACCAAGCATAAGGGTCATAATAATTCCGGCTTTAAGAACAGCTCCTTACCCCACTGGTAAGGAGTTGGGTTTTTATTGGAGAGGTCAAGAGTTCAACCCCCACCTCCTCCTTATATATTCATATATGTGTATATATGGGCTTTCTTCCCACCTCAGTGAGCTTCCTTCCCGGGTGTGCCGGATTTTCTTTCCACTTCAGCGGGCTTTCTTTCTGGATGTGCCGGGCTTTCTTTCTACTTCGGTGGGCTTTCTTCTCGGATGTACCAGGCTCTATATAATTTATAAAAAAAAAAAAAAAAAGGATCCCAGCCACTAAAGCTGGGGTACCAAAAAAAAATTCCGGCTTTGAAACCTAAATAGTTCTTAATCACCCTTCTAGACTTCCTTGAAGCAGTACCTTCAAATTAACTACACTCTCCCTGGAGGAAGAGTGCAGACCATGCCATAGCAACAATGTAAACAAATACATGCGGAAAAGCAACCTCGCCCAGTTTGCAGGACACCCTCAAATTGTCCTTGCATATTCAGGTCATGTTGGGTTCTATGCTTGTTTGCAAGAATTCTGAGAACTCTTGTTAGAGGGTTCTATCAATTCCCCAAATGTTATCACTTACCCTCCTCACAAATGCTCAAGTTACAAGAAATACCTCTAACCAAACAAGCCCTAACCATTTTGAAAGCTGTGCATCTGCTAGCGGAAGAATTCTATAAGCCAAAGAAGCCAATCCAAAAGGTGGATTTTTAAAACACAAACCAAACCACTATGTTCAAATTCTTTGAAGACAGCCATTGACATGCTGTCAAGAAGTTCCATCAGAAATTCTTGCAAACAAATGCGACAGGAAGAAAGGGGAGGAAAAAAAATGACATTTGGAGGCTTCATTAGCCATTACACATAACCCAGCATGATTTAGTATATGCTAAAGAAGAATGAATGTAAAAACAGATCAAACTCCAGAGTATCATTCCTCAATAGGACAATTTTCTAAACAAGCAAACAAGAAGAACGTGCAACTGAATTTGGTTCTAAAGCCACTATTTTTCCTTACAACCGACGAAGTTGCTGATAAAATTAGCAACCCGAGAAAAACATATGAAAGAGAATTTTTCCTTACAACTGATGAAGTTGCTGACAGAATTAGCAACCTGAGAAAAGCATATGAAAGAGAATTTTTCAATGCTGTTCCAAACTCCACAATAGAAGATCATCAATTATGGGACAATGACACGCAGGAACCAACCATGCCACATCTTCAAATAAAAAACCAAAGAAATATTTAAATGCAACTACAGTTAATTCGTACTGTTCAAAAGGTGCAAACACTGTTCAAAGAACTATAACAGGAAAGATGCCTCCGCCACCGCCGTCAAAGAATGAAACCTTGGTGTATTTCTAGAAGACGCCTCGTGTAAAAGAATGCCAAAGATGATTATGACATTACGTTAATACGCAGGAGGCAGACCTGTGGTAGGAGTACCACCAGGTCATGCATTTGGCTGATAACCATACTGAGGCACCCGCTGAGGGCCCATGACTTTATCCCGATGTTGGAAACTGCCTGATTTCATGTATCCCGCAAGCGACTCAGGAGGAGGTCCAGGAAGAGCTCCAGAAGTTGAATAAGGAGTCGAAGAAGATGGCACGGATGTTTCTCCAGAAAAGGTACTGGGACCTGGGACAACAGCTGGACTTCCTGCTCGCACGCTTGCATCCCATGCTGGCATTTGTCCATCAGGAACTAGCGGTTGCATGGAAGCTGCAAAATCAGTCCCGCCAAACAATGGTGCAGACTGCAGATTTTGCCAAGCAGTAACAACAGTTGGCACAGAAGAAGCTTGTTGCAATGGGAGTATACCTGAGCCAGGGATTGTGTAGTCTCTGCTTCTGTCATTATGAGCCTGCAGAGACATAAGCAATCAATTTCATGTTCTTTTTTAATAAAAGGAGTTTGTATAAATAGAATAAAATAAAATAAGAAAGAAAGGAGTAAAGAAGCATACATTGATTGACCAACTGATCTCCTTTATACTATAATCAATAATGAAACCACTGTTTCCTTCTAAAGCCGCTTTACAGTATTTTCCTTTTTTTAATGTACAACTCAGAAACTCATATATTATATATATACCTTTACACTGAGATCAGTATGACGAGAGTATGACAGATGAAGCTTACAATAGCCACCATCATAGATGCAATGTCCCTCTAAAGCTTCTTTTGCAACTGCAGCAGCCGTGACATCTGAAAGAACAAAAGAAAGGCACATCCATCTAATTTCTAAAAGCAAACAAATTAATTCACCTAATTGCATGGAATGTGTATAAACTCAATGTAATAAATGATAAAATGGACAGATGAAGCGTGAAATCAGACCATGGCGAGATGTATCATTCAATGCAAATCCTTGCCCTACCAGGATACTGAATTAATGCCTGCAATCCACCATTTTTCTCAAAGATGGCAATCTTCTGGACAGTACCAAATGCCGAGAACACCTGAAATAATGTACCAACATCATTATACGGATGTCATTCGACCACCTCACGATATGTAGAGCATTACCGAGCAATGAAGAACAAAAGGTTTTACCGTGTGAAGCACATCGACTGTCACAGCATACTGCATATTTTCAATGGAAGCAAGAAGTACATTGCTTTCAGGTTCTTTTTTCTTTCCATCGGGACCTAAAGCGGGCTGTATATAACAGCTTATTAAAACAAAGTAAATTTTACTTATGCACAAAATGTTATGATAATATAATAACCCACCTGAAGAGTTCCCTCAATGGCAGAAGGGTTTACAGGAAGGTAAGGATTTGTATAGTCCCTGCACAATCAGTAAAGCGTATGAAATATATTCATCACAATCAAGGAAAAAAATTAAACAAAATCCTCTTTTTTACATTTTCATAATCTAGAAAGGTTATTAATTGCTTTATTTTTTATTAATCACCATCATAATACTCACTAAAGCTTTACCCATTTATCTGAGGCAGCTTTGTGAATCATACTTTTTCATTCAACCCTAGTTAAAGCCACATTTTCATTTACTCGACAGTCCACAATTCACCATGATGCCTTCCTGAGGAATGATAAAAACTGACTGGCAACCAATAGGAGAGAAGGCCCTGCAAAAACCCCATTTCTAAGGCTGTATGCTGGGATATTTTCACTCCTACCAACATGGATAAACAAGAAGTGTGGAATAGGATGGGGTGCATTGGCATACAAAATTGGCAACAATGAAGAACTACTTGAAGGCGGGGATAGGTTGACTAAAGCTTCAAAACAATTGGTTTGGAAACACTTAGCCAACACCAAAATAGTTGGGACAAGACTTTGATTATAAATATTAACGCTTCTACTGCTACAATTACAATGGAGAGGGAGAGGGAAAGAGAGTAATTTAACATGGAGATATGTATCCAGTAAAGATGGATACTAAATGAGAGAACTTCACAAATAAAACATTCCCACAGTCGCATAATATGGATTTGTTTATTTGGCCAAGGGAAATATTTTAGTTGAAACGTGCTCAACAATTCTAATCTATCATCATCATGTTGTCATGTCCAGCAATTCCGGCAAAGATGGATACCAAACAAGAGAACTTCACAAATAAAATGTTCCTTTAGCTGCATAATATGGATTGAAATTTTCTCTTTCTTTTTTTGTGGCCAAGGGAAATATTTATTCTTGAATTTTTTTATTTTTTTTGTTTCCCCTTTCTATTGCTTTTTCTTTCGGTGTTCTTGCTGCTATGGGTTGTTTGGTTTCAGGTGTTGTTTCAGCTTGTCAGTATAGTTCTCTTGTACTGATGGCCCTTTTATTTTACCATCCAAAAAAAAAAACATGTTTAACAATTATAATATATCATTTTGCCATTGTATAGTGATCCACTTAAAAGCAGCTTGTACATGCAATAGAATGACACACCATTGGAACACCCCATTTCATCACCATTATACTTCCAGGCCTTTAAATTGGTATCTATGATGGTCTGATGAGAATTTTTTTGGGCCATCCCTAAGCCAGAAAAAAAAAACTTTCCACACATCCACTCCTCCCCTCGTGATTGGTGGGCCACAAAGCAGTATCTCACATTTTTACCTTTCTTGTAGATATTACAAAGGCCAATCAAGCACAAAAGCCAAAATAAATACAAGTATACGACCCTCTGGGACTTAACACAAGAATCTGCTATGTAGTGAGAGGAAGCCGCTCACAATTTGGAGTTTTTTTCCCCCTTCTTTTTTTCCTGGGAGGTTGAGTTTCATGATTCAGATAAGAGGCATCTTGATTTTTTGCCCTCCCTTGTATATCACACCTTCCATCCATCCTTCACTCAGGCCATTGTCCGTTCCTCATTTATCCCCTTCCCATCATCTTTTCATCTTGACCCCACATCATTCAAACTACTGATAATTCCATTGCCAAATCAATCTTACGTTTGAAGGTCAAGATAAGAACATAGTTTTGAAAATCAGAATCATATCGCAAATCATTTATACCCATGAATCAAATCCATCCATTTTCCCATTCATAGCAGTATAAATACAATGACAAATAAGTCTATCATACAATCATATCAATAACAACATAACATATATTAATATAGAATAAATGATATGCGTAAATAGTTACATAAGTTTAAGATATCAATATATATTTATTTTTTGTTACCTTTAAATATAAAAAAATATATAAGTAAAAATAAAATCAAAACTATCAATCTTACACAGTAAGATATCTCTTGAAGATTATAAAGTATTCATAAGAACAAAAACTAAAAAAGATTATTATTTTTTTAAAAGTAGATATAGATAGGCCCCATATGTACAGTTGAACGTCTAATCAAATACATGTTCTTTATTCATCTCTAAAACCTCTCAACGCCACAAAATTCTTAAGAGGCTTCATCGATTACTAAATAACCTTTTGAAAATAAAATACTAAAAGAAAGAAAGAACGAAGGCAAAAGATTATTAATATTAACTTATTGATTGTAGATATTCTCATTCAGCCGAATCGTTTAAATCGTAAGATTCAATGAAACGAGTATTGAATCATAAGATTCATCTATAAACGGGATTTGTTGCATAGGTACGAATCATTTTCTTTATGATTCTGGCAACAATGGTTCTAACAATAGCTCAAATCCAGCAATTCAATCCAACTCCATAAAAAATCAAGAATTCTCTATCATCCACAATGTCCACTCCAGACAATGGCAATAATCATAATAATGATAATAATAATATCACTAGCCTATTCCACAGAAATAAGACAAATAAGAAACTCCACACAAATAAGAAAAATGGAAATGAATGACATCAATAAAAATACACAATTACACTGATACAGCAAAGGTCCTTGAAACTATCAATGAATGTAAACAAATTACAAAACTAGAAACCCCAAGAATTTGCCAACCAGAAAATCTCACTCACTCGACTAATGCAACTGTTAAAACAAGAAAACAATTGCATTTAAGGGTATCTACATCTCTGATTCAACAACTGGACAGATGGAATCATGGCTATCGTTGTAACAAAACAATATAGAAGTATCATCCTCCATGTGATAAAAGACAATTGTGGAAAGCTTTCCTATCACTGTCTGTATCTCCATAACTAGTTTTCTAGAGTGTCATACCAAACACAGCACATTTTTGTTATGGGTAAATGCTCCTATTGTAACAGGATTAGAGAGAGAGAGAGAGAGAGAGAGAGAGAGAGAGAGAGAAGGGGGGGGTTTACTAATACAGTAAAACACATGGATATTCTGAGCAGCTGGCTTCACTAATTCCTATAATAAAGCAGACATACATTAGCAGCCCTTGATTTCATAAAATCTGTTAAACAAATAACCGGGCAAAAGAAAAATATGATGCAAACAACTAAGCGAGAGAATAAGAGATTCAGGAAAATGCAAAGTATTCTCATACAAAGTACGTTAATACGGCAGGGTGGCTTCAGAAGTTTGACAATACCTGCTGCGGTGTGATTGAAACTTGATATTCAAATCGGTGTGAGCAGAAAATGAGATACGCAAGTGGCATGTATTGACATGATCTGGAAGTAAATACCTAAAAATATTCAAGTTAATAAGTCCACCATTTCAGTATAACAAAAATCTTGTTACACCAAACTTCCTTACAAGGATCACACTGCTTTTACCTGGGAATACTTCTTCCGTCCAATGCATTTCGTGCAGAAGATGCAGTCTCAGAATCACTAAACTGGATTAGTGCCTGTCAAAATATGTTATCCCCTTGAGAATTAACAGATAGAGTGGAGAAATAAACACAGACACATGTTAAAATATAGTTTATGGTATGCAAGATCTCCAATGAAATGACTGATATATGACCTGAAAGCCTGCAGCCTTTTCAAAAGTTGCAATTTTGTGCACGAATCCAAAAGCAGAAAACACCTGAAATACAGCCTGTATTAAATACTTGTAAAACAAGAAGAGAGCATCATCAATAAGCATTGCAAACACTTCACATTCGATCATGGAAAAAACATAATTAACATTATCTCTAAAGGGGCATGTGATAGAGGTGAAAGTGGGAAAAGGAGGACAAAAGTTGATTATCACATTCAGATGACATGAAGGGCACCACTGTTTGCCAAAGGTAGGTGACCAAACAGCTTTGGGTGGTTTCTTGATCAGCAGGGGTTGTGAGAGGGCCTCTTAATAGTCAGGTGTATACATTACAAACATTGCCTACAATTGGAAGGCAGCAGAAGAAACCTCAAAGTTTGAGACGTCAGTGCCCACAAAATGTAGGGTCTTGAAGTCCGATGTAGATGGGGCATCAAAAGGCAAACCAGGACTTGCTGGAACGTAAGGAGTCTCACGTAACCAAAATGGAGATGTCTTGTTGAACTTCTCGGTCTTTGTGGGGATAGTGGAATTAATAGGCATAGCTAAAGGTGTAAGTGGGGCTTTGAAAATCTTTAAGTCGCCATTTCGGTTCTTCTATAAGGGGAATCATCCAAAGCTTTGAAATGGGCAAAACAACATTCTTCAACTCCATGGAAATTGGTACGAGTAGCAGCAGGAATCAAGTACTTGTCAACAATGTAGACGTGTTGGCTAAAGAAGGAATGTGGAGGTAAATTTGGTCTAAGGAGTTTTGGTGAGAGAGAGAGAGATGTATATAGAATAGTATTAGAAGAATTACTTCGCTACAACATTATATTTTATTGGTAATTATTTTTCTTTTCTTTTCTTTTTTGATTGGCTACTTTTATTAAAAAAGAAGAAAGCAGTACAAAAGATGAGTGCCGACAAGCTAACAAGGAAACAGGGAAACAATAAGAAAACCAAAGCCCCAACTAAACACTTAAGACCTTTCCGAGGAAAAGGCCAACTCCTTCCAATTTAACATTATTTGATCAATGGAGTATCCTCTAAAAGACGGACTTATGACACCCAAAGGGCTATGGAAAACTTAATTCTCTCCACCAAGCAACTGACGCTTTTTTTTCCACACCTTCAAAGCATCTAGAATTCCTTTCCTTCCATAATGCCCAAATCACCACAAGAAATGTCAAACTCCACATTTCCTTCCCTCTTTTTCGACCCCCATTGGAGCCTTCCAAGCCTGGAAGAGCTCTAGGAGAGTCCTAGGGAAGACCCAAGAGCAGTCAAACCACCCAAGCACCGACCTCCATAAAGACTGAGCAACTTTACAGTTGAGCATAAGATGGTCCACTGATTCCTCCCCTCGTAAGCACATAGGACAATCATTTTTCATATATTATTAAATATTACTGTTACTGATCCCAAAAATAAAAAAAGGTAATGTAGTCTCTTTGCCCATTTAGTTGGCATTGAGCTCGGCTTTTTTAAGAATTTTGAATGCAACCACCTATAGTGTTGGAAATCTACAAATAACCAACTCTATAAGTCTTAAAATCTCAATGAACCACCTTGACTGAAACAAAAGGCCATTAATTATTTACCAATTAATATAATTCTCAATGTTTTACCGTGAGAGAATAAAAACCGATGCAGGCCACCCAGACCCATGACAAATGGGTCAACCAACCCATTGGGCCCAGCCCTACTAGCCCAGTCAACCAGCCCATTTATTATGGGTTTGAACTTTGAACATCACTCTACAGTGATATCCTTTACTTTTAGTATGTTAGCAATTAGTTGTTTCCTTTGTGAAGAGTTATTTATATACGTGTGTAACCCCATTAGTGAGGAGAGCCTTTGATTACTGAATAAAAGATTTCTCAGTTTGATTTTGTGTGAGTATTTTCTCAGTTTGAGAATGATCCCGTATTGAGTCCTCAAGGAACTCAGCTAAGCCTTATTCAGACAGGGACTCGTTGCATAGATATAAATCATTTTCCTTAGGATACAATATGAATTATAGGATTTGGATACGAATCGTATGATAGTGATAACGACAGATAAGAGTCTCAAATATTTGATGACAAGATGAAAGAATTTGGACTCCCTCTTGTGACAGCAGTTTTTCAGTCACTTCTCTCTTTATGGCTTTGTCAGGAAGGGTAGGGACAATTCCTTCTTTGGGAAGGCTATGGAAATTAAAAGCTCCACCTAGACTTTCAGTGTTTGGATGGTTAGCTCTCCGAAACAAAATCCTAACTATGGATAATTGAAGAAGAAGAGGTATGGTTGTGGTGAATGCTTGCCTTTGTGTCTTAAGGATGAGGAGTCTATGGATCATCTTCTTCTTAAGTGCAGCTTTGCCCATAGGACGTGGACTGTGGTGTTGGGTTGGTTTTGGTGTAGCTAGGTCCTCCCTAACTCTCTTTCGGATCTATTTGAAGCTTGGATTTGTCCGTCTCTGGCGCCGCCCAGGGGAAAAGAAATGTGGAAGTTGTCACTCTTGGCTGTTATATGGATTATCTAGAAGGAGAGAAACACAAGGTGTTTCAAAGGAATTGCTTCATGTGTGAATTCAACTATCGATAAGATAAAGCTTTCTGTAGCTCTTTGGGTGTCTATTAAGTATTAATCCAAATTTTCAAGGGATTTTGCTAGACCAAGTGTGGTTGAACTAGAAGGAAATTGCCATGTCTTATTAGCTCCTATTCCTTTCACTTATTGGATCTGTTTGTCCCGTTTGGTTGTTTCCTTTTAGGGTGTTCTTAGTAAGCGTTTCAGTCTCTCTCTCTTATACTGGTTCCTTTTGCTTAATGAAATTTAACTTTCAAAAAATATATATATCAAAGATTAAATAAATTGGCATACATTGACAAACCCCAATGCATCCCAATAGTCAATATCAAAATTATATAGACATGTATGAGGGGGCACTAACAAGTCTTATTCCCAGTTGGAGTTGGATTGCACCAAAATTGATGCAGGCCAGACAATAGGTTGGCCAACCCATTCGGCCCAGTCCAAAGGCCCAAGGAGACATCCCTTTATTTAGGAGTTTAACTTGTTTAGGATTAATATTAATATGTTTCCTATTTTAGGCATTATTTATATATTAGGAAATATTGTTGCTTAGGGATCAAGCTAACTCCTCTATATAAGGATGTTGGTTCTTCAAAATTTATCTCTTAGGGCATGTTTGTGTAACCATTTTCCACAGAAGACTGATTTTTTGTGTGTTTGGTGCGGCAAACTAAATCCCGCCACATTAGATTTTTCCACACTGAGGTCCAAATTTAGTTTCCTATGGGGGACCATCAGACTTGTAATTCCACAGAAAAAAAAGGCCACCATATAAAAGGTTATTTTCCAAGCTTCTTCATCAAAATGGGCTAGAAAAAAAAAGCAAAACCTCTGGCGAAAAAAAAAAAAAAAAAACCCTCGTTCCAAGATGGAGCAGCGCCCTCGACAAAACTTGGAAAGGAAGAGAAGCTTAAACCCTTCTTCTTCTTAGCTTAGTGCCCGGAACCTCCTCTCGGCCCTCTCGATCCCGCTCCGAAAACGTGGATCGGCGCTTTCGGAGTAGATCCGTCTTCGGAGCACGGTTCGATCATTTTCAAAGCGCGGTTCGACCATTCTCAAAACGCGGTTCGACCGAATATGGAGCGCACCGTGAAGAATTTTGGTTTTTTGTGCATTTTCTTTTTCTGTAAGCTTGATATTTATCTTTTGAATGAGGAAAATTCTTTTGACTTTTATTGTCTATTTTATGTGATCAAATTGCAAAGTTAATTTTTTTTCTCTACTTTTTATACTTGAATATATGGTTAAGATATATTTGTGCCCATTAGTTAATTATTTATAAACCCACAAGCACTATGTTGTATAAGCGCTCTAGATATATAATTATTTTAAAATTTAGCATTTCGGCGCTCCCGCTCCGCACTCTAGGCACTTAGGTCGGATCCTCTGCGCTAAGGAGATGGAGTTTGGCAAGGAAGCCCAGAAGCTGGTTTGGGAGAGGGCGATTCCTCTCTAAATCCATCTCTACCAATCCGAAGTCACCACACTTCCGACTCCCACTACTCTAGTTTTTCTCTCTCCACCCCACAAACCCTTTTTCTTATTTTCATCGAATCTTGTTATAGCTACCCATTTCCTGCTAGGATCTAGTTCTTGTTGTTCTCTTACTTAATTATTGGTTGATGTATTTGAATACCCTTTCCTCTCTTCCTAGTTCTCTGCAACTATTTCAAAAATTTATGCAATGTACAAGCAGGTGATCTCATTTCTTGAGTTCTTTTGTAATTTAATTTTAGTTTGATTGGTGTGATCGAATAGTTGGGATTTTTTTTTTTCAATTTATTAGCTGAGGAATCCGTTGCTGCACCAAACAATAGAAGGATTGTTTCACCGAAGTTTTTTTTGGCACCAAACACGGTTTTTCATCACCCACAGAAACCCTTTCCTACAGAATTCTTCTTCCATGAATTTTGCTGAGGTGGCAAACTCCTCCTTCCATGGAAAAGCTTTGTACACAACCATGCCCTTATGGTTGTGGTGTTCTCTCCTCTTATGAGGATGCCCTAGTGGCTGGAATCCATCATTGGATTCGATTAATCCTTTGGGAGATTGGTCTATTATCCCGATCGCGGATCCTAGCTGCGCCAATTTGGTATCAAAGCCAAAGAGCGATCGATCGCCAAGAAGACAACCGTCCCTTCCGGATTCTATCCCCACCCATATGTCCATCGTCTCAACCCTCCCACCATCTCTCCAAAAATCCCAGCCCAATCCGAATCCAACCAAACCATATTCTAGCCCCCCACACCTCGTCACAACCCCGTACCCTTCCGGAACCCACTCACGGAAAAACCTAGCCCATCTCAAACCCATCTCCCCTCCCTGCCGAACTAAAACCCCAAACCCTTCTTCATCTCCCAGCACCACCGAACCTTCACCTAATCCATCCCCATTGAAACCCCTACCCACCGACCACCGGAACCCAAATCCTCCCTTGCCCCAGCCTCGTCGAAACCCAATTCTATAAAAATAAAAAATAAATAAAAAAAAAAAAACCTTTGTCTACTTCGCCCTTAGTTCAGCATCTCCGTCCTAGAGAGGAAAAAAGAAAGAGGGGAAGAAGAGAACCAAGATCATCTCCATCACTCCACACGACGAACAACAACCAGCATCAAGCATGGTCGTGCAACAGTGGGTCGCTCCACAGCCTGTCGCCACGTCCATAGCCTGTCGCCACATCGTCGACCGCCAACTTAGCCATCGTCGCAGTTCTCTGGAGCCTATCCCCTGCTCCATTGTCAGATCCCCTCTTTTCTTTGGTCTCGTCACTCATGGTAAGAGACCAAAACCTCTTATTTTCTTTTCTGCACGAGACATTAGGCAGAACCAAGAGTCAGGCTCTTCTCTTCACACATGTTATTCCCAAGCACAACCCAGCCAAGCTTCTGACTTGGGCCTGAGTTTAGGTCTGACCCAAGCTTTAACCCAAATCGAGCGCACTTGCAAAAAACTAAACCGTGCCTTCCAGTTTGGGTCTGACCTGCAGTTTGGGCCTGATATGAGTCCAAATCCAAGTCCAGCCCACTAGCAGGAAAAAAAACTACAACTGGGACTAGCCAATGGAGCCAACCCAATCCAAAGCACAAATTTTTCTTGTTGATCAACAATTAGTCTTGTCAATTCATCTTTGGAAAAAAAATTCTTATTTTTACATCCAATATGAGCAACATTGAAGATCCGAATTAACAACAAAGAAAACTTTAACAAAAGAGAAATGGAGATCGATATTATAAGAAAGCAATCTACTTTGAGCAATTCCACCATTTGAAGCAAGGAAATCTGACAGTCAATGAGTACAAGCACCAATATCAAAATTTGGAATTTGATTGTAATTTAAAGGGCACAGGTAAAGATGATAAAAGGCGATATGTAAGAGGATTGCTATCAGAATTACGAGATAAGATGCCTCTTTGCATGACCATTCAAGACGCATATGCTGAAGAGCTCCGGGCTAAAAATGAAATTTGGCATTCTCAAGAAGAGAAATTTCAGCAAAGATCAAAAGCCCATAGTGAAGAAGAAAAATTTCAGCAAAGATCAAGAGCCCATATTGTGGAAAGACTTTGTGCAAGAGAAGATAACCCCACTCTTGTGATTCACCGACTCCTCAATACAAAGGAGAAGCGGGAAGAATGGAGATTGGAGACAGAATAATAAATTTCACACGCGGGTAAGAGTCGAAGACAAGTCCGCTAATTTGATTATGACAATGATAGTACAATAAATTTTGTCGCACAAAAGTTCACTGAAAAACTTCATCGGCTAACTGAGAAGCTTCCTAACCCCTACCAAGTCACATGGTCTAATGGGCATGTCATCCCCATCACTCATAGACGTTTGGTATCATTCAAAATGGGCCATTATGAGGACAAAATTTGGTGTGATGTGATCCATATGAATATTGCTCATTCTTTTCGAACGTCCATGGATTTTTTATCGAAAAGTGCACCATGATAAAGAGGCGAACAAGTATGCCCTTGTGTGGAGTAGAAAAAGGGTTATGCTCATTCCACTAACATTGACAACCTAATCTTTGTTCGCAACATCACCTTCAACGGAAGAGCCACAGAAAGAGCAAAAAGTTGAAAGAGCAATCATGATTGCACAAAAAGAGAGAATAGAAGACATCAAGGATGACATTGAAGAGCAAGTTCATAGCAAAGATTATTTCGTGAGTTCAAACAATATTGATCAAGGCAATGCTAATCCAGAGCTGCAAAGGGTTGAGGAAGTACAAGGTCATGCAAATATTGAGGACTTTGACCAGAAAATCCAATTTGGTCATCGGACGTCAAATCAATTGTTTCAGATCTATCACAAGAAGATCCAGTTGTTGAAGTCCCTCACATTGACTTCATCTACAAGGATCAACAATGGAAGATTTCTCTCAAATATGGCAGACTTGACGGTTGCAGTCTCCCATGGGAGAAGCGCACATCCAAGTTAACTGCAAACATCATAAGAAGCAACACTTCCGATCTAATTTTAGACAGAGAAACAGATTGCGTAAAACTTCCAAGCCAGGCCATGCCAATGCAGATCAAAAGAAAAGTCGGACGTTTGTGCGATTGCTTTTCGACCCAGGAGGATATTTTCCGAACTTGTGGTTGAATTCTCTCCCGTCTCATCAAGTTGTCAACTCACCGGAGTTGAGTTTTTTCAAGCAGGGGAGAATCGATGCAGGCCATACAATAGGTCAGCCAACCCATTGGGCCTAGTCCATAGGCCCAAAAAGGCATCCCTTTATTTAGGAGTTTGACTTTTTTAGGACTAATATTAGTATGTTTCCTATTTTAGGCATAATTCATATATTAGAAAATATTGTTGCTTAAGGATCAAGCCAATTCCTCTATATAAGGATACTAGGCCTCATTGTAATGAGGTGCTTATTTTATCAATTAAAGGTTTTCTTTGAGATTTATCTCTTATGATTATGGTGTTTTCTCCTCTTGTGAGAATGCCCTAGTGGCCGGAATCCAACATTGGATTCGATCAATCCTTTGGAAGATTGGTCTTGCGGATCCTGGCTACGCCAAAAAGTTCACTATGCATTCACTTTGACCATGGGCAACTTAAAAATGGATTTCAATGACAAATTTCAATTTTGTGTGTGTGCACATTTTTTTTTTTTTTATGCTCAATAAAACAAGTAAATAAAAGCTAGCACTTTAGAGAATGGCTTTTGAGTGAAACGGGCTCAAAACTAGAGTAGCAATGATCAAATTAAAAGAAGCACGTGTCTCAACATGATAGATTGTGGAGTTGAAACATGACTTTAAAGAATGGTGGGGTGGATAAGTAAAAAAAAAAAAGGCCGACCCCAGATAGATGGGTAGCATTCTGATGATGATGATGAAACTCATATAATGAAATCACAATGACATCCCCAAAACTAAAGTTAAAAACATGAAAATCAATAGCATGCAATTTCGAAATCATGTACAATTACATAGCGCAGTAGTAGAAAGAGTTAGCAATTGATAGCTCCTGAAAGTATTCAATGGTCAATTACAATGGTGTAAAAAGATCAACTGAATCTACGAACTATGAAACAAGTAAAGCTTAGCCGTCTGTTTCTGCATTGGGAGGTACCAAAGTCCGGCCTGAAGACGGCTTCTAAACAAGTCTGCATGCCCTACATTTCTAACTGATCATGATGTATCCAAGAAAAAAGGTGAAAGATAAACCATCAACATGATGGAAATAAAGAGATTAGCAAAATACATGAGATATTTCTCCCAAAGCAGTAGGCTGACGGAGAAAGAGGATTTCTCCGTCTTGACATGGACCCGCTTATCCATGCACAGCCGGTCATCCAAAAGTTCAAGAATCAAGTAAGTAAAACCACGTGTACTACAGAGCTTTGCATAGATTTTGTTTTTTATTTTTCATTTTTAAAGTTAAATAACAGTAACAGAATAGGAAGCCTTACTACTAGAGCTGTGCTGTTTAAAAAGGTAGCTGAGTTTTAAGACGGGATGTGAGAAATAACAACTTACTAAATGAATAACATCTATGCTAACATCACCAGCCTCGACGCCTTCAATGGTCACCAGCAAGACATTCCCAGCAACATCCCCCGAGCTCTTATTGTTGACAATTTCTTGTCTGTTCGAATATTGAATATAGACGGTTTTGCCACGGACCTGAGCAGGCTCCGATGAAGAAGCATAGTATGAAACCATGGAAATTGCCTGATTAAGGTCCGCCTGGGAGAAGAAGGGAGAAAGAAAAGATTAAAACAACCAAGTAATATACAGCTAAGCTCTGTAGCATCAATGAATTTGTGTGTGTGGATAGGGCAGGAATGCTTGAGCATGGATTAGAAGGGCAGGCAGGCAGGCAAAACCATAACCATAGATAGGGGTGGTTTTTATTACACCCCAAAAAATAGTATACAAAAGGCTGAGGACAGACAGACAAAGAGGAGGGTGTGGTGGGGGGTGGGGGTGGGAGGGAATCACGATTGGGTGGATTTGGTTAACAAACAATTCAGTCTTATTAGTCTAATAGAATTATTGGCAGATTCGACGCAAAAATAATAATAATAATAATAATAAATAAATAAAATAAAATCAACTGACGAATTCGACAAAGGCCTGATTGCGATTGGCGCCGACGTTGCACTTGGTGTTGACGATCTTTCCGAATGGCTTGCCGAGCTCGACGAGCTCCTCCTCCGTGCACTCCCATGGCAGGTTACGGAGGTGCAGAACCTTCGATGGGGTCTGCGTGCAACGGAACTGGTGGTGCTGGCTCGAAAAGGACGAAGAAGAAGAAGACATCTTTTTATATAGAATCTCTCCCCCTCTCTCTATATATAAATGCTAGGGTTTTAGGAAGGAAAGAACAAAGGGACGGGGGGTAAGGAAGGGGATGCCAAGGTGGAAGAGAAGAAACGAAGCGCCCCTTTTTCCTATATTTTCTTTTCAATACTCCTCCGGCCGGAGAGTGGAGACTTTTCTTTTATAGGGTTTGGAAGGGATGGGAAGCGATAGGTTTCTGCGGGCGCATTGCGTCGGGAATAAATAAGCGGGTGCGGGTGCGGGTGCGGGTGCGGACGCGGACGCGGACTGAGGCGTGATGAGGTCATTTAATATTTAAATTAATTATTAATTAAAAAATAGAGGATTTAACTGGAAAATCACTTAATGCGCACATGTTACGCATTCAAACACTTTAGCACTTGGGGCACCAATTCGAGCAATTGGGCCCGATTTGCATTTTTTTTACATGTTTGGCACATCGTCGGCACCGACTTTATTTGCACTGAATAAGGTCGGTGATGACGTTGTCCGCGCACCGCCCCACAACCACTTCAATTTTTTTTAACATGTTTGGCACATCGTCGGCGCCGACCTTATTTACACTGAATAAGGTCGGTGATGACGCTGTTAGCAAACCTTTTTAGGATTCTTTTCCCTGCTTCTTCTCATTCTTTTCTTCTCTCTTCTCCATTACACCGTCGAGACTGACCTTGGGCGAGTGCGGAATAGCGGTTGCTTCCATTTCCAATTGCACCAGGCTCGTAACTGAAATCCTCAACTGCTTCTCTTTCTTTGCTCCCAATCGTTTTTTCCATCGTCCATTGTTTCCACCAAGACTCCAAGGTATCTATCTCCTTCCATTTTTGTATTTTTCCTCCTTTTAGTTTTCCCGCCATCCCGCATATGATATGGGAGTGCATGGTAGCTTGAACGTCCTTATTCAATTTGTACATTATTTGTTTGCACCGTGATTAAGGTTTGTAGGCGAATTTGGGGTTTTCTGACTTGAGAAGGACGATGGTTCCGTATTGTCTTTAGCAATAGATTGAATTTGTTCTCCTGCGTCGGTGTTCTTGTTTTGTGATTGGATTGAGCTTTTTTTGTTTCCAAAGGTTTAAGATAACAAATTGGGTATCCTTCGTTAGAGGCTTCAAAATGTAAAGTGAAGTGGCAAAACCAAGTGACAACCAACTATTGGAGACAGTGTTGCATTGCAGTTTCGCCGCTTCCCACATATTGGAGCCTTGATTTGAGTAGTATTATATTGTATGTTGTGAGCCTTTCTCTAATTACATCTTGTACTCCATGTGACAGATCTTGTCTTCTGCATGTCCTTTAAGTGTTTGTTTTTTTAAGTATGTTTATTTTAATATGGGTTTCTATTCTACAACATCATCAACTTCGAATATGATGTCTGCTCATAGAGTCCTAGTATTAATTTGTTTATAAAAAAGCAGAGTTCAAATATCCTATCTTCTACATGGTGCATGAATTTTGAGGTCTTTTTATGTGAATGAGTGGACGAGGCTAGTTGATGACACTGAAGAAAGGAGAGTTTCAAACTCAAACAGGGGGTTGTCATGGTCACACTAGCCCAATCGAACAAGCTGTTGACAATGTATACCAGCAAAATTCATGTTCTGTTTTGAATCCTTTTACTTAGTTTCAGTCCCTTGATATTAAAATTTTCATCTAGCATACAATGTGCTAGATTGTCCGCACTTTTCCCCACACTGTGCTAATGAATCCCACTTCCACCCCCCCCCCCCCCCCCCCCCATGTAAATGCTCTTAGATGTAGAAATCATCATTATGATTTTAAGTTCTTTTAAATTAGGCTTAGATCATCTTCTCTACTTTAAGATTCGTTAAACTTGCATTCCACGTCTTTTGTCTTTGATCAATAAATTTTTAGCTTTTTGACTTGAATGGCTTTCTCAAAAGTTTTAGCTTGTCATTTACTGGCTTTTTGTTTGACTTTGGGTACAGTCATATTGTACCATTTGAGTAGACTTTACTAACATGTATGAAGAGAGTAAGCACCAAGTGATTCCTAAGAGCAACATATAGACACACCAAGTGCTTCACTAATTCTTTTACGCATGAAATTTTTTAGTGTTAACTATTTTCGTCTTGTGAACATTTTTATGTATATTTGCCCTTTTATTCATGTTTGCCTTCATAACATTTAATGCTATCATGTCTAATTTTGACATACACAGATGTCTAAAGAGAATACAAGCAACGAAGAGTTGCCCCGGAATGAGGCTAGTACCTCACGTGCTCAACCAGTAGTGCTTTTGTGCAAGCAAGAGCATCACATATCTGCCGCTATCGAGCGCGGTTTGATATAGTCTCTTCCACACAACCACTAATCAATTGAACTTCTTTTCGATCTATGGCTAACGTTATTCAAACTGTCATTTTTCTCACAGGAGTTGGGTACCTACAGATGCTTTCCCACTAACCCCAACTATGGGAAGTGGGATCTAAATGAGCGTCAGATGCAGTGGGTCAGGGATGCTGGGCTATATCATCTTGCTCAGATGAGGTGGATGAGGATTGACCATGCCTTGATCATGGGGCAGGTTGAGAGGTGGAGGCCGGAGACGAACACCTTCCATTTCCCATCCGGCTAGGCCACCATCACACTGGAGGACGTAGCTTACATCTACGGCTTTCCTATAGATGGTCCGCCAGTAACTGGGCGTACGTACACCCACTATCAGATTGACGAGCTCTGTCAAGAGCTGCTCGGTGTTGTCCCCCAACCCAAAGAAGACTACAATGGGGTTTCCCTAAAGTTTACATGGCTGGAACGTGTCTTCCGTCCCACTCCAGAGGAGTTGAGGGAGAAGGAGAAGACCAAGCCAAAGGGAAAGAAGAAAAGCAAGGGACAGCCGAAGAAGAAGAAGATGACAGAGGCCAAGGAGATGTGCAGAACTCGAGCCTATTTGTTTTTTTTGGTTGCTGGACAGATTCTTTGTAATTCTTCAGGAGCACGAGGCCCCTTTTATATTTTAGAGTTGTTTAGAGAGTTTAGGCCCTACTCATGGGCCTTCGCTTATTTAGCCAACTTTTACAGAATGCTAAACAAGGGAGTTCATTGTGAAGGGCTAAAGAAGCGTGAGATGCCCGACCCTACCGACGAGGGCGATGCTTTTGAGAAGAAGTTTAAGTCTCTTTCTGGCCCCCTCCAGCATCTGCAGGTGAGGTCGATAAAACACTTCTTCATCCTTTTACTATTTATATGTTAATGTTCTAATGATTGCCTCTCTTTTGAAAGATCTGGACGAACACCGGAATGAAGATCGGCCGAGGTTTAAGTCCAAACCAGCGTTTGAACTATGACATACAATTTCCGCTGATGGTTACATGGGCCAACCGACTTAAAGGAATGACTCAGCTGACGACTGTGCGAGAAGTGCGGAAGCAACTCAATTACCTCACGTCTAAAGAGGTAGACTTAGTTCATTTTAAATTTTCTGTCATTTTCATACTTGCTCTGTGTTCTAATTTATCAAATGCTTCATGCACAGTTTGAGTGCCGGCTGTACACAAAGTACGGGAAGGAATTTTTGAGGCACGTCTCTAAGGCCGACAGAGCACTTTTCACGACAGACTCTCCCCTTATATCATATTGGGTATTGGAGCGTCACCCTTCCCCTAGGGTTATGAGGCAGTTTGGCTTGAGACAAACAGTGCCTCCATGCTACGTCAAGCCCATCATAAGGAAGGAAAATAAGGGGAGATCTATTATAAATTGGAGTCTAGTGCACGAGGAAGAGGTGAAGTCATGGGAAACACGGACAAATAATGTACTGAAGAAAAAAGGAAAATCAACGGGGAGGAAGAAGAAGAAGCGTACATGAGATGGTATGAAGCAAATACCATCATGCGTATTTGCCGTGTTAGGCAGCGCGACGAGCCACAAAGGGATCCTCCCCCACAGCCCGATGCCCCTTGTCCTACTGTCCCACAGACTCGGGTATGACGTTCACACTTTTAGAGTTGTATCCCTTACTTTGCTTCACATTGATTTTGTGAATATATTTTGCTAACGGGATTCTTTCAATATGTGGACTGTAGGTCTCTCTCTTCCTCGACCACATTGTACGATCATGCGATCATTCGATCGTTGCAAATGTGAACCTAAATAATTTCATAATTTCAATTAAGAAAAAGGTCGATAGATTTAGGTCCACATTTGGGACTACATACGAGGACTACGTCGAGACGTGTAGTACTTCCGCTTCGGAAGATGATGACCCGCTGGTAAGTGTATATAAATAAATTTCAAGGATATGAATAGGCTACAATATATGGGTAATGTGATTTCCTCACCATACTTTGGTTCATTTTGCTGGCCGTCAGAACGCCAAAATGCGCAAGGATTAAGGTGAGGTCCTCAAAAAGCCCCTCAAAGAAGCCTCAATTTAGTATCGAGGCTCCCTTAATGATAGAGGACTCCCTCATGAAGGCATCAGCCTCCCACACTTCGGCTGACAAGCAACCACATGAAGTTGATGCCAGCAACCTTGACGCGCCCTTTGGTGATGTGAATGACATCCCTATCGAGGATCTTATCTCTGTTTCACCCGGTTCTCAAGGATACAACACACCTCCGAATGTCACTTGCCAGGCAGTCATTGTAGCCCCTTCACCGGCTACAATTGATTCATTGATATGGAGGTGCAAGCACATTCCGAGGCTAAGGAAGATCCCTGATAGGTTTATTGATTATCAACATCCATTGCCCCAGACGGGTTATCATCTGACGGAAGTGGAGAAGGAACTTCTGTTGGATTTCTACAAATATTACACACATAGGTAATTGCAATTGTTGAAAATACTATCCGTAGTAATTATCAAGTTGTTGGGTTTTTTATTTATTCAATTTCAGTCAACTCATTGCATTGACAGGAAGGAAGAGCTGGACATGAACATCTCATGCGTCGATTCTAAGTCCCTCAGAGATTTATTGGACGAGGGCACTTGGATGGATTCGACCATCATATATTACTGGTTCGAAGTGCTACGGGAGAAGTGCAAGGATGCATACTTGGCAGACCCTAGCATATGCGTAAGTACAATAAAACATTGAAGACTGGGGAGTTTTTCCTCAATAGGTTTATGTCTTAATTGTTTGATGATGCTGATGCTTGTCTTGCAGAGTTTCTGGGAGAAGGGCATAAAGACTGGGGATGATATGGCATTTGGGCCAAAGGGAGAATGTGTGATGGACGCGATGGAGTGCAAGACTTTAGTCTACGTACTGCACGCTCACAATCATTGGTCCTTATTGGTCGGATATGTCGATGAGAGCCATTGGGAGAGATTCGGGGCCGCAAGACTTGTGAGAGATTCGTAAGTATCTTCTCTTGTCTTGACAGCATGATTTTTCGATAGTAAATAAATTTCAAAATTGAAGTATTATTCATTTCACTATGTTTGGACAGAGATTGTGGCTTCAGTAGCGCTTCATGGATTTCGGTTGGTCGGCGCCTATGATGTGGACGATTACAACAAACACGGACATCCCATTTCAAGATAATGGAAATGACTGCGGGTTGTTCGCCTGTGCGTTCGCTGAACATTGCATTTATTGTCGTCCCATCGAGTTCACGCAGTTAGACATCCCGTACTATCGACGGAGAATTGTCATCGACATATTCGAACAGAACTGGATTCGAAATGCTCTAAAGCTTAACCTCCCTCCACTCCCGGACTTGCCACCCGACTTGCAATGAACCCTCTCTTGCCCATGTTGTGAAAATATGTGTTATTTGACTGAATGATTGAATGTAAATGGGATGCTTGAATGATTGAATGTAAATAACACTTTAAACTTAACCATGTTTTAAATTTTTTCTTAATTGTCATATGGGATGTTGATCGATTGAATGTAAATTGAATTCATGAAATGTTTCTATTTGTATTTAAATACAACCTCAACTTTTTTGGAGAATATAGATGTCTTTTTATGTAATTACATGTCACACTCCCACCCTTAATTTTTTTTTTCCTTCTTTAAACAGGGTCATCACTGACGCTGTAGCAGAATAAGAAGTGAACATAAGGTCGGTAGTGACCTTATTTAACACAGATAAAGTCATCACGGACCCTGTACTGGATTTTCTAAAGCAAAAGTCACAACTTTTGGTTTAAAAATGACAAAACTTGCGTCGGTGGTGACCTTATTGTACACAGTTAAGGTCATCACCGACCTATACTTAGAATTTTTTCCACACCTCGCTCGGACAAGTTACAACTTTTGGTTTAAAAATGACAAAACCTGCATCGGTGGTGACCTTATTGTACACAGTTAAGGTCATCACCGATCTATACTTAGAATTTTTTCCACATCTTGCTCGGACAAGTTACAACTTTTGGTTTAAAAATGACAAAACCTGCGTCGGTGGTGACCTTATTGTACATAGTTAAGGTCATCACCTACCTATACTTAGAATTTTTTCCACACCTCACTCGGACAAGTTACAACTTTTGGTTTAAAAATGACAAAACCTGTGTCGGTGGTGACCTTATTGTACACAGTTAAGGTCATTACCAACCTATACTTAGAATTTTTTTCCACACCTCGCTCGGACAAGTTACAACTTTTGGTTTAAAAATGATAAAACCTGCGTCAGTGCTGACCTTATTGTACACGGTTAAGGTCATCACCGACCTATACTTAGAATTTTTTCCACAACTCGCTTGGACAAGTTACAACTTTTGGTTTAAAAATTACAAAACCTGCGTCGATGGTGACCTTATTGTATACAGTTAAGGTCATCACCGACGCTGTATAGTACACCAAAAAAAAAGTTACAACTTTGGTCAAAATAATTGAAAACCTGCGTCGGTGGTGATGTTATTGTACACGGATAAGGTCACCGCCGACCCTGTACTGATAACTTTCACTTGCATGAAAAAAAAAAACCCATGCAGATTCCTTACGTTGCTTAGAAGGCATACATCATCTTCCACAATAAAATAGTGGGTTCCACACATCTTTTCAACACAAACATCCAAAAAAGAAAAAAGCGTTACTGCAATTTTAATTCATAAACATCCCACAAACATACATACAACATAAAGTATAAAAAAACAGACCCAAAACAAAAACAATTACATGAGCTGAACCAAAACACAACATCAATCAACGTCATTGTTGAACTGGCGGATTTTTGCAGCTCCCACGGTTGTGACCCCTCTCCCCACAGCTCGAACAAGTTACCACTCTTCGCTGGCGATGTCGATCTTCAACTCGGATCCTGCTCTTCTTTGGTCTTCCAGGTTGCTTGCTAGCCATTGGTGGGAGAACTCTCCCAGTTACAATTTACTGTTTCCATTGCTTTCTATCACGGGTGGCATGAATGACATCGCTCTACATCTTTTGGTACGTGCTTGTGAGGTACCACTGCTTGCAATAGTCATATGGATTTATATTCCGCCCTTTCATGGCAGTAACGGCATGGCAACATGGGATTCCAATTACGTCTCATTTGCGGCACGAGCATGACCTACTATCTAGATTAACTACATCAACAAACTCTGCAGAATGCACTTGATATTCATTCAATGCCGCTACCCGTACCATTAGCCTTCGTGATTCCTCCATCTCTGTGGTTAGGTACTTTTTTGCGTACGGAGTTAGTACTGAAGTGATGCTTTGTACTTGAGTTAACCGTCTCTGAAAGAATCCCATCAGTCTTGCACGTATCTCTTCCACTTGCTTTCTAATCGGGAGAACTCGGGTGTCTTTTAGGAGACTATTTGTGCACTCTGCAGCATTGCTGGTAAGCATGTCATACCTGCGTCCATGGGCAAATGCCGTTGCCCAGAACTGACGGCCGATCGCATGGATGTAATTATATGCACGCTCATCTACACTCTTTATGTGGTCCATGCAAGCATCATGCTCACAAAGTCGGTATGCCTTCGCTGCGCTCCAAAACTTTCTTATAATGCCATAGTCGTTGAAAGCCGCCTTTATATTTTCAGCTATATGATGGTAACAAAAACAATGCTTTGTACTTGACATCATGGCTTGTACTGCAGGAATCAGATCTTTTTGACGGTCAGATATAATTGTGAGATTTTTTGGCTCACCCAACGAGAAAGACAAGTGTGCAAGAAACCACTCCCAACTATCACGCTGCTCCGCTTCGGCAAAGGCAAATGCAACGGGGAAAAGTTGATGATTTTCATCATGTGTTACGGCTACCATCAGCACTCCTGGATATTTGCCACGAAGGTGTGATCCATCCACCGCTATCAGTGGTCTTAGAGAGGTTTGGAATGACCTTAAGCATGGACCGAAGAACCAAAAGAAGTGTCTAAATCGATCATCCGGCCTAATGTCCAATGCAGTGTACGAACCGGGGTTGGTTCTATGAAGCTCGTTGCAATAGAGCGGCAATATCATGAAAGACTCCTCGTACGATCCACGCACATTGCACAATGCAAAGTCCTTTGTCATATGTGCTCGCCTGTATGTAATGCGGGTCCTAAACTCAATCTGACATTCATTGATTATCTCCTTGGGCCTAAGATCGTTATTGCATCGCACCTTATCCTCAATGAACACTGCTATTAGCTTCACGGTTACTTGCTGATGTGCAGTTCCCATAAGTAGTTTGGAGCAACAGTGTGTGGAATTATACTTTCGAACTCTGAAGTGTGGACCAGAATCTACCATGGAGGCATGTATACGCCAGGGACAGTTGACTCCTTTACAACTTGCCGTGACCATCTTCATGTTAGTCCTCTCGTGTTTCAAGGTGAAGTTGTTGTATATTGCGTACTTTGCTATAGCTCTTCTAAAAGCCTTGCGATCAGGAAACTCCTTGCCTAGCCACATCTCCCTATTTGAACTGGTCCCTTTTTCGGGCACGACATCTTCAAGAATCATGGTGTCCATGAAGGGAGATTTTGAAAAGCTATCTTCTTCAATTCTACTTGCAGTATCTCTTTGGACACCTAAATTAATTAGTTGAGCAACTGCTGAACTTCCATTCACATCCACATTAGCTGCGGGAGCACTGCTCACACTTTCGCTTCCATTCACATCAAGCAGTTCTACATTGACTTCTTCGAACATGGACTCATCATCGTCCTCAAAATAGGACAATGTTGTTGGGAATATGGTGTCATCATCCTCCTATATATCAATCGTGGGAAAATCTTTCAAAGATGGAGGTGACAATGGTAATGCGACCTTTAATTTAATATCAAGCTTTCCAATGCTTGGAGCTTCTCGAATAGTTTCGTTTCTTTCATCCTGTACAGATCTGCAATATGGAGTTATGACAAAAAAAAATTACTTCAGAACATACCTATTGCCATGATTGCATTGGAAAGTGCCTTCATCAAATAGCCTTCTTGACACGAATAATAATATCCATTTTGCTTCGTTTTTTGACGATTTTAACAAACCATTGATATCACTGTCATCGTCGATATCTATCATCGAAAAAATTTCTCATTGTGTAGAAGATACTTTAGAGTTATCTGATCGGAAGTTGTTACCCAACTTGAAGCTTCCAAAGCGATTTTGCACAACTCGTTCAACGTGACACCGCTCGAGAGATATCTCATCTTTTGCCTTCCACCCTTGTATTGAGGACGATTGAGCTCAAATTCAAACTCACCATCATAGTGAAAGATTACTAGGTGCTCAACGTCTGACATGCTATATTAGAATATTGTAAAATAGATAAATTAGTTGGACCATCATTGTGGATTCCAAAATAGTAAATAGGGCTCATGTGCAACATATACCATATTCAATGAAACAAATAATAAACAGCATACATTGAAAGAGAAAATGTATTATGCCTAAGAATTATTTGTCTAAGCATTAAATGATACTATATGCATGATACGTTGTCAATAGAAAGAGGAGATTGATTTCTAGGGTTCCATCGTCTGAAGAGAAAAGTTTTCATTACCTCCTTTCTGTAGACCCAATAGCAGGAGGAGATTGATCGAAAATTAATAAGACAATCACTAGTGGGCAAACACACTATAGCAGAACACCTTTCTCTGAAGGAAGAAAACGGACTCTGCGATTTTGGAGAAGTGGGAAGAATGAAGCCCGAAATCGGATTATATGGGTTTCGCGGACAGCGTCATCACCAACCTTATTCAGTGTAAATAAGGTCGGCGCCGACGAAGTACCGACGATATTAGAAAAAATGGTTCGTAGACAGTGTCATCAATGACCTTATTTAGTACAAATAAGGTCGGCGCCGACGATGTGCCAAACTTGTAAAAAAAAAAATGCAAATCGGGCCCAATTGCTCGAACTGGTGTTCCAAATGCGAAAGTGTTTGAATGCGTAACATGTGTGCATTAAGTGATTTTTCCGGTTAAATCCTCTAAAAAATAAAAATGACTGAATGATAAATTCATTTGTGTGATCTCAAAATATAAGTTCATATTATCATATAATTAGGATTTGCTTACCCTAATATTTAGAAGGGTAAGCAGACAATTATCAGCAGCTAACTAATATCAAATCCGAATTATTCTATGCCTTAAAAAAAAGGCCAATTACAAACACACACATCATTTCTATTGACAATGAGAGTAACAAAATATTAAAGCATTAGAACTAAAATCATACCTTAATCGGTGATGAGATCAAAAAATTGTAATCCGAGGCATATGTGAGTAAATGGATGGGCACCAAGGAGCATCATTTGTGTTTATTATATAAGATGAAAGGGGTTACAGTAAAGAGTCGGACCGATGAAAGGAGTTTCTAGAATTTGCAGAAAAGAAATGTTATTTCCTTTAAAAGGGGTGTGTCTTTTGAGAGGAAGAATTAGATGAAAGTATCATTCCAAAAAGATGATGTGGATGTGCCTTGCTGATGTGGTCTTTGGAGGACTGAGAAGGACCCCTTCTTGTCCCATCCGTTTCACTACTATAAAGAGAAGGAATTAGGGAGATTTTTAAAATGGTATAAAACTTCTGGCACGATTTTTTTAGAAGTATGCAAAGATGTGAATGCTTCGTAATAGTATATAATCTTTCTATATTTCTTTCAGTCAAGTCCTCTCCATAAAAAAGTGGAGAAATGAAAAAAATAACCTTATGTCATTTTTTTTCAATTTTTCTACTAAATCATTTAAGACAAATGATCAAGTGGGGCACACTTCAACTACATTTATGCATGGATGAATAAGAAATGGGGGGCTTCAGATGACTAAAAACTAGACTTCATTGAATGGTTATGATCATCAAAACCAAAATGATCTGTTTTGGGTAGGAAAAAGTTAAGAAAAGACAAAAACCTTTCATAAGATAAGGGTGTTTTTATCATTTCTCAAAAAAGAAGAAAGAGGACTTGATTGAAAGAGCCGTGGAAGATTTTTATACATCTTTAAAATATTCAAATATTCATAGACTTTTTTTTTAAATGATCCAAAGATTTTATACTTTTTTTAAATTCTCTTTTATTATTATTAGTAGCTAACGTGTCAAATGAGTTATGCCGCCTAGGCCAGGCATGACCCGACATGGCAATCAACGTGCCCAGGCACAATTGACGATATGGCATGCCTGGCACAACCCGCCTGCACGGGCTGTGTCAGAGCCTGGTACCAAAGCTCGTAGGCACCACATCTATAAAAATTATGTATTTTGATTGTTTTACACCTCTAATGTAGTCTTTAATTTATTTCTTTATTTTTTTTATTATCTACAAAAATTGTAAATATTTCGAAGGTAGTTGTATTGAAAAGCCTTCAATAGAAAATATCCAAATGATTCTCTTCCCAGTAAAGTAAGTTGAGTTTGATCAAACTACTTACATTTGCATATAGTTCTTTGAGTGCACCTGTTAAAATTTCTTAGCCTAAGACCCTAAAAATGGAAGCCAAATACATTAGAAGCATCACATGAAAGTCTAGCACGAAGGCCCGATACAAATGGCACTGTCCAGACTCGAGCTTGTGTCGTACCGGCGCGGCATGTTTGAAACCTCTAAATGGTAGGTTTCCGCTTCTCCCTTGTGAAAACTTCCAAAAGCATCTTAATGTTTGCCCTGGGTTCTTTGAAAAATCTCTTTTTTAAATTTTATGAGTTTTTCCTATGCTATCACCTTTAGGTGTCAAATTTCCACGCTTGGTCACCAAAGTGATGCTCTCCGTACTTTTTCATTTTTTTTGGGATCCCAAACATGGGTGGCATGTGAAACCTCTGGGTAAATACTTTGACTTTGGTCACGAAGCATGAGAATCGATGACTAATGAAATGGTTACTGTGCAAAAGAGATCTCTTTCTTTGATAATCGCAGAAAAGAACTAGGGGAATTTATGGAAAAAAAAAAAAAAAACCCTACGTGGTTGGTGGATAGTGAAGGACCTAGTAAAATCGTGTAAACAAAAGGGAACCTTTGGGTCCCTTTCATCTTTTTTTTTTTTTTATTATTTTGAAATAGTTGATATCAACCATCATTGTCTACTGCGGTACCCCAATCGGTCATCTTCTTTATCTCCTTCTCAATCCCAACACCTTCATATCTCAATTCCTCAACCAACAGAGAGACAGAGATTGGAGTTGATCTCTAGGTGGGCCACATAAATAGGGTTCTTTAGAGTTGCAAATAACAAAGGTTTTGTCATGGGTTTCTAGTCTTTTGTATTGGGGTTTGTTAGGTAAATACTCTTTGCCTAAAAATGGTCGTTTATTGGATGAATCGGGCACCCTGCTATCAGAAGTGAGAGTGAGTGAGACCTTTTTCTTCTTCCGCCCATTTGGTTTGGATTGGATTTATTGTTGTTGATTGAAATGGGTCTTTTTTTCTTCTTTTTATTGTTGGGTTTTTGGGGCGAATGGACTAAGGTTGAAGAAGATATGCTAGAGTTTCATAACGCATAATGGAATGAGAGCACAGAGGGTTCTGCTTAGACTCGCGAAGCTGGAGCCGGATGTTGAAAGATGCCCACTGCCTAGGTTGAAGGAGATATTAGATTGCATCCCTTGTGGGCCACATGGTTTGGTTGTAGACATAGGATAAGACGTCTGGTCTCTTGTTTGAATCGGAGAAGAGAATAAAGGGTCTTGGATTCTGTTTTGCAGGCCCATATAGGGCAGCCAGCAGCAAAAGGAATGATCACACTTCTTTTGAGCAGAACACCTTCGGTGAAATGGACCCACTATCGGCTACTTTTAATATTTATATATATATATATACTTTCCAATCCCTCATTTTGTTTTATTATGTGTTCCATAATCAATTCTCATAATATTAATTCCTAATAATATAACAATGATATTTTTACAAAACAACTAAGGCGGAGTTGTTTGTACAACTTTTAACAAAAATATTCAAATTGATGATATCACCTACTTCCTACAACCTTTCTATTTCTTCGATGGCTAACACATGCTTTGATTGATTTTCTTTGATGGGTCATTGTCATTAGATCAATTCTTTCTTTGTTTTATTTTATTTGGATATCATTTATTTTGTTTGGTATTCATTTTTTCCTTTATTTTTGGGTTTACTCTATTTTTGGGCTTTCCTTTATTGAAATATAGGTTTTGTCATTATCTATATTATAGGATGTGATAGAGACTTTTTGGGACGAGTCTGGATCCCCTATGTGGACCAAACAGGGAAGCCCTGTTTGGACCAATGAGGGGGTGACACATGGAAGGAGGATGTCAAATAAGTTGACTCGTCTCCTACAATGAATTAAAAAAAAAGCACCTCCTCCCATGTGTCACTCCCTCATTGGTCCAAACAGGGTTTCTGTTTGGACCGAGATCCAGATTCTTTTGGGACGTAGACGATGCTTGGATGTTATTTTTGATTGATACATATTGATGTTTTCTAGAAGGTGACGTGGATGTTGTCCTAAAGGGAGAAATAGATACTAGTGCAAAATGTGGAAGTAGGTTTTCTTTTATTTTATTAGACACTGGGTGGGCATGAAGCAAGGCAAAAGAAGATCAAAACTCAAAACCATAAAAATAAAAAAAAATAAAAAAAAAAAGAAGAAGAAGAAGAAGAAAAGTTAAAGGAAAGTGATGATATCAATATCGTCAATGTTTGACAATATCATCAATTTGAGTATTTTTGTCAAAAAAACTGTACGGGCAACTCTTTTGTCATTTCATTATTTTTCTTCATAAAACTATTTAATAAGAGTTTAAGCTTGATTATTCTGTAAAAATCCCTGTAAAAATTGGGTTAAATTAGCCATAGGTCCCTAAGCACGGTCTTCTAAGGCATCCAGTCCAACAATTTTATCTCTAATGTCTATAGTCTATACAGCTGGAGATATTTTGGTGAGAGGTCCCTAATATGCCACATCATGTATTTTTATGACTAATTTGCCCCTTTCAACAGTTTGAGCATAAAACTTTGAATTTTAAAAGTTCAAATCTTCCATTCTCCCACATTCGTAGGCCAAGTTCTCTCTCATTCTCTATTGTCCCAGAAAACCCCTTCCACCTTCTTCTCTCTCATTTTCCATTTGTTGGATATAAATACTTTCCGTTCCTTTCCATGGTTTTGGAGTACCGTTGCAGAGCACCTTCCGTCACCACCATGACTTTTGATTTTCTCTCTTTCATTTCTTCAAAGGTAGAAACGGTTTTACTTTCTCTTACTCTTTCATCTGAAGTCCCTTTCAAATCTCTCTATAACTGATTTGAAAGAGAGTAGTTCACTCTTTTGCTTGTTTTCCCCCTCTCTCTTTTCTCGATTGGATCATGGTCATCAAGTGTTCTTGTTTTAGATTCTGCACGATCGTGGAGTCTCGGTGTTAATATCCATAACTTTCGGTTTTTATTAGAATTTGATTTTCTGTATTCTAACTTTCGGTGTCGCCGAACTCAGATAAATATCCCAGAAACTCTGATAAACTGGACAAAAACTCAAATAAATTTGCCAAAAATTCAAATAAATTTATCTGAGTTTTCGTCCAATTTATTATTCTGGGAAATTTATCTTTGTCTGAGTTTTTGAAAAATTTATCTGAGTTTTTTGCAAATTTATCTTTATCTGAGTTTCTGAAAAAAATTATCTGAGTCTCTGGCAAATTTATCTAAGTTTTTGACAAATTTATCTCTGTTTTGAAATTTTTTATTGAGTTTTTGAATAATTTTTTTTAGTTGTCTGGCAAATTTCTTAGCATTTTATGAAATCTATTTGTGTTTTTTAATTTTATTTGTGTATTTTGAAATTTATTTGTGTCTTTTCAAATTTATATGCGTGTTTTGAAATTTATTTGCGTCTTTTGAATTTTATTTGTGTTTTATTTTAAATTTATTTCAAAATCTCATTAATGGGATTTTCATTAATCGTGGCCAATTAAATAGTAGCTGACAATTATTAATGGCATATCCCACTAATAATGAGATATGATTTATCTTTAAATGGAAAAGAGCTTTTAAAGAAAGGACAACTTGGACATTTTAGATCTTTAAATTTGGAAAAATGACCTATCACACTATGAAAAGAGAGTGTAGATCTAAGACCATAAAATCAAATGTTGAGAGACCTGTCACCAAATGCCCCTAAAAACTGATGTATTAACTACCCAATTTCCAACATGCATTACTATATGTAAGTTGCATAATTTGGTAATATTCAAGACCATTGATTGTAAACATCCATTGGCATAAATCTTTGACCAGTTTAGAAAGGAGCCACTAATAATAATAAGCAGCAATAAAGAGGAATGCGAATGAGTTCTTCCAATATGAAGGATCTTTTGAACATGAATGGAGATCCTACGAGGGATTTGATCCACGATGACTATGAGTTGACCAATCAAAGTCTGCCACATCACCATGCAATACAGACTCACAAGATCTAGACTCTTTCAACATCCATCATCTAGTATAGAGATCCACAAAAATCGACTCTTGAATTGAATGGCTACTAGAGGAGCTATATTTTTGACACACCTCCCCATGGAGTCTATAACCTCAGCTCCTACCAACTCTTATAAATACAAACTTACTTAGTTTTGAGTTTGATAAAAGAAATAAACAGAATCCTAATTTAGAACACAGGCCTGCCATTTTATTAAAGACATGCTTGAAAGAAGTGTGAATACTTTTTGGAGAATTTTACCAGAAAAAAACATTTAATGCGCACATGTGATCCGATTAAGTACTTTAGATGTTGGTGCACAATTAGAGCAATTGGGCCGAAAAATCTTTCCTTTTTACCAAATTGACACGTGGTTGGTGCCTACCTTAATTTATACTACCTAAGGTCGGTGCTAACCCTATTGTCATGAAAAGTTACAACTTTGTGAGAAAAAAAAAAATAGAAAACCTGCGTTGGCACCAACCTTATTTTTAACTAGTAAGGTCGGTACCAACCTTGTATCAAGATTAGGGCAAAAGAGGTTTCTTCACACATTCTTTGTGGGGGGGGGGGGGGGGGTGGTCCCTCACATAATGTTCGTTACACTTTCTTTGATGAGTGCTTTCAGAAGTGGGACCCACAAAAATGTATATTGTTTGCATTGTTTTGGCCTCAAATGGTGCTTGATTCATGTGACTTTTGTTCCTTGAGCTTTGAAATGTCTGAACGTCATTTAGATGACTCTTTCTTATATTTTTGAATGGCTTGATCATTTGACATCCAAAAGGAGTTTTTACCCTTGATTTGACTTTGTAGGCCTTGTCTAGGGTTTAGTCTTTTGGAATTTGCTTTGCATCCCTGTCCGTAGCCTGATTTTCTAGAATTTACTTTGTAGACCCTGTATGTGGCCTAATCTTTCAGAATTTGATTTTTTTAAGTGCCGCAACTACAACAGAAATAGTAGTAATGTCAACAACTCTCATTAGTTGGAGTTCTTTTTGGAAACTCCCTCGTCCGAAGGAATTCTTCTTTCTAGATGGATGTATATAAAAAAAGGCTATTCTGTTAAGATCCTTCTTTGGCTTTAAAATTGACCGATGTAATGCCTTATACCCAATTTGTGAATGTAAGGAAGGTTGATCAACATGCTCTATTCCATTCTGATTGTACTATAAAAGTTTAATAAGGATTGATTTTGGATTATCATCTCATAATATCCAAGAGGATGCCATTGTGGATGGGTGGAAAGATCTTTTTGAGTCTAATCAAGTCTCTCTCTCTCTCTCTCTCTCTCTCTCTCTCTCAATAATGATCTCTCTAAATCATGAATCTCAGTATATATTATGACAAACCATTTGAAGGGCAGAACACTGCATGATAGTATGATGCAGCATCAAGGTTAAAATCACGGGTGGGGGGCACATTTGGAAAATCCAAACTGCTTCACCAACCAAAGGCCCATTGTGTACTCTACATCTGAATATTTAAAATCTATTTCAGTGGGCCAACTGATGGATTGGCCACCAGATTTCACACAAAGAGGCTCCTTCCATTTCTACCCTTTAAAAGGAGGAAAGTAAAGAAAGTTAATAACATATTTCAAATTTAGTTGATCCAACAGTGGCCATCTCACTATTTTGAATAATAATCTAACATTTGATCACTATATAATGGTACTAGGACTAACAAGAGGTTTGGATTTTCCAAATGTGGCCCCCACCCACTATTTCAACCAGAGTGCTGCATATACTACCATGCAGCCAGAAATGAGTTTTTATTTAAAGAACATATTTCAAAAGGCTCAAACATGTTGGAGTACCCATAACCCTCGAAACGAGGGTAGTAATAATCTCAAAAAGCTCAAAATATGTTGGAGTTCCCTAAACCCTTAAAAGAGGCTGGTGATAAAAAAGGATCTTGATCATGATCATTAGTTTTGATCAAATGAGATAATATGGACTTTTTATTTTTCAATATGACCTTTCAAATTCTAATGGTAAATCAACTTTTGTCTCCCTTCCCACATGTGTGATCATTAGTAAAAAATAAAGTCGGTGTTAACGCAGGTTTGCTATTTTTTTTGGACAGAGTTGTAATTTTTTCATGACAATAGGGTCAGCACCGACCACGTGTCAAATTGGTAAAAAGGAAGGGCTTTTCAGCCCAATTGCTCTAATTGGTGCACAAGCATCTAAAGTACTTGATCGTGTCACACGTGCGCATTAAGTGTTTTTTTCGATAAAGTCCTCTACTTTTTAACTTTCTTGAAATAATAAAAATATAAGCCTTTTGGAAATTTAGCTTTTGAATGCTATCATTGGCATGGAGCAAACCATTCCCTTTTCCTCCCTTGTTTGGAAAGTCTTAAAAAAGGGTCTCCGAAGGTCAAAATAGTTTTTAACTTTTTTCACAACCCAAGAGAATCACTAGTATCACTTGCCCTCACATGTCATCATGTCAATTGTGTCAGGAAAGAGAGATTCTAAATGCACACCATTTTTTTCTTTCCCACTCCCTTTGCCTGCACCCACTATTGAAGTATAGGGATTTCAAAATTTTCTTTACACAACCCCCACAATACCTAAACTAAACCCTACCACAGCAACTTCTGCCCCCTTCGCAGCACGGGGGGCGGGGGGGGCGGAGGGAGAGGAAGAGAGGGAGACATGGGTAATTTGGGGATTCTCCACATGGATATATTGGTAATAAATTATTTTTAAAATGGTGAGTGTGGAAGAAAAAAGTTGTGTGCGTTTAGAAGCTTTCGTTAGGAAAAGATCCAAATCACTAAAATGCCCCTATGCTCCATGCAAATTTAATATAGTAGAGCGTTCAATCTTCACTATGTCGCCCCAAATCCACATAATCAAGCTAGAAAAAAAAAAAAAAAAGCAATCGTCCAACCAATCCAACCACCTGTTCTCTATCAAATGAGTCCCATTAGCATCCCTCAACCAATCACCATCTATTCCCTTCCCTGATCAATCATTTTCACCCTCATTTTTAATGAAAAACATAAAAAAACTGATGATTGGGTTATCTATCTATTTATTTCATAAATTTAACCATTTCCCACTCTAAATCCAACCACAACTGCCAAAAAAAAGGAAAAAACAACGCCGCTCTACAAGGCTCACCCCTACAATATTAAAAAAGAAAAGAAAAAGAAGGCTTTTCAGATAAAGAGCACGGGCATTTAAACTATTTCACCTAGAGAATTTTACTTAATTATGCAAGTTAAAATCACTAATTATGCATTAATGACTCAGTTTTCGTAATTTATGATAGATAGAGTATTCTACAGCAGGTGTGGATACAATCTACCGACTGTAACTTTTTTAGAAACCCTCTAAATTTCCTCCTTTTCATAGAAACACTTCACCGTTGATAGCTGTCATGGTTTTCCCCTCTGTCACTGACCTCTTCAAACTTAGCTGTAAAAGTTCTTTTTTTCCCCCTCAAATCTAAAGCTGTTTGTATGTGGAGAAAAGGAGATGAAGAAACAAGTGGGCAAAACCGTGCATAGGATGAAAACGTATATATATGTTGTCCTTCGAATAGTTTGGATGTGAAAAAAAAAATAAAAAAAGAAAAAAAGTGAAGACAAACACATCATGTCATCAAAGAAGATCAAGGGGTCCTCATACCTGCTTTGGAGTGAATTCAAGAACCCATTCGTGGTGAAGAGAAGAAAAAGGTTTTTTTAGAAGGAGTGGATGTCCTTTTGGAAAAAGGGAGAAACTTACAAAGATTACAAAGAAAAAAAAAATTTTGAATTTCAGAAGATGGAGGCAGCCATCGAAAGAAATGAGAGAGTTACATTGAAGTGGGAGTACTGTGTTTTATTTGAAATGGAGTTGAATAGGTGGCAACGACGCACGGGAGTTGTTTAATTACGACTCAGGATGTTATTTTTGTCATTTTATATCACGTAAAGTACTTATGCGGTACCAGAACTCAACCAGAAAATTTTCCTTCCGGGGTGGTCCTGCGTTAAAGAAAACTAATAAATAAATAAACAAGAAAATCTTAAATGAGAACTAGTTTCCTTCTATTATATGAGAATTTTTTTGTCGAACCCAACTAGTAATCCATTCAAACCTATCAACCAATAGGGAACCCCCTGATAGTCACTAATCTGAAGGATTCGCACACATCCGAATGGGCGGAGCTGTTGGATCGAAGGTTAAATATTTTTTTGAATATGAAGCCATTAAATTTGTGGGCCACGGATCAAGGAGTTAGGGGCATGGGTTTGGGGTCAAACTTGATACTTGAGGTGGTATCACATAGATCTCTCCGTCACCCCGGTCCCATCGCTAATTGGGGCGCACAATTAAAGCCCACAATATGAGAACTAATTCTCACCTGAATATTACCCTTTAAAAAATGTCACCAACTTAGCCTCCTTTCTTTACTAGAATTCTTGGTTTTTGGGACATTTCCCATGGCATTTGCAAATCACATGTTTGTGAGGCATTTCGGAGTTTCAGCCGCATGAAAGGTTTAAAATAGCCTTTGAAAATTCAAGAATTCCACTCTCTTTGCATTTTGGTGAAACTCCTAGATGCTCAAGTTGGGCATGTTCATTTACTAGAATTACATGAATTCTTGTTGGGGGAGTTCTTGAATTTCCAGAAAATGTGGAGTTCTTGAATTTTCCTTTGGACTCGAGCATTCAGGAATTCCACCACTATGCAAAGAGGGTGAAATTCATAAATTCTTAAAGGCTAGTTCGGACTTTTTATATGCTGGAATTCATAATTTCTTAACAAGAAACAAGGGATTTGGAAATGCCTTAAAAATCTCAACCACTAGAATTCCTATTCTAGTAAAGAAACATGCGCCAAGGGAGCATTTAAAAATTCCACTGCGTATGAGAATTCATGAATTCCCAAACAAAAATTCCTTGAATTCCATAAAATAAATAGGCCCACTTGTGCTCCTATCTATGTATCTTTTTAATAGTAAGAATTTCAATGCATGTTGAGGGGGGGGTTGCTATAAAATTGATAGTTGTGTGACCAATTGCCACTAGTCTTTGGTCAGAGGGGTTTATTGAACAAAAATGCTGGACGCTAGCTCCCGCAACAGAAGCCCAACAAATGTTAGATGCAAAGGTTTATGAGTTTTCATCATGACAGCTAGCTGAGATGGGGACCAAGGAGATGGCCTCTTTGCCAAAAGGTAAAGAAGGGTGCTCACCTATAGGTACAATTACAAAGGGCGTTGCCCTGTAAGGGTATAATTGTTTTCATGAGGAGTGGAGTAGAATAAAGTTAAAAGTTAAAAGTTAAAAGTTAAATTAAGAGGAAAATTAATATAAAAAGATGAAAGTAAAATGCATAAAATGACATTAAGAAAAAAAAAACCTACTCTAAAGAAGACACAAATGACAAAAACAATTACTTTTAAAGAATGCTAAATGACAAAATGGAGGAACAAGTAACTTTGTCTTATTAACATTTAATGCCTTTACTTTTAACACCCTCATCCCTTTTTATATTTAACTCTTAATTTTATTTCACTCCACCCCTCATGCAAATAGATATGCTCAGGCGCCAATTCCCCTCTTTGGAGTCAATATAATGAGGTTTAATTTAATATAACTGGCAAACGATTACCCACCCTTGCCATATGAACAAGAAAAGGATGCAAATAGCCGTTATCTTCCAATGGTGTGCATTTTGCACTGGCTTTCAATGCTACAAACTCTATTCCCATTTGTATCTCTAGGTCAACCAGCACTTATGAGTTTTGTCAATATAAGTTCATGTGAAAGTCCTCTTTTTATCTACTAGAATGAATGCTAGTCCAATAACCAATGCGTTGGAAACAAAAAAAAGCAAACTAGCAAACAAACCTACCAAGCACATATCACAAGAAGGCAGACACACTTTTACTGGGAAACCCTATCCAAGGAAAGAAACCATGATGTGAAAAATAAAAAACTATTGAACAATTACAAGATATACTTACAGCTCCCTTTTCCAGTCTATCCGTTGACCTAAGGACTGTAATTTTTTTTCACAACTTTTTCTGTTGCCACGGCTTCCCCACCGAGAATTGTTCCCCACCCTTGATCCAGTAAGACCTTGAAAACCAAGATGAACCGATTTTCTACAAGAGAGTAGAAGCAAACCTTCTAAAGCAAATCCTTAGCACAGCCACTCAATAATGGCTCTAGAGAAGAAGCAATCAGTCTCTGAATTTTCTTACCTTAGAACAATGAGAGAATAACTTGATTCCGTACTGAGAGAAACACCCTTTATATAGCCCAAAACTAATACAAGAGTTTTCTAATATTAATCCAATTAGAATAGTAAGTAAACTCAAACTCTAAATAGCAATTCGGCTCAAACTGTGATACTTTTCCAAGTTCGCTATAAAGATCAGGAAACCTCGCTATAGCGAGCTCTTATAATGTCCCGGACTTCTGTGCATGTTCACTCTAGCAAGCGGGATCCTCACTACAGCGATATTGTATTTTTGGAAATTAGCTTTCTTTGCTCCAAAACACTTTAATCCTCGCTCAAATTCTTTTAGTGACACAACCGCAGTCCATTCTAAAAGAAATACAAGATTATAACTTAATGGATCAAGAGTTTTGTTCAACCCATAAATTAGTTAACACATGAAATATCCCAACATATCATGGCATCCAAATGGCTAACAGATTCTTTTTTGCATTTATTGTCATGATGTGCATTCTTTTTCTTATTTTTTTAACTTTCGACATTGAACCAAAGCATTAGAGATCATTTAAAATTTTTCCTCCAAATATGATAAATTTAAATGTTCAGTGCTTTAAAAAGTGAACCGGCCGGGACTTTATTCCATCCGGCTTGGGCTCGGAAACAATTCTTCTTTTTCACATGAAATGTCGAACTCCTTCCCATATCACATGCCGTAGGGGCGAGGTTATATCCATGTTTTAGGACGGACCAATGCCGGGTTAGGACGTTGGATAGGTCCTGCATTCCTTATCAGGCACTAACCTAGGTCCAATGTGTGGGTAAGGTAGGCTACACCGTCGATGTTTTCTCATCATGTTAGTTGTGCTGGGACAAGGACGATGCTTTTACTTTTTCCGAGTACTTTATACTGCACCTTCTGCAAAGCCTTTTTTCTGCTGCCTCTGGTTTCTTTATCGCGATGGGAAGCTGTTGGTCTGTCCTACATAACTCGTTGGTACCTACCTCATCTCCTTGGTACCTACCTCCTTCCTGAATTGAATCCGATGGTGTTAATATACTCTCTGGACAAGCAGGGCACTGGATGGTAGTTTACATCCGCATTATGCCATTCTTCACAGAAGAGAGAGATAAGAGCGGGTTTTTTTTTTTTGGCCTTTTTACATGGTGCCCCAATTTATGGGGGCCCACCTAGATGCATACCAATTTAATCTACCAAGCTGTTCGTTCATTTTGGGGGCTCTGGGGTTGGAACAATTTTGTAAATACATTTCGAATAAATGAAGCGATTAGCTAGGACCCGTGCATTCATATTAGAAATATATGATGGAGAATCTTGGATATCCGCAGCCTGATTCTTTTTAAAAAGACAACGAATACCCCACTTGAAAAAAAAAAGTGCAACTTTGCACGTGCAATGCGATCAACAGGAGAGTGTACTGCAGACGCAAGTTGGTCATCATTAAATAGATTTTTGCATGCACAATGTGCGGCAAGGATGCATTGTAAGTGTAACCAATTCAAATCCGTCACCCAAAGTCTGGATCACTGCCTAGTGCCCAGTGAGAAAAAAATTCATATAAGCTGGTCCTTTGACGTTCTGATGAAGGGCCCAGATCTAACTTCCTTTAAAAAAAAATAAAAATTCTCATTTAAATAGCGCCCAGGCGGCCAGGCTCAGCTAGCAGCAGCCAGACTGCCAGAGGAGAAAGCCAGTGGGGGGCGTTAAGGATGGTAAGACAGTGTCCTCCACAGGGGCAGTACGTGCAGAACTGGAAAGAGAGAGGAGGGACTAGGGAGAGCTAATACTATCCCTATTCCTGTCTACATAGTGGAAGGTGATGGAAACCCATCTCCCTCCGGTCCACACCTTGGTTGTAGTACTCATGCAATGTCAACGTCAAATCCGAAAAGCTATATGGATACCGTGTTTTTCCATTGGTCAAAGCCCCGTATACCCACCAGATTTCTCTTCCCATGCCATTCCACGTCCCCATGTGAAGTAAAGTGGATACACTTCTTCTTTATAAAGCTATTCCCACCGCGCCATTCCTCATACCCATTCGTCCGTTTCCCTGTCAAGATCCTTCGAAGCCCAATAGGATTCTTTCTCTCTAGAAGATGTGTTCTGCACTTCTGCTGCCTTGCCTTTGCCTTGGCCATTTTGCTCTTTCGGGAAATCTTCTCCTGCATGTGCTCGGATAAAGAAGGGACGATTCTCTATTTTCTTTCTTTCCTCTCCCGTGGGTGGTTTATGATTGTGAGGCCTGGGATTGGTTGAAGGTTCTGATATTCTTCTGTTGAGGGAACTGGACTGAACTGAATGAATGAATGGCTCTTGGAACTCATTCTTACTCATCTATGGTCCTGCATGTGCGGAGGAGGATACATGGTGCAGCCAAGGATGACTTGCCGGCATATTGCCTTGTACCTTTACTTGCCCTTTTCCTCCCCTTAAGAATGAAGAGGATGTGATTTGGTTTTATGTAGAACAATTGGAGTCTGAAATCCATACGAAGAAGAGAACAATAGAACATCGACTCCCATTCTTACCCAATTGTCTAGAGTTCAATCTGTTTACGTTACTTTTTAAAAAGAAAAAACTCCATGAAAAACTAATCTAAGTCGGCAAGTTGTCCTTGGCTACATATCAACCTCTTACTCTCATGCTAGACTTTTGATGATAATGGTAATTATAGATGATGATGGTATCACCATCTTTTACTTGGTCATATTCAGGAACCCATGACGGTATTGGAATTCAGTTACATGCTCTTGTTTTAGTTTTATATGCTTTGTTTTAGTTTTAGATTTTGTTTTTTATATATTATATAATATGCTCCATGCTGACTATGCTCCCTGATACGTATATTGAGTACTTGCAATTTCTACTACTTTTATTTCTAACTATATAGTAACTTGCCACTCTTTTTCGTTGGCAGGTTTTTCTCCCCATGCTGCAAGTCCGGATCACCGCGAAGTAAAACCAGCCATCTTCCCCCACGTCACCCTGTCTATGACCACTCAGAGGATCCGTTTCTTTATCCTCCCATGTCTGCGGTCTATCATGGTCCGAGCCATTGTTGAGATTTTGTAAAATCTCATTGCGAATTCTTTGCATCGGGGTGTGAGAAAAGGTGTGCCCTCAATTGCTGACATGACTATGGGCCATCATAGTTCAAGAGACCAAATGATCAAGCCATGTATCCTGGACAATCAGTTTTCTACAAGTTTTTCTCAACATAAGAACATCCCACGCATGCATCTTCAACTTATGTGCTTTGTGTCATCTATTTGAGAATAGAGTCCGCTTGCATCGTGTGTTCTTAATATCGTTCTGCACATGCCTCCATAATTCCACAACCAGAGCAGTCGCTTCTAACAACTACATTCAGTCTTCGTAGAGCTCATTCCTCTAATTAGATATTTGTTTGTTTTTTATCTCACGCATCTTATATAGAATAAAATGTAAATTGTGATGTCGTTTCAGTGCTTTTGACATGTGTACATGCCAAGTAGAAATCTCAAAGATGAGAAGCACTATGACAAAGCGGTTACCTGTTCTTCTTGGGTCTATGCAAGTAAGGATGAAATCAGGCTGAACTGCGAAGCCTGTCAAACTAGTTGCATGGAAATGTTGACTAGCAACGCAAGTGACGGGGAAGAGGAGATACAAGAGTCATGGGTAGGATTGCTTTTGCTTTTAGGGCCTATTTGTTTAGAAGAATTATTATGAGAATCCTGAAAATCCCAAAACATTTGAAATGAATAAGAAGTCTTTTGTTCAGCGTGGTTTGGAATTCTGATTTCTTGCATCCAACAAGCATTTAGAATGCACAGGACCAGATGCAACATCATGTCGTGTAAAAAATCCTCAAGGAGCCCAATTTCTAGTGAGAACTGCCTCCAACCATAAGCAGATGGAAGAATGGGTCATTTGTTCTATAGAAGAAGCTGATTTAAAAGAAAAGAGAATTCCGGTAGATTTGGAAACTACTGTATGGGTGAGAGTATTACAGAACGCCTGCCAATGATTTATTATTTTTATTTATTTTTTGTTTTTATAAAAATTTTGAAGTCTTTGCTTTGGAAAAAAAAACCGTTTCATTAAGAGGGAAAAAACCAAACAAGGAAACTAAACCATAACAGTTAAACAAAGATAGAAACCTGACTGAAGAGAAGAGCTAGAGACTCAAACTGGCACTTAATAACGATGTGGGTGTGGACAGAGAGGTTCGCATTTGATGCTTCAGGGTTCTAACAAGTAAAAGGGCTTGTTTATGTGGGGTTACTTCCTAGGAGAATTGCGTTTATCGGGGGTAATATATTTCTCTAAATCATATGGAATTCTCCCTTTGGATAATATAAGTTTGAAAAGAACCTCCTGATAAGTCTATGGTGGCCTTTGGAATGGTCAGAACTCCGGCTTGAATTTTCGACTAGGCCTGCCTTGCTGATCTTGGAAATCACTTTTGGAGAATTCATATTTCTCCATAAAATCTATTGCATATACTCCAACCATGCGAGCAATGCCAGTTGGTTATCCTACAAAAAGCTAAGGTAAAATTTATGAAATGGAGTGATTGTACGGAAAACCAAGAATTATATTTAGATAGTCAATATTTAATTAGGGATAGCATCCAAGGGCGGACCCACTGAATTGAGATTCTTTTAGATTTGATTGGGGCCTTGGATCGAGGGCGGACAAACGTTGGAGCAATTTGGGGGTGATTGCCCCAAGTCAAAATTCAAATGTCCACTAAGCTGAATGGGGTCTTGGACATGCACCATATGTCTAAACTTGTCACTTTATATATATTTAAAGATAGCCCACATATGTAAAGCTTCGTTGGTATAAAAAAATAAAATAAAAAATATAACGCTCTCTATTCTTCCACTTATTCTTTCGAAACTTTTTCCACGCTGATTTTCAATCGAGCATGTCGTTGCCGATCCCTATGCACCGTGTAGGCTACCGCATCTTTATCCACCAAACGTATCTTAATCTCCAAATTATAATCTCAAACCCTGAATTCCCAAATCCTGATCCAAAGCGTAAGCTCTAAACCACCAAATCCGAGCATATCTACGAACCCAAAGATGACTAAATCTATTTTATGTTATCATGTCTTCTTACTTACCCCCCCTATGATTCAAAGATGGAATTCCACTCCCATTATTCAAATTTTGGAGGCTTTTAGAAAGTGAAAATGGAAAAGTTTTGTGGGTGTCCTCAAAATGTTGTTGTATTAAGTCTTTTCTCACACTCTCACGTTGAATTTGTGATCTCCATTAGACGTTGATTTTGACACAAATTTAGTGAAACACGATAATGTGAGACTGAGTATCTAAAATCAATGTTAGAATCATTTTTTTGTCCATTTAATGCTTTTTTGGTACTTCAGATTAACATCCTAACATCTTCATTAGCCAATCTACAATGGTTGTCATGCATTTAATTGAGTTCCATGAGTTGGGCATTTTCTTTTAAAAAAAACCGCTTAAGTGCTAATTGGTAGTGTGAAAAAAGTCTAACAAATTTTTTTTTTTTTTTCAAATGTTAAGTCTTGTAAAATCTTAGCCTCACCCAAACAAAAATCTTAAGTCCGCCATGATAGCATCAAAAGTGTAAATTGTAATGAAAGTGACAAGGATAGGTCTAAAGAAGTATAACTTACATGACAATTATCCCGCGGATAGAGGGAAACTAGAAATAAGAATTGATAAGACCAATCCATCATGGGTGAGATAAGACTTTAATGATAATATGTAATTTTTTTTCCTGTCTTTAGTTCACCCCGGTTGGCATCAGAATTCAATTTGTGAAGCCTATGCCCTAGTGCCCAGATATACCCCTACTAGATCTAGTAGGGGTATATATGCTGAGAAGAGTATGGGGTTCTCTCCTCTCTCCCCTTCCTCCTTCCATTCATAAATTCATAAATTATCATTCTAACCTAAGAAGGCCTTTTTGTTGATCTTTTTCTGAATCAAAGACCCTGCCTGCATAATAAGCCAGATCATCTATTTACTTGCTAAATCCTATTCTATCCTAAACCAATCCAATCCAGATGAAGAAAATGACAAAGGAGTACAATAATAATAATATACTATTCAGAGAAGAAGGGCTTTTTTTTATCTCTTGTTTTGATAGAGCGCTTTATGGATCTATGGACGAGAAGATAAAAGATAACACATACGGATACAGATATCAGATCATCAGAGGGAAATAAGACCTTCTTTGACGAGTAGGCCCAACATAAGCACGAGGAGACCGATGGCGATGCATTGGGTGCTGGTGAAGATACTCTGGGAATACGCCGACAGTGTTATCGCCGTCCCAACCACTCCAATCAGGAAGCCGCTCAGGTTCCGCTCCATCGTATCACCTCCTGGCTCCTGCTGCTGCTGATCTTTCTCTCTTTTAGTTTTCGTTCTTCTTACTATTATGATTATTATTATTAGTTAACTCCATCGATCCAAAGTCAACGATGAGCACACTCCCTCTCAAAGATTCTTTTTTCGTCTATACATGGGAGGTGCTTATACGAGATACACTCTCACTAAATTTATGAGAAATGGATGGGCCATCACTTCCATATTTGAAGTCCATATTTAAAGTCCTTGCATTTAAGTTTGTGAGAGTGGATATGGAAGTGAGGACCCCCACCCATCTCTCACCTCCCATTATGAGAATATATAAATATATATATCCCACCTTTATCTCTCCAACGTGGGTTGGCGGTAGGGAAGTTGTTTTGAATATGAAGTTTTTTATCTTGTATTTCATGTTTTGTAGTTATGCTTGCAATGAAGCATGCAGACGATGTATGTTAGTTTCTTTCAATCATGTAGTTTGTGTGCATATCATAGTGAATTAAATGAATTTTTTTCCAAATTAAAATTAGCATAGGTAAGAGATGCTCTCATAGGAGAGCCTTCCATATAAATATATATATATATATATATGAGCAAGGCTCTCCTAAACTCAAGCTTAGGAGAAATTCTTGTAAGCTCATGTTTGTAGGGCCCATCTTTGGTTCATCCAAATAGACCAAACACATGAACCTTCTAAATTGCACATGTCCACCAATTTTCGTTTAGATCCAAATTTACTAGACCGTTGGATTGACTATGTATCGATTCTAATGGACTATTGACTATTAAACTTTTGGGCCCATATAGAGAAGATAGAAATCAGGGTTGGAGCTGATTCTTTACAGAGAGGAAGATCCTAGAGAGTTTGAAATCCCTCCCACCCCCATCCCCATATGGGTCCCCAGGTGGGCCCCACCATACACTTGAGCTTACCTTATCCTAAGCTTGAGCTCAGGAGAGCTGGCCCCTATATATATATATATATATATATATATCAATTCTTCAAGTATGTTTGACAGTTGTTAACCGGGTCTGGACCCTGCTTAATCAATCATCTAAGCCCTTAAACCTAGTGAGTTAGCATTGACCCGAATTTGAGGGTTAATTGAGTTTGACTAGGCCCGCCATCTGATTACACTAATCTTTCCCATCCTCCATCAATCCTCCTCTATCTCTATCTGATGGGGGGTATTTGGCACGACCTTGAAGCCCTCAAAAACAATTCCCACCTTGATAAGATGATTCGGTTTCCAGTAGGCCACCATTCCTAAGCTGGGAACAAATACCATTGGGGCATCACCGCATTAGTGAGAATGCTTATTCTGCTATTTCTGCACTGCAGACCACACAGACTCGTACGGCATGACCATGGCAACTAACAATCACATAGTAAGTGCGATTTCTTTCATTGGAAAAAAAAAAGTGTGTTAGAATCAGTATTCTTGCATTCACTTTGACAACAGAATTTTCAAGCATACTGTCTTAAACAGATTCCTCGACGTTGGAAGCCTCGCGTTGGAAACCTACAGCGAGACCCCATAGCCCTGACACAGCGTGTGAAGTACAAATTACAACTCATCAAGTATTTCCACTCTCTTCCGGTTTGAAGACGAGGATGACAGAGATTCTCAGATGCCAAAACAATAAGAGGCTGTCTTACAACGAATATAGATGTGTCTATTTGGCACCATAATCACTTCTCACATGTTGGCTTTGAGAAGATTTAAATTAGCCAACCAACCAGATGTTAAACTTTAAAGCTCACCCAGGACGACCCAACAATTGTTTCCAGTTAGGAACAAAAATAGTTCAAAACAACTTCCACAAGTGTCTGGCCAATCCATTGAGTTTACTTTTTGGCACATCACTTATTAAACCATTGTCTCTCAGTAACAAAACCAAAATCAAGGCCCTTCAACCTTGTCACAAACAGCCGACTAAGAGATTCTTGAAAGAAAGAAAGAAATATATTAGTGCATCTTCATTAAGCCTGCTACCTTCACAGATGTGCTGTTTCTAGTACAATGTTACTGGGTCATTTTAAATATTCCGAGATGCGCATTGTACGCTCTCCAAAAAAAATGACTGACACTTCTTCACAAAGAATGGCTACATCCCTCCTTTCTTGGCAAACAAAAAGACCACTGAGGATGACGGCTTACATAGAAATACATTTACCATCTCAAGCATTATGGCTGCCGAGCTGGCTTCTACCGATGTGAGACAATCTTGATGATGGAATGAGAGGTGCTTCTTCATCCACATTAGGTTCAGATGTGGATCTATCATTGCTGCCTCCACCATTGCCATTGTTTCCATTGTTGGGGTATAGATCGGATGATTTCTTGTCCAACTTCCACTCCTGTGGTAAAAGTAGCAACTAAAACAAAGTCAAGATCAAACGAACCAAGGACTAATAATGTTATATATGAAAATAATACACTAAATCATGAAAGCATATAGAATTCCTTGTAGGCCACAATACACATTTCATATTCATCAGTATTTTTCAAATGTGCAATTACACCTAGAAATACAACATAAATGGAAAAGGATACAGAAAACCTTGACATTTAATTGCAGATGGAAAAAATTAAATGCAAAAAGTACAGATAATCTTGCACCATGTGCCTACATCATACACATGAAAGAAGCCCATTTTGTCAAAGGCCCATCACGAACGCACTTTAACCCTAAAATATGGCTAATCCACTCATCGCATGGGCCAATGTTACAACTCACAATATCAGTGATATTTGTAAAAATCGTAATAATTCCACAAGAATCCTGTGAAACAAAAGATAGATCTGGTATTATCATGACATTTCATGATACTGTCAAATACAAAGACACGGCATTTTCTTCCCACACTTTACCAATAATCTCCATATTTGTTAGCCATGCTCTTTATTGAAAAAATCATTTTAATAAAAACAAAATATTATAGAATGGGCAAAAGAGGGGGAAACTATGTTTAGTAGCACAGATACTCCTCAATTTTTAGAACAATTTTATACTATAAAACTGCCCATGGAGAACTTCAAGCTACTTTTAAGAATTTATTTTATGTTCTAATTATTTTTATAAAAAAATTTCCCGAATATATCCTGAAAACCCCCAGAAATTGAACACTCGGAGTTTTTCTCAAGAGAATTTTTGGGCTTGAGTTATGTGACAATGGTTGTACATATACACTGAATACGGACAATGACCCATCTTTTTTTTAGAGTCCATATCCAATGAGCATATGTACTTAAGCAAATGCAAGGTCTGATTTTGGAAAAGGCAGGTTCATGCTCCACTTGAGAAATGGCCCATGTGCCTTGAAGAACCTCTCATATCTGCACACAAAAATATGTGGGCCCATATAGTGTTAGTAACTTTTTAAAAGATGTGAAGCTGCTTTTAAGCCTATCAATCTATACACACACATTAATACATATTTTGAATAGTAAAACCTAATCTGTTATTGTAATGAACACATAAATCCAAAGCTGCTGATAACACAGCCTGCCAAAAAGTAAAAATCAAGAACTGGTTCTGGTGAAAGAAATTTATGGCCTCGTGAAAGAAATTTATGGCCTCTCTCTCTCTCTCTCTCTCTCTCTCTCTCTCTCTCCACTTCTAAACTTAATGATAAACCTTTCGTATAGGGAAAAACTTGATCATATGCCATGGATAATTTTGAGCATTGACCTTTGTTGATCGTTCTGGGATAGATTCCACTGGAAGTTGACTTGATACACGTACATCCTTGACTTTCAAGTAGTTGTACATGACAACGCCGCATAGAGCTGCAGAAATGCAAATGTACTTCAGATAGACCATTTATCTTATATAAATATATATATATATATAGAGAGAGAGAGAGACCAATTGCATAGCCAATGATATTCAACCCTGTTATCGTTGACTCTGGAAATATAATTGTTGAAAGGGCAATCAATATCCAATCCTTTAGAACACCAGCAACCCGGATCGTCACTGCTCCAGTTCTACCAATTACTAAGAATATAGAGAAGTTTAAGGCCAGAGCACAAAGGGCATTCGAAAAAAATATCCAGAAATTGAACTGAATCTGTGAAATCTCCATGGTAGGTTTCTCCAGTAAATACCAAGGTACAAACAAGAACAGGAAACTGCAACAGAAGATGTAAGAAGGTGAGTGTCCGAGAAGTATGACTAAGACAATGCATCAAAAGGAGGTGGAATAAACTATTAGAAGGGAAAATCAGACAGTAGATTGCCATCATTAAATCAATGTCCCATAAGCAGTCACCAAAAGGGTCTAGCAAGTAGCATCTTTTATCAAGAGGAGACATGCTGCAAACAATATTAGCTGCATTCTATGTAAATTGTTTATGAATCCACAGTCTATACAGTCAGCAAGTTTACTGAAAAAAGAAAAAAAAAATTCTGCAAATTTATTCTGAACACAGCATCTACAAAAGCAACACTGTTACATCAATGCCAACATATTTACATATAAAATACCACAATGATATTAAATATGAATAAAAACGTAAAAAAGAGCAAATATAACATGACAAAAATCAGAAATCTGACTGAACAAAAAAGCACAAATAAAACAGCATAAATTACTGAAAAAAAGCATATGCCTATATCAATGCGACAAAAAATCAGAAATTTGTCGCATCCTTGTCACAAGCTGAATAAGAAGACATAAGCAACAAAAATTTAGGACTATTAATATACCACATGAAAATTTCGAAGTGCAGTTGAAGTTTCCAGTCTTTCTATGTTTCAATAGTTAAAGTTCGGAGTACCATTAAAAAAAAAAAAGTTAAAGTTCTGAGTATGTCAATGACACCAATAATGGTCATGAACTATCCACTAATGGATATCGAAGTAAAATACTTGGAAATCTTTTCTGAATCTGTACTGGGCCCAGGATTAATTTGGCCCAGGTAGGGCCCTTAGTTGTTTAACTTAGTTTTGAATTAGAAAGAGTACCACGTGAATGGTTTTAGAAAGGGAAGGAGTTGTATTTCAACTCTAATTAGAAGGAGGAAGAGGAAATATAAGGGAAGGACTGAGACTCTACCTCATCCTTGTTTTTTTAAGCAACCAACAACCCCTAGGTTGGTATTCTATTCTCTTGTCCCTTTTGAGAAATTCTGACTGCAATCCAGGAGAAGAAGAAGAAGAGGGTGATCAGTGACGGATATCCTATTCGCGCCATCGCCCGCATATTGCAAACGCAACGATTGCATACCGGAGGTGAGTGAATCTTCCTAGATGTATGTGATGATTGAATGATTCATAATATGAATTGCCTCAACTGGTTTTAAATGTTACTGTGTTCAGTGATTTTCTGAAATCATGGATTTGATGCAAGTGGTGTTTGAATCATGGAGATCATTGCAAGCTCTGATTTGTAGAAGCATATACTTCTAATGGTGTTAGAGTTCATGAATTCCTCAAGATTTGACTGTCAGAGCAGAAGCTATGAACCTCCAGAACTCATTCGTTGAAGGAGGGATGGGCGACTGAGGCTTGTGGGGCCCCATGGGCCATCTGATCTTCAATCAGATTCGGTAGGATGATGGGAGACCCATGGTCGACCCATGAGGACCTGGACCCATGAGGAGTGGGCCCCATCTGGGCCCTCATCCAATTGCTTTGATGCAACACAGGCCTAGGATTACAGGTTCTTGTCGTCAGGCCCTTCTGGGACCCATTCGACTGCCTGATTGGAAATCAAAGTTGGTCATCAAATGTGGGACCCCTGGGCGACCTCAGGGATGGTGCCATTTGAGATTTGGATCAGTGGAACCCACTGTCCAATAGACTCAAAGAGTCCCGGGTGTGAATGTGATGGAAATAGGGCTGGATGATGACATGAGTTGTGGGACCCATTAGTGGACCTGATTGGAGATCAGGACCACACATCTTGAAGGGGACCCAGGAGCGACCTGATTGGTGGTGGTCCAATGTGGAGTGGACCCCATCTGCCCAGTCACCCAGAAACTCTAAGTTTGGGAACCGTGAGGCTTGTTCATGAAATTCCTTGTACTTGTAAAGGCTGCAGGGCCCAGTAAGGCTGTCTGACGATGAATCAGAACCATAAAACTTATTGTGGGGCAATGGGTAACCCTAGAGATTAGGTCTGATCATGTATCAGATCAGCGGGAACCACTGTTTGGTATACCGTAGTGCTGGAGGGGTTGGTTTTGAGGATTGATTACACTCAGATTTTGCTGAAACGTGTCGGCAGTGATATGCTATTTATGTGAATGTCTTTACATTGTTTTGGACATTGTATGGGATCCTGAATATATTATTTATTAGTTATGTAATAAATTCTAGATTTTTATGAAGTGGCGCGGGGTCACCTCTACATCATCAAATACCAACAATACTGAGATGTGTGGGGGGGGGGGGGGCGGGGCGGGGGGTCGGGTGGGGGGGGGGGGGGGGGGTGTGTTGCGGGGACGCGTGGGAAAGGCAATGATCAATTTGGATGGTGTTAGAGTTGGGCACACACTGCTATGCTTGTGTGCTTATTTATATTAATTGCTGATTATGTTGTGGTTGTTATGTGATGGAACGATATTGTGCACTGGGTCCAAACGTGGGATGTTGGACTTAGCGTCCGGGCCATTATAGCGGCGGGTCCTTTGGGGACTTGTCTGATGAGACAGGGTCATGGTGACCGGTATACATGTATACGATAAGCCTTGGTGGCGTGGTAATGTGCATGGGCACGAATATGTTTATAGATGTACTTTTAATGGTAGTTGATCTATTGATTCAGATTTGTTGTTCATGTGATATTATGTTTTATGCTGTTTGTATAATTAGGAAAATTCATTCACCAGTAATACTGATGTTGTGTTGCCCCCTTCAGGTAATCTTATTGTGGGTGGGCCAGAGCAGAATGACTTTCAGCACGTAGATTTTGGAATGCGTCGCTGAAGAGAGAGAACGAGAAACATTCAAATAGTTGATAAGGGGGATTAACCCTTGTTTAGGAAATTTATTAAATGTTTTAGGTCATCTTTGACCTAAGTTAGAATATGGAATTTTAATCACTCAGAGATTATTGATATTTTTTGACATTTATGATTTAATAAGAATTATAGTTTGAACTAAATGCCCGATTCCTTGTGGAAGTCATTTGATGAATGCGTGGTGAATATTTACTAAATAATAAAGATCCAGAGTCCGACAGGGCTTCGGGTCGTGATAGAATCCCTATTTATTTTTCAATGGAAGCACATTACACACCATATTGGAAACACAGTTACTGAAGAACTGTGAGTAGTTATCATCGAGGGCCACACACCAACATATTGGAAATATAGTTCCAAGAAACTATGAGTAGCTTATCATATAGGGCTGATGATACAATGGCTAGACAAAAGAGACATGACTATTATATGGAATATAAAAAAATAATAATAATAGTGGTGTGGCTAAATCCTCTCTTGTCTAATATGCATGATTCCTGAAAAATCTTAAGAAATTGGGTAAACAAATAGTGGTTGTGGAAGTACTCATGCCATAGTATCCACATGTCCCTAACCAGCTGATCAATCGCTAGGGACATATAGAGAGCTTTCTTCTTTGTATCATATTCACGAGCAACGGATCCGCACCATGATTGGTTAGACCCCACTATCATAATTAATAAAGCAAGCAAGATTCTGAAGTTCTCTTTTTCCTTCTGATTTTTGTTTCCTAGATGCCACATCAGAGATACTAACTGTCTACCGTCACCAACCAAAAGCTAAAGACCTAAATAAGTAGTTTTTCTTATCACCAGAAGAAAAACCCACCAACTGTAATCCTTTGGTTTTGTGAGAACTCCAGACATTTTTTTAATAGTGACTTTCATAAGAAGGCTTAACAGGACAAGAGAAAATTACTGAAAAGCAAGAACACCAAAAAACAGGAGGCCAACCTGAGGCCAGCTAAAAAGAGAAAAGGTAAAAGACATCCTTCCCACATAAGGATTAATCACAACAAGTTCACGGGAAAACAAACACGAAAAAACAAGCTTCAAAAGAAGTCAATGCTGACCACTGCTTGAAAGAGCCACTTCCTTCCAGTTTAGGATAATAAATCTATGGAGACGCCATGGAAGATACGAAGGATGGAGGCCCAAGAAGTCACAAGAAACTTAATTCTGTCAATAAGAGAATTGACCGATGAAGAAACTCCTTTAAAGCATCTGGAATTCCTTTCTTTCCATAAAACCTAAAGCGCCGCTAGAAATGAAGATTTCAACATGATCTTTTCTCGAGAAATCCAAACTTCCTCTTTACAATCTGAAATGGAACCAAAATGACCTAGATTCTGCCACATTATGTGGCAGTTTGGTAGTGTAGTCTTCAACATTGGAAATCAATTCCACAACTGTTTGTTGTTCTCATTGAGTCTCAGCCAAAGAAGTGGAGCTCACCTGCTTTGATGGTGAAGTATGAATAGAGACTATATTGTTGCTCCGCTGTGAGCCAATCTATAAAGCAGTGAATGATGATTTTGTTTTCTAACATTATAGTGACATTAATTTCATTGACATGAGTCACATAACTGAAGCTCAAGCTGTTCAACTGCAATAATTTTGTTTGTTCAAAATCATACAGCAATGCATGAAATGCATGGCGTTTTAGGGTACAGTACATATATGTACTAATTGTTAAAGCAAAAATAAATAAATAAATAAATACAAAATCTAGCATTTTCTGCTATTCTGAATTTTTTTTTGATAAATATTTGGTTTTTTAACCGAAATCTTGCTCTGCTTCCAGATGCATATTGTTTTATGAACCAACCGATATGCCTTCTAATGCCAATATTTTGAGCTTTGGCAAGAAGACTTTTGGTTATAGATGAATAAGGATGAATAATAATGGCCGGATGCTGTGTGAAAAGAATTCTCAATCATATTACCATGTGCCAACACAAAGAGGGTCAATGTATGTACATGACTTAGATTAATGGGATAGTCATTGTTTTCCTTTCTTTTGGATGAATTTCTATCTCTTTACAGGTAATGGTAAGATTCCATGGCCATCTCTGTTGTTCCTCCACAGATTCTACAAGCTGGTTGAAGGTCGAAGTGTGACTCCAAGGCCCTCATCCTGCATCAGATTCTTGTTGGAAGCTGGGACTGGATGATATTAGGTTCAATGGATCCTTCTCAATATAAACATAATACATTTATTAAACCACAATTTTATACATCAAAGCAGCTACAATTTCTACTGATAGAAGTGTAACCCTTTGAAAGCATCTCAGAATAAATATGATTGCCCTTACTTAAATGATTGACTTCACTTAAGTTGAGGATATACAGAGCAAATAAGGCCATGGATAGTGGATACACAGGGATTTGACACCAAAAGTAAGCAACAAAGGAATTTGACTAATGTAATGAAAGCACATGAAAAAATAATGAAGAAGAACCATGATTAGTATACAGAGAATAGTTAGAAGACAGATCAAATATGATGGTGAGTTTATGCAAGCAGGTAGGTACGCAGGGATGACCACAGAAGACACATGAGCTGTAAGAAAGGAAGGATATAGAGCTTGATTTAATAAGAGAGACATAACAGAGGCTGAAAGGCGCAAAGGAAAGCAGGTCTCTCGCACATAATATTCGAATAACTAGGAAAATCAGGTGAAAAGGCTATAATAGACAAACTAGCACAATAACCACTGCCGAGCACGAGCATGTTCATACAATGCAAATCAAATATTCTTGCACAGCAATAGAATTTTTAGAAAGAAAACAAAAGAAAAAAAAAATTATTGTACATATTTTCACAATTGAGGGTTGGGGTGGTGGGAGATACACTGGGTTCTAAAAAAACAAAACAAAAAAAATTATATCACCGTACCTATTTGTGCAATTGAGAGTGGGTAGATTAGAAAGAGAATAGTAGTGAGGTAAAAAAATGGGAGAAAACACAGAAATGGAATAGGATATGTGGGTAGAAAGGCAGTTTTTCATACACAAGAAAGGAGAAGTGTGAAACATATCACGTGGGTATTATAAGAAGTGGGCAATTAAAAAAAAAGCCTTTCAAAAAAAGAAGTGTGCAGTTACAAGAGATAAGAAGGGAGGAGAGAAGGTACAAATTAGATTATCGTTAGATTACAGTTGCAGTCAAAAAATCACATCAAGTGGTCAAAATCAAATTGGAAAGGCTTGGCTTTAATATAATATAATTGACAAAAGGATACAGTCATACAGGAAATGGTTTGAAAAATGAACATGAAAACAGCTTCATAATGTGAACATAAGTAATAACTATTTATGAGGTGAAGTGAGTCCAAAGAAACTTCAAGGACAAGCAATTAAAACAAATCAAGTCTATCAATACCATATACAAAAGGACCAAATTGTAAATTTCATGAGGAAAGAAAAGTACACTGCACGATAGAATGAGTCATGGAATGAGACAAATCTTCTGCAAAAGGAGATCCCAAGAAGATCAGGTATATCTCCGGAAAACACTAGGAACTAACATTAAATTGTTTCTTGAAATCAAGAAAAATTAGCAAGAAGGCACATCAAACTCAGTAATTTTTTATAGGTAACATGACTAGAACCTGCAACCCTAGGTCGCAACAATGAGAACCTTCCAACTTTGCCATTAGCTATCATTGACATTGAATTCTGTCTTGTGTTAGTTATAATCAAGAATGGCTGTGAAATATCTGCCAACCTGTTTCCATTCCAAGACACTTCAACAATTACAAAACATCTCATCAAAAGTCAAGGCCACCAAAAAAATAATAATAAAATAAATCTTCCCTGTTTGTCTGCACAGGTATAAAAGCATACAACAAATTCATCCTATATAAATTTAGCTTAATATTTACAATAAAAGCATGTCGGGAAAAGGCTAAAAGATGTTGATGAACAGTTATAAAGGCATGAGGACATAGGACATTGAGATAAAGAGCTGCTATAAAGACGCAAGTTTTCTAAAAGTTGCAAACAAATCAATATACACATTTAAAAGCATACAAGTGCAGTACCTGCATGGTGCAATATAATACAAGCTAGTGATGGGACTCAGTGTCAAGCCTTTCTTTTGTAGAAGAACTTGAGTTAGGACCAGCCTTAGAGCTTCTGCAAATATACCAGTGACCTGATAAACTGTCCCAACTATATTAAAATGAATTTCCCCATACGAAGAAATGACGACTCCGACACTGACCAGCAGCATGTTGAAGAACACGTCGCACCTTAACTTGTCAGTGCCACATACTACAGCCATAAGAAATGTTGCAACTGGCACTGCAACACAAAATTTCAAAATTAGTAACAGGTCAGTAGATCTTCTAGGCAATATCGTGAAATAAAGCATAAAAACAATTGGTATTGGGTATAAATGTGTACTTAATGCCTTGAGCATTTGGATAAAGGCCACTGAGATGTGCAAATAGGCTGTGTTGCCAAACCTGCAATCAAAGGGAAAATGCTTCCTTGTTACTATTCCATAAACTTTTATTTTTAAGAAAAGATAGGTGAATGTGATACTTAACTTCACAGGGTTGTTAAATATAGACAGAGCCGAAAGTGCACGATCATAAAAAAGACAATAGGGATTGAAAAGTTTCATCTACATAACAAATATAAGTGTTTCAATCATCATCATCAATGGCTACATGAATTTTGTTTCTCCACTCTTATCTATCGTGAACCAAATCTACGGATAGGTTGCACTTCTTCAGAAATATAAGTGATTCAATATAGGCAAGTTTTCCTGTGAGAACTTCTCTCACCATATAACCACCTATTCCATCCCACCCATTCACACACACGGGACTCTCCCCCACCCCCCCACCCCCCCCCCCCCCCCCCCAAAACCAAGTCATCAGACTCCAGGGTTTGCACCCATCGAATGGACTGGACTGTTGGATAGAGGGGCAATTTTTCTTTTTAATATAAAGCTGTCAAACTTGTGGGCCATGGATCTAGGGGTTAGAGGCATGAGATGGGCCCTATTTTTTATATCTGGGTCCATCATGAGTGGATCTTTCCATCCTGCCCATGTCTCATGATTTGTGGCGCTCTAGGTCCTAGTAGCTCACTGTGCACACTGGATGCACAAGAATATTATATATATTGAGAAAAAAGGGGTTATGGTGGCATGTTGGCCGGCCACCCCACAGTGTATTGGACATTGGGTGATACATATCGTTCGGGTGATGCAATATTGCGTATCATGATTCGTGAGGTTAAAAATCTGAAAAATATCCAGAAATACTCTAATTATTTAGTTAAGACCCATAAAAATGTTAATTGACAAGCAGTGGAAACAATATGTTATCACTATCTAGTATTTACCCTTTGGTCATTAGTATGCAAATGCACTACTTATGATTTGGAAGCAAAAACCAGAAATACAACATATTTCACTCATTTTTAGATCTTTTTCTTACCTCAACGATACTCCTTGAACTAATGGGTTGCATATCAACGACAGTTCTTGATTTAGATGTCCAATTTCACCTAATAGAAATGCTAAAAGACCTTGTCTCAAGATTTTCTATTCAAAACAATAAAAAAAAAAGGCTTCGCAAATAGCAAAAGGGGTGTGCATCGACCGTAGTTGTCAATTCCATTTTATCCCTGACTGGCCAATACATCCCAAGAGCTCAAGCTTTTGGGAAGTGGATGACCAATCTACTTAACACCCCTTTTGAACGGGATGCCATTTGAATTCACTACGCGCACATGCCTACCCAGGTGATACGTGCCTACCAACGAGACCAAGGAGAACGACACCTCCCTAGGGTTCAAACTCGATACCTGTGTAGCTCTGATAAGAGATCAAGCTCAACTAGCGAATACATCCAAAAAAGCTTAAGCTTTTAGGAAGCATAAGACCAATCTACTTAACAGTCCCTGTTCCAATTTGTCCCTATAGTGGAATGTTCTGGTGTTCCAGTTCGAGCATTTTGTTCCAGAAAAGACGCAATTGAAAAATGGAGAAAAATATAAGAGAATCCATAAAATTGGAAAAAAAAAAAAGAGAGCAAAAGGCTAAAATAATACCAAGAATGCATACTCACATTATTTTCTATTAGAGTGAAATTTGGCAAGGGGCCCCTATCAGGGTGAAATTAGGATAGGGGCCATCTATTAGAGTGATTAGTGAAATTTGACCAGGGCACATTTTCTATTAGAGTTAAACCTGAAAAGGGCCTATTTTTTATCAGAAAGAAATTTGGCAAGGGCCTTGTTTCTTAGTAAAGTCAAATTTTGCAAATGCCCATTTCCTTTAGAGTGAATTTGGTAGGGCCTTGAGACATTTATTTTAAATGGTTTAGATTTCTAATAAAAGGGCTTTAAGTAAAGTAGAAAGAGCCCATTATAAAAAGCACAGTCGTCCCTTGTGGTCAAGAATGAGGGGAAAAAAAGCACATTAGTTCCTTTCCATCAAGATTGAGGGAAAAAAAAAACAGAGAGAAAGAAAAAGAAGAGAGAAAAGGAGAGGAGAGGGAGGAAAAGAAAGAGGCAAAGAGGAAGAAACCAAGAAGAAAAATAAAGGGGAAAAATAGAGAGGAAAAGTGTTGAGAAGTCCCACATCCCACATCACCTAAGTCCTGAGTTGGGCATTGCTTCATATACCTGTTTGGGCTTTCCACCTATAAGCTAGCTTTTGGGTTGGTATATGGTATCTTACATGGTATCAGAGCGGGTTTCGATCCCGTCATTCTTGTATAGCCCACGTGGCTCCTGTCATTCTTGTGTAGCCCACGTGGTAGGCATGTCCATGAAATTTGTTGGGCCTGCACGTGAGGAGTGTTGGGACTTCCCACATCACCTAAGTCCTGCGTTGGACATGGCTTCATATACCGGTTTGGGCCTTCTACCTATAAGCTTAAGCTTTTGGGTTGGTATATGGTATCTTACAAGTAGCCCAGTATGCTAAACCTTAAAACCACCCCTTACTTCAGCAAAGAAAAAAAAATAGGGGTTAAGCAACTTCTAGCGCCGCCCCCCGCACCCCCCCCCCCCCCCCCTCCCCCACCCCCAATTTTGGTCATTCCGACACCATGGTTCAAAATAACAGCCGTAGCGGCCGCATTATCAGTTGTAACGATGGAGGCCGCTACGCTATTTTGAAAATAACAGCACTACGGTTTAAAACCAAGTATAGCCAAACAGTTTGCATTTAAAACATTGCTCATTGCTTTCCCTCTTTCTTCTCTTCAATAGCCTTCCCTAAATTTGTCTCTACCCTATATGGCTCCAAATCACTAAAAAAGAAGTAAGATTGACTACTACACAAATTTTTATTTTTTTTTACCACTTAAAAAATCTATGCTGCTATGTATCGCTGCAACCGCTACGTAGCGTTTTGACCTCTAACTGCTACACCCGCCGCAATTGCTATTTTGATTCTTATCTAACCCGACCCAATTATGGCTAAAATTGGCCGAAACGGAAAGATTTTTTTTTTATATATAATAATAACAGAGGGTGTCCTGGCTTTTTGGGCCAGAATAATCCCTACGGGTCCTAGGGGAGCCAGGTAAATCCCCTGTGGCCCTAGTGAGGTAGTGCAGTTTCAAGCCCTCAACCTCCAGGTGCAAACCATGGCCGAAACAAAAGGGAATTGACAACTGTGGTATGGATTATATCAACCAATATATTGGCCTTATTGGGATGTCGACTATGTCGGTTGATATGCAATGATATGATTGAGAAAGTTGAAAACATCTTGTTTCGATACAGAATTGGCTGACACAACTGATTTATTGGCCAATATAATACATAACAGCAGATATTTTGATCCATGATTCAACAGACATTATCATCAGCATTGTGTATTCCATCTATCCATAGCTGGCTTTGAAATCTATTTTTTTAAGTCAAACATAAACTATGGCCAGATATTCTTAATTTAAAAGAAAAAATCATGCATTGCTTTCTCTGTTTCCTCTCTCCATTTTTGTCTTTGTGGGAATACGCATATCATTTAACTTTTTTATGACAATGAAGAAAGATATTTTTCTCAGTTGATACCAATATTTCGGCCGTAATACGGACTGCAGCTGATATCCATGAGATTATCCGTTTGGTCACAACCAATTGCCAATTCGTAGTGGCAGACATTTTAATCCATGTTATCATTCAATATGTATATTTTTTAATCTATGCTTCTAAGTCTTCTGTAATTGTTGTAGCTTTCCATTCTTTTAGTAATGTGTTTTTTTTTTTTTTGTTTGTGATGATATGGTGAAAAGTTGAAACATACACGAGTTCAAAAACAAGGAGATAACATAACAACCCAAAGACAGCAACAACTACACAATGTTGTCTGTAAATAAACCAGCACTTTTGTATATATTTAGAGAGAGAGAGAGAGAGGTTTCCTCATTTGAAATTTGAGATTGAATGATGTGATCTCTTATTGACTAAATTGAATGATCCAGTATCATTGTGTATAACCCATGGCTATTGATAAAGTACAACCAAAGATGTCTACTCAAACGATGAAATCTAATCATAACCAAACCAAGAAACCTAACCCCATAGCAAAAAGAAAACTCTAATAACATCACAACTCTAGCCCAAAATAACTCAAATTTATGCCAAACCTAATTTAGGAACCTCCGTCCCAAAATTACAAATATACCCCAAATGACCCAAAGTTACAATTAAATGCATATGTTTCTCAACATCCTTCACTTAAAAAAAAAATTAAAAAGAACAAATTTCATCATATTCAATTTACATAAACCAGCTTTTTGTGGTGATCTCCACATTAGTATCTTCTCGACAAATAGATCAGTAATAACAGAAACTAAACAGTCGATTGTTAATTACAACAAACGAAGTAAAGCAGTTTAGTTGTTCATTGTAAAGCCATACATTATAGAGTTAAATAAATGTCATAGTAGTCGTAGCAGTCAGAATCGTAGTAGTCATAAATAGCAACACCAACAACAATGATAAAATGGTGATGAAAAAAGCACTACTATGTCAAGACTTTAGTGAATCAACCCGAGTTTAGCACATTGTTGGAACTACATGGCAGAAACCCACTATTGACTTCCAACGATAAACATGGGTCACTTGCAGCTCTCTAGGTGCTTACCATAAGCTTGATGCAAAGAAGGCACTTATGGGAATTACACATGTTGCATATCTGCAATATGAAGAACAGGACATCAGGACAACAAAAGTTTAACCAGAAAAGATAAAAAAAAACACCCATAGACTATCAAACAGGCATACATTTGAAATGTCATCTTGACAGGTGCGACAACCTGCATGGTTATGACACCAAATAGTGTAGGTCAGCACATAAGTAATAAACAAACTAAAATGAGAGAGCAATAAACAAAGTGGACAAAAGAGAAAATAGAAAATAAGAGTGAAGGCTTTTCTGTGCTCAAGACTTCAATTATGTATCAAGTAGTTAATATGTGTGGGCTGAAGATTGGTTGAGCATATGTGCACTTGATAAAAACAACAAAGGACGATGCTGGAACAGCATCCCCTTTCCTCTCACACGTTCTACTTGCAATGCTTCTTATGCGGAAAATTTCCTTTGTGTTGGTGACCCATCCCAAAGTTGTCTAGGTTTTCTCTACAAAAACTATAAATCACACCATCCAGGGGAAAAACATCTAGCTGACATGAAGCATCGCATCTCACATAACACCATACTCGATTAACATGGAGGAAAGTACCCTAAACCTCTCACACAAAACAAATATTTCAACAAGAAGTTTCAATATTTCACATGCCTTGAATCAAGATGGAGGAAAGACCATTTGCTGTAGGGTTTTATTTTGTTTTCCAATTTGGAAGTTTCAATATTTCACATGCCTTTGGTCTTCGAGAAGATGGGATAATTATTTTGTCTTATTCCGGCCCAGCAGGTGTTCGTTCGATCAACAAAGCGGAACTTCTTGCCTTGCTCATTGGTCTTCGAGAAGCTTCCCGCTTACAACCTCAACTAGTTCTTGTAGAAGGGAACTATTCTTGTGTTATACAGTGGGCAACTCGATCTTCTTCACCTCCGTGGTATCTGGCAGACATTATTGAAGAGGTGCTTCAGTGGTCAGGTGATTTGAACGTTTCGTTCAATCACATTATGAGATCAGCAAATGCGGAGGCGGATAAACTCGCAAAAGAAGGAGTTCTTAAACCTTCTTTGCTCATTTCTGGCCCTACTTAAGTTCCTTCTTTTGTTGGTGCCCCGATGTTTTTGGGTCTCAAATCTTTTTGTATAGCCTTCCCCGTGCTTTTTGTAGGGGCTTTTTTGGCGGTTTCTACCCATGATACTGTACACTCTTTGTGCAATGAGAAGTCATCTTTTTCCAAAAAAAAAAAAAAAATTCACATGCCTTAGGCTCTTCTAAGGGCCTGTTTATTTGTAGGGAGTAGTAGAATGAAATAAAATTGAGTGTCAAATCAATAATTCAATATAAAAAGAAAGTGGAGGGAGTTGAAGGGAAAATCACAAAATGACAAAAATGGTGCTTTTAGTTGCACAATATGACAAACAAGATACTCTTGAGAAGTACAAAATGACAAAAAAAGTACTCTTAAACAACACAATGACAAAAAGGTGCTTTTCCCTACAACTCCCTCCACTTTCTTTTTAACCTGAATTGACATTTAATTTTATTTCATTCTACTCCTCCCTACAAACAAACAAGACATAAAGGAAGAACCATGTGGAGATCTTCTGGCTATTATATGGATCATTAGGAAGGAGAGAAAGCAAAGAAGTTCTGAGGGCATATCTTCTCAAGTTGAGGCGCTGACTGCTAAAACAACGATTCCTCACTGCACTCTGGGCACCCAACCTTCAGTCGTTTCGTGACATCCCCATATATATCATGATGTTTAATTAAAGGGAAGTGGTCTTTCCTTAATATGTTGTGGTTTTAGCTCTTTTGGCATTGAGGTTATCTTGTATTTGGTTTTTGTGCTTTGCCTACCTTCTTCTGTCTCTGTGGTTTTGCTCTTCTGATTTGAGGTGTTGTCTGTAGAGCCCTCTTGTACTGATGCTGCTTCTTAATGAATGTAGATGAGAGAGAGAGAGAGAGAGAGAGAGAGAGAGAGAGAGGAGCCAACAAGTCTGGAATTAGGGTATATGTTCCCTAATGTTGTGGATGAACAAAAACAAATAATTATCTCCCTTGGATTCCATTCAAACCTTAACTCATAAACTCCTTATGGTAGAAAAACTGAAAAGGTCTTTGAAAACATCACCAAACTCCACAAAAGAGAACTCTAATCTGATTTTAGTAAACCCTTATGTCGCAAATAGAAAAATGGGATCTGATGTTCATACACACCCACACGCAATCTCTGCAAATGCGTGATGAGTCCCATTAAGTTAGAGGACCAAAAAAGTCCAAGATTACATAGTTTTCATCCTCTCAGGTTGTTTAATCATTTTAGAACACTGGGGGGGGGGGGGGGGGGGTGGGCGCGGCGGTTTGTAATTTCTGAAATTTATTCAGAAAAAGGGGGCAACAACCAACCTGTTTTGGGCCCTTGATTAGTGGCCCTGATCGGGCCCAAACCCACATAGGTCCAACACCTCCTGGGTAGCCCAGCGGTGGGCGACAACATAACGCGGCCCACCTTCCGCCCCTAAGACTGAGATGTTCAGACTGGTCTGTACATCCCAGTCAATAAGAAGTTGCTGTAATCTCTGACTTTTTCTCCCATTTTAGTTGGCTAATTGAGTCAATTAGGATATAAGGATTAGGATATAATTATATGGTGAGTAAGATGATTGCGTTGATAGATTTTTTTATAGAATAATCTAGATCAGTTGACTGTGCCTCTATTGCAAAGTCGACAGTTTCTAACATGGATTAAAAAATCGGCCATAAACGAGTCGGGTCCTATGGGACTTGGACTCGAATTATGGGACTCGGCTGAGCCCCATGTGACTTGGCCAACTAGAGTTATTTGACTGTAGGATACCATATTTGGGTTCCTTTTGGTACCTATGACTGCATCATAACATAACATTTGCCTCTAACTCAGCCTGGCCCACCCACATAATACTCTTTGAACCCGCAAACCTCACCTTCATTCCCGTAGTCACGCAAAAAATGTATCCTTCCTTAGCATAGGGGAGATACTCTATTGCTGCTAGTCCAGGAAACAGAAAACACCTTCATTCAAGGGCTCGACCAGGAGAATGTTGGGAAAATATTGCATTATCACAATATTATCAAATTATCGTCAATATTCGTAAGAGAAGAAATGAGAAAGTCATGGCACATTTTCTGATATGGTGTAAGCTAGTGATAACTTAAGGATGAGCTTTAGGGTATCCAAGTAGTACTCTTCTCTTTTACCAAGTTTGAAAGTCAGTATTCAAGCGACTAATATTTTTTGTTTGTTTTTTTTTAAACAATGATAACATGACTCGAACACCTTCCAACTAGAGAAGGCAGAACTTCACCCAACCTGACCACCCGGCCTGCATATGGCCTGCTGAACCCGACCCATCTAAAATACAGATCGGTCATGGGCCAGGCTTTTTCTAACCCGCAAGAAAACGGGTCGGGTTAGGGTTAAACCGCCTAACCTTAATGACCCACATATATCCCCCTTGGATTTGTATTTATTTCTAAAACACACACACACATACACATGAGTAATGCTCTTGTATAAGCTTCCTTTACTGTCTTATGGTACAAGCCACCGCGTGGGCCCCACTTAGGACCCCACAAATGACGCAGACGGGGAAGAGGAAGATTAGAACAGAGGGGGATTGAAAGATCCAAGTGGGGCTAACCTAAATATCAAATTTTAAGTCAATCTAATACTTTTAACCCATTCATCCATGGTCCACGAGTTTAACAGCTTTATATAAAACAAAAAAATTGACCCTCAATCCAACGGTCCACTCCATTCTGATCTATCAACATTTAGTGGGACCCGTGTAAGTAGGGGAAGTAGGCTTGGATGGTCCACCCGGATGTACCAGTAGGTGGCCCCACAAGGTGGCTTGTACAATAAGACGGTAAGGGAAGCTTCTACAGGAACATTACTATTACTATATATATTCCGACCCTTTTGGTGTAATTCTATGGTTTGGATCATGCAATAAAACTTTGGATTACGTAGATTTAAGCTTCCCCTTTTCTGCTCTTGTTCTTCTTATTTCTGCAAGTCTTTTAGATGGAGGAAGAAGAAACGAGGAGTTTCTTTGAACATAATGTTGAGACCGATGGACATGTGTCAGGCCTCCCATCTAGTCAAACTTATTTCTACATCACCACCTGCAAAAAGCACTTTTACCTTACCTTTAAGTAGGGATCCTCTAAGGATTTGACTAAGACAAGTCATGAGTTAAAAGAGCAGAACGCCACAGTAGTGCCCAACTCTTGAAATCCAAACGGTTCAAAATGATCTTCATCCAGACGTATAGTGCAAGCCTAAATTCTATCTTCATCCATGTTCTTCTTACCATTGGATTGATTGTTTGACAAAAAAATGATAATAAACATGTATAAGATTGTGTTAATCGTGGTTTTTATAAAACTGTCAATTGGACGGTAAGACTACATTCGATTGCAACGAAATTTAGGGATACTCAATTTAACTGAAAGTAGTTAATTCTGAATAGTTCAGATTTCTATGGATGGGCTCCACAATGGTGTCCCACTCCTTTTTAACTCATAGATTTTCAAAGTGAAAGCCCCAAATCTTTTAGGCAGGAACTTTCCCACCTCTTCAATTTCAATATCTACCAATACGTCAAAAGGGTTGGCTCAGGTTGACCCCCACCTCGGGTGCGGGTTGGGGAATCCTGACCTGTTTTACAGGTAGAGGTCCAAACCAGGGGCCCCACATGCTAACCCAACCCATTTGGCCCGACCTGACCCGTTTGCCACCCCAACTTCCAACGATGCTATGAGCTCGTGTAATTGCTAGATAGTTAGGATTGTGTTTATACTTATTTTAATGCAAGAATAATATAAACAATGAAATGAAAGGATTAAAAGCCCATAGCTTTCATTTGTGAACCTATCTGGAACATGTAACGCAACCTTACTTCAGGTTTATTTTTCACATGTTTTTGTTTTGTTATTTTCATTCTTTCATCTATTGAGGCTAGAATTGTGGTTTTGGTGAAAAGCTTCTAGGTAGAGAAATACTGGGTATTAAAAATAAGAACATGAAATCCTAAATACTAGAGAGCCAAATAAGGCTATCTAAAGGCCAGATGTGGACCAGATTTGTGTGACCAACTGAGTCCATTTAAAATTGCAGAGTCCAAGCTTGGGTCTGGCCTGGTCTGACCCTACTGAATGGGCCTGAATATGCCCATTTGGGAAATTAGCTAGGCGTGTCCCAACTATGTTGGCGTTGGCTATGTGAATTATATTTCTTCATTCTGATCTATCCAGAGCCCAGTCCTCACACTAGTTGCACTTCTCCATATCCACCCTTACTGCTTTGGTACTTCCATCTATGTCCTCTTTGGCTTACCCCTTCACCCTTGTGGGCCATCAACTTGTATAGAAAAACATTTTGTCAACAACGCCGTTGCTAGCCTACGTTGGACGTGTTCAAACCACCTCAAGCAAATTTCTCCTAATATATCATCTATTGATCCTAACCCCAAATGCTTCCGAAAGCACTCATTTCTTATTTTATCTTTCCTAGTTTTATTACACATCCATCTCAAGATTCATAAAATCTCATGTTTAGAAAATACAAAACACGAGAAAACCATAAAATTCCTTTCTATATGATGGAAATTTGTTATATGTTAATATCAACTAAGATGTATGATGCAATATATACATACTTATCAAATACAAATGGGCTTAATAGGAGTCCAGCAGGATCAAGCTTAGGCCTAGATCCAGCCTGTTAAGCATCTGTCCCTACACATGGATTGGAGTGCCGCTTCTAGAACCCAGAAGCATGATGGGCCCTAAGAAATTTTACTGCATCGGCTAAATTTCAAAGCATTCTTATGATGATAAATTCAACTTGACTTGACCTGCATCTGTGATTTCCAAGCTTCGGAAAAAAAGGGACCAGCTAAAATAGCAAAAAGATCCACAAATAAAGAAAACTGGGATGCCAATGTTTATGTATACACCAAAAAAATACATAAAAGTTGTAGCAGATGAGAAAAAAAGAATACCAGTACACATGACTGCAAACTCATAAACATCAGTTTCATACTGAAACCAAAAAATGATTGTGATTTATAGAAAGAAAAAAATACAAGATAATCTCCAAAACAGAAGAAACTACAAAGAGACTAAACACAAAGGGTACCTTGAGAACGCGAACTAGAACAAATGCTACTATGCCAGAAAACCCCATGTGAATCATTGTAAGTGTTATAGGCAAAGGAAAATTGAAGTATTTTGGAGAGAGTACCCACTGCAAATGGATTGTGAAAAAAAAATTCTTCAGAGATTTACTCTTAACAAACATGTTCTATAAGTAAACATGAAGCATGAAATATTATAAGATAAACTGTTCAACATTCTCATAGAATTGATAAACCCCAAGGTGTGAAGCTTCAAAACTTAGATCCTGGCAGATTTTGAGAAATGTGTGAAAAATGCAAAAATAGCCTAACCCATTTTTCTGATTTTCCACACTTGCAGGCCCCCCAATTCATGATCTGAACTGTTCGCTTCAGTCATGGAACTCACCAAATTATTCAGAAACCAAGAAAGATCCTCACTTCCTCTTCCTCTTTTTGCCCCCATATATAAATTTCTTAATTTATGTATATTTACACATCTAGTTAAAACAAGCATTTGATTAAAAACAAATGACCACTTAGGGTTTGTCTAGGTCAGAAACAATATAAATAATATCTTATAAGTAGCCTCCGTAGATTCTTTGACATGCTTATCATCTTCTTTGCAAAGGCTCTTTCCTAGGGATTTGTGCATTATTTATCGGGACTTGTTAATCTTCTTGATTCATGAGTGACTGCAAGTGATATTTGGTAGTTTCACTTACTATAGATCTATTCCATTAAGCAGGATCTACATCACTTCTGGAATTCACAAAACAAACTTTCTTCCAAAGACCTCTTTCCTCTTAAATTTAGGGTGGTCTCTCATCAGGTTTGAAAGTAAGGGAAACAAATAAACAATTAATCCTAAAACCAGAATGAAGGTGTAAAACCATCAGTACTGAAGCCTGATCCCATCTATCTGGCCTCAACTAGAGTTAAGGATGTAAGTGTTCACACAAAATTACTTTTTAAAGTAAAAAATATTGGAGAAAAAACAAACAACAATGTTATATCATGTTACAAAGGTATCTCCTATATATAATTGTATACATATCCACAAGCATACGCTAAAACGACAGGAAGGTCAGTATAGGTATGTCTATGGATAGGATCAATCCCTGGGCAGGCTGATTTGGGTAGTCCCCCTTGGCCACTAAACCAAGTAAGAAGGATAAAAAATTAAAAAAAAAAAAAAAAGGAAAGTTTCTCTGACAATGATGTGTCCACTTTTTGGTAAAATCATAACTATTTCTTCTCATATGACTTTTTTCTTTTCTTCTTTTTTTTATTTTTTTCATATAACCATGATACCACCTTTATTCATCTGCTATTATAACCTTTTTCCCAATGAGGGGTAGGTAAAGTGTTACTACCGTACAAACAGGTCAATAGAATGAAGCTACAACATTAACTTAAAAAGGATTGAACTAACCAGCACCTTGACTCAACAAGGAAACAATTTTGCAAACTGAAAGGACTGTCAAAGGGACCTTCTTTGGAAACTATAAGGCTAGGTTGACCTCCCTTCTATTGTCAATATATAACCAAAGTTACAAATTTCTGATCAATCCACAGAGGTTCATTCCAATACCTTGGCTAGACAATCAATAGATAAGAGCAGGATGGTTGAAGTAGAGACTTGCTTCTTAAGAGTTTTGTGATCCGCGTATACCAACAAGATTGAAGGAAGATCTTTACAGGCAATGATTAGACCAACTAATACCCATTGAGTAGAATGTTTGCCAATCAAGAATCAACACATGCACAAAATGAGTGTAGTAGAAATGAGAATGTTTTTTTTTTTTTTAAGTGATTGTATTTATAAAAGACTACATAGTATAAGAGAGGTATACTGTAACAAAAAAGGCACGAAACCAGGCCCCACCAAAACAAAGGACCCCAACCCCAACCCATATACAAGACAAAACTACAAGGGGAACATGTTAACAGAAAGAATATGATGAGAAGCGCCCTCCTTAGCAAGACAATCAGCTTCTGAATTAGCACTATGAAGAATGTGGGAAAAGGTAACTTGGAGGCTTCTAGCAACATCCAGAATCTCATCCACCATAGCTGCGAGCTTCCAAGGGGGTTTAGCAGAAGCTTTGGCCCATTGGATTGCACAAAAGAAGTCCCCTTCCACAATAAGGTTAGTGAGATTCAAACGAAGCACTTCTCTAAGGCCAATTCTGATTGCCTACAATTCCACCTCATTGGCAGAGCAAACCCCAACAGGCCCTAAGAAAGAAAGAACAGGTGACCCCAAACTATTACGGATGATTCCACCCACCCCAACCACGCCCAGATTACCCAAGGCACTACCGTCAAAGTTCAACTTGAAACCTTGAGGGGTAGAACTCCTTCTTTGAACGGTGAGAGTAGAGGCCGTCGAAGAGAAAGCCACTTCTTTCCAATTTCTCAACACCACATCGACCGAGATCCCTTTGAATGAAGAGGAGAGACCCAAGAAGCAATAAGGTATATAATCTCATCGCTAAGACGATCCTCGGCTAAGGATTTATCTTTAAAACATCTATTGTTCCTCTCTTGCCAAATTACCCAAAAGCCAAGAAAGAAGTCCTCCACATGATGCGACCCCTAGTAGAACCACCCCTAACATCCAAATCTCAAAGAGCTGGGAGAAATGGGTTGGAAGAACTCCCCTCATGTCAAACTAGTTGTAAACATCATTCCAAAGACCTTGGACCACCCTACAATTCAGAAACAAATGGTCCACAGATTCTGCATTCTTCAAGCACATGGGACAGGCGTTCACAATAACCATGTTCCAATGCCTAAGATTATCCATGGTCAAGTTCCCACCTTGCAAATCTATCCACGTGAAAGCAAGGACCCTAGGAAGAGCCTTAATCTTCCACGACCGCGAAATATGAGAGGCATTGGAATCATCACTATTGAAAGCATCAAAGAAAGAAGCAACAGAGAAAGACCCATATGTAGAGTGAGGCCAAACCCGGGAGTCCCTACCATCCATCGGAAGATAAACCCCTCCAATTAGGGTCATCATCGAACAAAACTGCCTCACTTCCTCCTCCGAGAGATTCCTTCTAAAGATTGGGCCCCACATAGCCCTTCCTCCAATACACTCTATATAATCGCCGACTAGAGCTCTCCCGTTCTGGGCACAACAAAACAAAGTTGGAAACTAAGTTGCTAATGGAGAGTCCCCAATCCAAATATCCAACCAAAACCTGAACCTATCACCCTTACCAACATGAAAGCAAATGGATTGAGTAAAAGGCTCCAAGACAGACAAAACCCCTTTCCAAATTCCAGATTGACGACCAGAACCACTGTGCACCTCCAACCCCCTCTAGAGACTTTGCATATCGATCAGACAATCTCCTTCCAAAGACCAACAGTATCATCTCCAAGGCGCCATAACCATTTAGCTAGTAGAGGTTGATTCATAGCTTTAATTGGATGAATGCCCAGGCACCCCTGATTTTTAGGTTTGCAAACCATGGACCACCTCACCAAATGGAGTTTTTTCTTAGCCTCAGACCCTTGCCACAAAAAGTCCCGCTACAACTTCTCAATCCTCCTAATAATCTCTGTAGGGCACTTGAACAAAGATAGGAAGTAAATAGGCAGACTTGATAGAACTGATTTAATGAGAGTGATTCTCCCTCCAAGAGAGAGGTAATTAGCCTTCCAAGAAGCTAGTCTCTTCTCTGACCTTTCCATCACCGGAGACCACAATGAATTTGATCGCGCACCAATACAAAAGGGTAACCCAAGATAGGCAGTTGGAAGCGCACCGACCATACACCCCAGAATCTTTGCAAACTGACTAAGGCAGTCTTCAGGCACTCTAACACCAATCACTTCACTTTTGAAGAAGTTGTTCTTGAGACCTAATACCGCTTCAAAACATAACATAATGGCTTTGACATTCTGAACTTCTTCCATCTCCGCATCACAAAAAGAAGTGTCATCCGCAAACTGAAGGTGAGTGGCAGTTGGAGTTGTAGGGCTAATCTTTAATCCCTTAATAAGATTCTCATTAGCAATCGCTTCGATCATGCGACTCAAAGCCTCACTTATGATGACAAACAGGAAAGGTGATAGAGGGTCCCCTTTCCGCTCGCAGGAAAGGTTCTGCCTCCACCTCTTCGCTCGCAGCATCCCTAATCTCTTCAATGGCTTTGACGGCCAGGAATGGCGTTGAGACGAAGAGATTGGGCAAGTGTCGATGTCTAGATTGGATATTCCCAAAGGCATGGAAGCCCTACCTTTTCTTTTTGCTGTAGCTCCATCCCCCTTCTGCCTACAAGTATTTCCCAGAAAAGTCGAGAAAATAAAGTTGGGCTCCCCTCTACATCGCTTAATTAAATTGTCCCAATATGGGCCAACCACAAAAGGGCTATTATGGGCCTCCACATATGGGTCCATGGATCTAGTAAGAGTGACCCGCTCAGAACCAGAAAATTCCGACAGGAGCACGCCAAATTTGGATTTGAAATTTGAAATTTCGGAGCTTGCGTCATCATCTTCAACCTCCATCCCTGAACAATCCCGATCTGAATCACAGCAATCCCATCTCTCAAGCTCATCTGTGCGACAAAATCGCTTCGAATCAGGAATATTAGGACCACCTTCCGCTGAAAGTCGCCAATATCTAGCTCAACCATTACCGGGAGTCCGGGACCTTGAGGTCATCCAACCACAGGGTGATTTCGTTTGGCAGATTCCAAAAATCAACGCGCAAGACCTTCATTCTTCCAAAGAAAAGGAACCAGGGGAGGTCGCTTCAGGTCTCATCCAAAAAGTCTTAAAGGTTGCATGGACCATGTGGCCCATGCCCCTTTCTAGTAAAGTTATTGCCCCGCCCCAAGTCTTGGAAAATCCTAATAGTTTCTTGCTTTTGGTCCCAAAAAACACTTTGGAACCCTCCACTCAATGTTCTCCTTCTTCCACTTCAAGCCCAAGTAGTTCTTCTTTAACACAATAGCATAGCATAAAGGTCCACCATCTTTCTCTCTTGATCTCTTCATTCTTCTATGATTCTCTCCTCTTTCTTCCTTCTCACTTGGATTCACCAACACCCCCTCTCCCTCTCTCTCCCTATATATATATTATATATATCACCAAAATGCCTTCTTGCAAATGGACATCCTACTTTCGATTTTGTTTGATTTATTGCTTGATCTTGAGCTTTGGCTACTTTCTTTTTCTTCTTTCTTGTTAGATTTTCTTGAATTGATTTTTTTTCTTTAATCACAATATGATGTTTATGATTATGCTGGTCTCATTTGGATTCAAGTGATAAGAGGAACTCTTAGGAGCTTAAGGAAACACTCAAAGAGGTATTATTTTTTTATGATAATTATTTTACTTCTTTGGAGCTCTCTATAGTTTCTTTATTATTATTGTAGTGTGGATGCTAATTTGACTTTCATCCCATTGATTTGAATAAAGTCTAGTTTCTTGAGGAAATGACTGCTGTAGTTAAAAAACTTATTTAATAATTGAGTTTTAGTATCAGGATATGAGTTCTTTATACTTAATTTGACACAAAAAAAATAAAAATAAAAAAGCATATCTTTGAACCATGCAATAAGTGGAGTTTAATGGTAGTGGGCTCTGATTTTGACCTTTTCAAGTTTCAACTTACCATTGTCTACCCCACCCAAATGAAAATCCTGGGTCCGCCACTTGGAGAACTCCTTCTTAACATTTCTAATGTCAAACTCCATCGCTTTGCCCACACAGTCCCCTAAGAGTTTGAAGATACCTTCCGTCCACACATGTAGCGGAACTCCTCTAAATCTCAACCAGACTGCCCTAGGTGGTCTACTGATGACCTCCATCCATCTCTCTACAACCAAGGAGGGAGGGAGAGCCTTTTCCATCATTTGCACAGACAAGAAATTCAGAGGCCTCTTCTTCATATGAGAACTAGAACCAAACAAAGGAGTCCAACATCTTGATCTTGTATGGCAACTTTCCCCACCTAGCTTCCAACCAGGGGAGTAGTTGAGAGAGACCTTTCGCTGGGGACACCAAAAAACCAACAAGACTGTTGGTAAGAGATTTTCTCCCTTCGGAAATCACCAAAGGAGCAACTCTCACAATAGGCACCATACCCTTTTGAAGGATCCAACCATCTTGCTTATGGGTGCCAATAGAATGGGAATCGAACACTTGGTTAGAAGGCTTAAACCATGGATTAGACACGACAGCCTCACCGTGCACCCTGGGAGGGGTAATCGTGGAAACCGACTGGCAACTGCTGAGAGAGTACCGCCTTGTTAACAAGGTTGGATATCTGAACATCAACTTTTCTCCGTCCCCACGATCTGCCTTTTGCCAACTCTATTGCTATCTCTGCTTCTCTCTTTGACCCAAACCTAGCAAAGGCAAAACCTCTACCTCTACTAGTGGATCTGTCTTTAGGAATGAAGATGTCCACTATCTTCCCAGCCCTGTAGATAGCTACATGAAGGTTTGAGACAAATAGGGACACAGACTTCTCCCTCAGTGAAATGATTCTCCTTGGAAGTGGTTTCACCTCTCCAACCATTGAATGTTGAGGAGGATGTGTGGTAAAACTAGGAAAGATAGAATCGGCAATGTGTGATTTTGGGAGCATTTAGGGGGAGAATCAATAAGTGATAAAATAAGAGAAACTTGTTTGAGATGGATCGAATATGGTGGTGAGGAAACGTTTTTTTTTTCTATGGAGGTCGATGGTCCACCTAGGGGAAAGGGTAGGATGAAGAGGACGTGTGCATGAAGTAGTAAGGTTTGATATGAAGAAATGCAACCTTTGTGAGGATTTAGGTAGGATCGATAGCAATGGAGAAATGGAATCCATGCAGCCGACCCAACATAGGTGGGAAAAGGATATGATGATGATGAAGCATCCATAGATGAAAATAGCGGCCGCTACGCTACGTAGCGGCCGCTATATCGGCCGTAGCGTCCGCCACCGCTACGCTACGGCCGATTTATCGGCCGCCGCACCCGTAGCGGCCGCTACGTCCGCTACGGGGCCGCTACGGCCGCTACAGGCCCGCTACGGGCCGCTACGACCGCTACGGGGCCGCTATGGAGTGAGAAAAATTCCTACTTTTCAATTTTTTTTAAAATACATAATAAGAATTATTTCTTTTCTTCTTCTCTTCAAATAACATTTCTACACAACTCTTCTACCCTTTTATGTTTGAAAGAACACCAAAAAGCACATGATCTCGCCGAATTACAGTCGATACAGAGAGTTCTTCTCTAAGTACATCCTATTAGACACCCCCTTTGGTAGATGTATTTTTTTCTCTAGGTACTCTTAAATCTTGATTTCATGATATAGTTTTTTCTTTTCTGAGCCTTTCATTAGTTTCTAAGTTAGCATAATCAAGCAACATGAACACATGTGAAAAAAATGATCATTACTATTATTTTCTATTTATACAGCGATACAGGACCTCATATAGTGAGGGGACCGCTACGCCCCCTTACCTTAGTTACTTTTGCAAAAAAAATACATTTTCTCTCATTTTCCAATATTCTAGATTTTCTAGAATTTTTTCATATTTTTTTGACGATTTTTCCAAATCGCACCGCTACGCCGCTACGTAGCGCTGCTACGCTACGTATCGCCCGCTACGTAGCGTTTTGGCGGCAGGCCGCTACGCCCGCCGCTACCGCTATTTTCATCCTTGGAAGCATCCATCCCTCTACTTATTAGTGAGAACTGAAATATTGCTCTTGCATGTGAATGCTAGATTCTAGAGAATAAAGTTCAACAATTAAACATGTGATGACTTTCTATAATTTTAGGATCAATATAGCCATTCAAAAATAATCAAATAAATAAAAATCAATTGGTATATCAGCAAGTTTTGCTCTTTTGATTTTCCCCTTTTGTTTCAAAATGGCACCTATCATTTTTTTACTAGTATCTTCTATTTTTTACTAGTATCTTATATTATCTCAATCTTTCCGAAAATGTCCGTGGAAATACAAAAATTCTGCTTAGCATCCTTGATCTATTATTTTCTATCTTCTTTTTTTTTTTTTTATTACCCAGGGTATTCCAGCCTTATTTTATGTTTTTCTCTGATTTCAATTTTGAAAATGGAAAAATGTATTCGTTTAGAACTTGTATTTTCTCTCTTTATTGTTTCATATTCCTGAATGTAGCTTTTTACTCTTTTGTTACTATTTCCACAAATTTCAAGATTTTGAAATATTTCTATAAAGATTTCTTTTTGAAATGGAAAATAAACAAAACAGGACTTATTACATCCAAGTATATGCTCTAATCAAAATTAATATTTGCTAATCTGTATATGTTTCATTCCATGTATTTATTTTTATTGTGTTTCATTTTGATCCTGTGCATTACTCGAGTTTTCTTGCTAGTTTCAATGAAGCTAATACAATTCTTAGACAAACACCCTTATCAGATAATTTCAATACTCTCAATAAAAGAAAGTTGCAACACAGAAAGTTATTACTCCATCAAACCACTTAACATATTGGGGTTACCAAGGGTACAACATCAATGCTGTTCATTAGATAATGCGCAAACCAAGTTTCTACTTTGTATAGACAAGAAAATTGGATAATGAATAGAAAAAATGCAACAATGATAAATATCGTAAATGAGAAGTAAAACATCAAAAGTGCATTACCTTGTTGTACAAAATAACTCCTGATGAGAGCAATATATAGATGAGAAGATACAGATAGGTTAGCAAAAGTGGCTTGTTGATCATTTTCACTACTAGTTAACTTGTCTACCCCTTTCCTGGCTAGCACTTCTCAGCAGACCGATTGTTCAAAAGTATGAGTCCTCCCTCTCATTTTTTATTAAATGTGCTGCATTTCAAGGCATTGAAACGAAGTTAAATACAACCTTGTAACCCTCCACCTTATGGTAATACTATATCAATCCATTCATGCAAATATAATGTGTTCTACTGCAAAGGTTTGTAAGGCTGCAAACAAGGAAACGATGATGAAATGAGTGAAACAGCATAGTTGTTTAATGAAGGGTCGAATTTTATCATTCCCATTCTGAAGCACTTCCATAACAAGCACCCCAAGTGGACTTCCCACATTCAAAGCATAGCACCAGCCAAGCACTGCAAACTCAGCACTAGTAAACACAAATAAACATTTATGACTTATGAATATAACTTCCTTGCAAACTCTGATGATTTTTTTAAAGAAAAAAACTAAATTCAGCTCCAGTGTACCATTTATAAAGGAATGATATGTTTTCCAGACACTTCAAAACCAGTTAAGATCTTTCCACAACTTCAGTTCTAAGTTTAATACCCAACATGTATCCAGTTCTAATCCCCATGCAGGCTGGACCTTCAAAGTCACCACTTTGTGCTCCAACCTACACAATAAGCGGCCTAGGAGCATGGTTCTAAAGAAGGCAGAAACAAAGTTGTATGGCCGGATACATACAACTCTCTCTCTCTCTCTCTCTCTCTCTCTCTCTCTCTCTCTCTCTCTCTGAGAAAGAAGAGGGTAAATCAAACCAAAATATCGGTCTAGGATCGTATATCGACCAATACATAATCTCTGTGATGGCCGATTCAATGCCCAAAATTGTTAGAAAACCACGCCTGAAAGTCAGCACTTGGGGATTCCAGTGGAGTCTGTGCCAGTAGAAAGGTATGGAGTGGTCACCCAAACCAAGGGAGATGCAAAGCTTCAACTGAAAATCCACTGCATTGATCTTGCACATATTACACCAGATGTAGAAGCTTTTCCTCCACGCTTCATGACTAGGAGATTAATCTCTGTGGTACATATGTTCGTCCATTACTCCTTTAAAACATTGTTTCTGTTGCGAGTATACAATTGTGGACTGGAGCAACATAATGGAACATAATGGGGCAATAATTTAAGGCAGCAACAATATATATATATATATATATATCCCTATTTGATTCATTGCAGTTAACCTTGATTGGTATCCGATAGCTATCCAATATCTATACTCACGATATTGCACAGCAACATCGGTCGATACACTCAGCCTCTGCCATTCTTCTTCTTCTTCTTCACTTTTCATGTTTTCCATCAGAGTAGTTAGAGCAATAGATCTAAATCCATTTTCTTACCCTTTTTCTTTTCTTTTCTTTTTTATTTGCCGTGTCGGCACTATAACTACCGCATGCTTGCCAGATCCAGTACATGAGGGATGAGAGAGGATTAGAGTAGGGGATGAGAGAAGTCGCCCGTTTTCCCCATCCCATCCGCTGAAGGGTCTGTCTGTTTGGATCTCCGGATTACCCCCTGATTGGCTAAGGCAGATAACAGAATAGGTAAATGTTAGCTTATGGCCTCTGGGTTTAGGAAAAGATCCATACGGGCACCTCCCCTCCCCTAGGTTGTTAGGTTTACAGGCGAGAGATCAGAGGAGGTAAACGAGAGAACAAGAAGAAAAAGAAAAAAATGCACCTGTCTGTTGTGGGTGAGAAAGAGGAAGCTGCACTCCTCTTCTTCTTCTTCTTCCTACTCCAAAACGTGCAAAATAGAAAGGTTTTTTTGTGTCTGAGTCGGTGGGAATGGGTATATGGAAATCGACAATGTCGAAGTTTTGTTCTCTTTTACTTTCAATGGAGACGGCTAAGCGTAGGAGAGCTCTTCCGGACAAGTTCTTGACTCGTCCCAGTACGGCGTAGGGAGGGACATCGATAGGACTGCCAAAGGGCTGGGCAGGATAAGCCGGCCTGACCCACCCTCATATACGTGGGTCGTGCTTAGATCAGGTTAAAGCCCTCGGCCTCAAGGGAGACTATAGGTGCATTTGGGATCGTGTCATTTGAATATTTTCATATTATGATATGATAAAGATGTAAAAAATATATTTGGTATGTGTAGAGTATTGTTCTTAATTTTGTTCTCGAATAAATTTCAAATTTGTATCCCGCCGGTATAAGAAAGTTAGAAAAAAAATATATTATTTTTTTAATAAACAACTTACTAGCACAATTGTTTCTTTGTTATCTCTTACTTTTTAAAGAATATTATTTAAAGATTCTAAATCCTCTCACTTATTCTAAATATAGGCTCCACATTCACATTCCCAAAGGAGGTGGCCCCACTTTATAATTCCTAGTGGTTGGTCATATGGTCACAATAAAAAAATGAGGCCCCCTATTATAATTCTATAATTGTAGGACCAAATTAAAAATCGTTTATAAAAGTAGGCATCACGTTGTAATTTTTCTAGGTGGGTCCCGTGTCTACAACCACATTGTAATGGTGGCCTCATCTTCGGATTTCTAAATGTGAGTATCACATTGTAATTTTCTAAATGTGGGTCCTCTGTTCACAATTAACAAAAAGTATGACCCCACATTTTCATGATGGCCCCATGTTCGGATTTCAAAATGTGAGTACCACATTGTAATTTTTTAAAGGTGTGTCACGTGTTCACAATTAACAAACTGTATGGCCCCACATTTTCATGATGGCCCCATATTCGGATTTCTAAATGTGGGTATTACATTATAATTTTTTAAAGGTGGGTCCCGTATTCACAATTAACAAAAAGCGTGGCCCCACATTTTCATAATCGCCCTATGTTCATATTTCTAAATGTGGGTACCACTTTGTAATTTTTTAAAAGTGGTTCCCGTGTTCACAATTAACAAAAAGTATGGCCCCACATTATAATTCCTATAAAGGTGGGCCTACATTGTAGATTTTATAAATGTGCTACCCCTATGTTCTAATTTTAAAGTTGGACACCACATTCTAATTTCTAAAGGTGGGCCATGTGTCTACAATTACAAAAAAAATGTGGCTCCACTTTGCAATTCATAAATATGGGTCACATGGTCTCGTTTACAAAATGTGGACCTACATTGTAAATCTTATGAATGTGAGCTCATATTCTAATTTCTAAAAGTGGATCCCATATTTACATTTACAAAAAAATTGTTCCACATTATAATTCCTATAAAAGTGGGCCCATATTATAAATCCAATGAATATGGGTTTCATGTTTTAATTTTTAAAGGCGGGTACCACATTGTAACTTCTACAAGTGGGTCCCATATATGATAATAATAGTACTACAAACAATAAAATGTGGGGTCCCACATTGTAAATCCCATGTTTGCTCCTTGAAGCAAAACTTTTATAATGTTACCAAACAAGTTCCATACAGCATATTTTTAATAGAGTAATTTAATATAATGTTGTCAAACAAGTTATGCAGAGTATAGATTTGGCACAACCTGATCCGAGCACAAAATTTAGAACAACATGAGAACGATGCCAAATAGGCCCTATAGTATCGGAGCCCTTGCCTTATAGTATAAAATCTGGGCTAGTTTGGCACTTTACTAACATAGTAAAAGTCAAGTAAAGCCTCCATTTTTCCAGAAAATATGTCACATCAAAAGCACTTTAATTCCAAACTCCCTCCATCTTTTAAAAAAAAAAAAACCACCTTTATCCACTAAAATACAAAAAAAACTTTACTTTCCTATACAAAAAGTCAACAATATTGCATAACAAACAACTAAAAATAAAATATCACCATAACACTTATATTTTTATTCTTTATTCAAAATCAACTTAACTTCACTTGACTCTATTAGTAGAGTTGCCAAACTGACTCTCATAGGCTACGGTCGGGCTAGGGCTGTGCCAGGCCAAATAAATGTTTTTTAATAATATTATTATATATAATAATTTTTTATACCATAATGCTAACCCTCCTTTATTTGAAGTGCAATGCAAAATTCAGACTTTTTGTACCACTTCTAAAAGAATGTACAAAATAAGTTATTTTATACTTATATAAAAATATTATTTGTGATTAAATGAAATTAGCTAATTTGACAGTATTGTGGTATGAAATTAGGATACGGAATATACTATTAAATACCTTAGCACACTAACAATAGTAACATAGTTTAATTAACATGCCCAATTTTGTTTGTCGTTTGGCTGTTAGTAAGATGGTCGTGGTTGAAGTTTTGCTGGTTGCACCATTTTTTACAAGTTTACGTACTATAAAATTTTTTATAAAGCAATAATATGGACCATCAAAATATGTTTGACAAGTCCCATTTGATTTAATCAAATTTATTTTAAATATGCATTAGACATTTTCCAAATAAATTATTTAAATGGACATTAGACTGGTATTGAATTAGCATTAACCATAACTTGTAATTCTTTGAAATATCACCATTGGATTTTATAACAAAGTAATTAAACTTCGACTATTGAAGATGACTGACGAAGATGATTTTATGAATGAGTCACAAACATTAACTCTAGATGTGAGGTCCACTTGAATGAAATAACAACAGTCATGAAAGTATGGGGATAGAAATAAATTGGCATCGATCAATGGCTAATGGTTGAAATAATTTAACCCTATTCAATGATGGTGTTGATGGCCATCCATCTAAGCTATCAAACTTGAGTAGTTTACACTAATGGAAATTAGCATGATGAACGCTAACTTGAATTCCCTTTTTTATGGAAGAATGTGTCCATGTTAGGCAAACATGAAATCAAATATACTGTTAAAAATTATAGAATCAAATATAGGTGATAATATTGTAATATATGGGGATATCCATAAAAAAGCTCCTAAGATTTGGTTATTATTCTCTGACAAAATATTAAGTCTCTATCATTAATTGCTAATAAGAGTTCTTTGTGTTTTTTTTTATAAACATCCATATATCTATCTCTCTTTTTATATATTATACATATTTTTTTATTTTATATATTAATAAACAAAGGGCCAAGCCAGGCCCCCTTGCTAAGTCAAGCGCTAGCTCGACCCTCAAAGTTGCCGGCTTTTCAAAATTAGACCATATTCTGCCCTTGGGCTTTAGGACAAAAAGCTTAGAGGGCTGAGTCGGGTTAGGCCCCCTCGTCAAAGAGAAGATTTGATAGCCCTAGATATCGACTTATATAGTCCCAATATCATAAGCACCCACCAAGACAGGATCTATAACGCCCAATTTTGATTACCGAGTTTACCACGAGGTATCCAAATTTAGTGCGTTATTTTCCGAATATACCGGTAACTTCCAAAATCATAGATTCGAAGTAAAGTCCAATTTAAAACTCTTTAACACCATATATATACACAACTTGTGTGTGTGTGTATAACAACAGTTTAGTGCGGAAGCTAATAGAAAATAGTGGAAGCAATGTATCATGTAAGCGGAAGCAGATAATGAGGTATCAGTCTCATAAACCAGATAATAGGCAGAGCACAAATCTATCTAGATCTCAATGTGGGAAATATAAGTGTGTACATATATGGATAAATGTCCCCACAGTTTCACCGCAAATGACACCAAAAAAATGCAAACAAAGAATATCACTCAATCCCCATGACAGGCTCTCCACCCTCCGGTGCAACCTCTGGGTCAATCGGGCCCCACCTATACTAGTTTGCTAACGGCGCTTTGAGGAGCGCCTCACCCTCGGGGATGGACTCGGCAATGATACCTAAGCACCAAATATGGTAGGTAAAATCCAAAGCATATGGCAACACAGTATACAAGCAACATAGTATGCATTCATCAAAAGGGAATAAAGACAACAATATTTTTAAATGAGTAACAAGGGTAAAATACTAGGCAATCGTGCATAGTGTATATCAATAAGGATCAACATAAATTAAGCATGCTAAATAACCATTTAAACTACGAGGCACATTCACACCAGCTAGCATCGCGGGATATTATGTCGCGGCCTTTCCTTACTTCCTTCGAGTTGCGGCAAGAAAATACACAGGATAATAGCCCGGCCATTACTTAATTTAACGAAGTCTGCCGGTCGCATAATGGTATCCTGTAGTGTCGTCTGATACCTCAGTGACGTATGCCACCTCTATTGCTCATCATGATGGCTACTATATAAAATTAGCTCTTACCGAGGGCGATCGGTGCCAAGGCTAAGCTCATATCAACCGAGTAAATGTTTTATGCCGATTCACAAGGAACCATACAATAGGTCAGTGCTTGGCTACGCTAGCATTGCATGAGCAAGGCCATCACATGTCCATACTAGGTCCAGTATCACAATCAAGTCCATAACATAGTCCATGATCCATATTCATTGTTCATTTCCATATCCATGATCCATCATCCTGATCATCATTCATTTCCATAGCATTCCTTTCCATAGTCATAACCAGCAATATTAATTCATTTCATTACTTGTCCATAAAATGGGTCCCTAATACAATAACACACATCTATAAATTGGTCACCAATACAATAACACATACATCTACTCCAAGGTCATCTCATCCATTCATTCCTTAGGCAATAGAATAGCCCGCCTAGCCACAAACACGGGTAAAGTGTTCTCCAACCATATACCGGGTCACTTACAGGAAACCTTGGTAAAGGTCCTCCATTTTTCATTCATTAATTAGGTATAGCAATGAAAAAGATAAGAGTGAACAGTAAATAAAAGTACATCTAACCATATACATCCATGTCAATCAAAGGAAGGCAATAGAAAAGGTCCACCTAAGTCAATGCCACACATTCAGGTCCAAGGTTCCACTTCACCCAATTCCATTATTAAAGAAAGTTTCAGATGCCAAGAGGAGGATATTTGGTGCTCTGAAGTTACGGGTATCTCAAACCACTTCTAAGGACCAAATTAGATTCCATTTATATCCCTAGGCCCTACTTTGGGTGGCCACATGAGTCAAGGTCTAGCCCAAACCTTGACTCATGTTTGGCACATATAGGGCTCCACATGGAAGGTCAATGGGGCCCTCAATAGATCAAATCACATAATCACTAGAACCCGGTTCAATTCGCAATGTGGTCGGTCGACATCATGCATAGTAGGTTGATCGGCTACACTGGACAGTCAACAATCTAATTGTCAGGTTTGTCCCAGGTTGCAGTGTGCCTAGTCGACATCATGCAAGGCAGGTCAACTGAGTACACTGGAGTTCCAAAAACACAAGCTCGGTAGTAGGTTGCAAGTATGGGGATTTGGTAGTGTGGCCGGTCGACATCCTGCATGAGCGGTCAACCGGCTACACAGATCCACATGGGAACTGGTCTGTCAGTGGGTCTCAGTTATTTAGTGTACCCCAATCAACATCTTGCAGGGTTAGTCGACCGGCTGCACTGAATTTCCAAAAAAATTTGACAAACCTGTCCTTAGTTAAATTTGGAGTTCGCAGTGTCCCCGGTCGACATCCTACATGGGCGGTCAATCAGGTACATACGAATTTTTGATTTTCCAGAATTCTACAATTTTTCAATTTCATCCAATTTTCCATCAAATTCCTTCAATTTCATCTCAAATCCATCCAAAATCACCACAACACATAAAATCCCCTCAATACATCATAATTTCATCATCCATGGGCCATTGATCTTCTAAATGGAATATCCCATCCATCAATGACCAAAATCCACAAAAAACAAGACTTAAAAAGAGATCTAAATATCAAGACATTCATGGAATATAATTGATAGAATTCAAGAAAGAAAACATTAATTTTATACTAAATGAGTATGTTGTACTTGCTTTTGGTCTTCAATTGAGGTTTCTAAGCTTGATCTTCAAGATCCAAGCTCCAGTTATCTAATTCAAGCCTCTAAGCTCTCTAATTCCCTAAAACAGCCCAAAAAAACACAAATTTATCAAGATCTACAGCTTATACACCCAAATTCCAAGGGAAAAATGCACAAGCGAAATGAATTCTAAGAGAAGAAGGAGATTTACAAGGAAATTGAGTTAGGAAGGGAAGTTTACCTTGTCTTTTGGAGGAGAAGTAGATATAGGAAAGGAAAGGTGAATTCCAAATTGGAAATGACAGTAGATTGGAGAGATCCTTGCTTTCTTGATGTAGGAAACCCTAAATATAGGAATTCTTTGATGGAGGGAAAATGCTTTTTGGAGGAAAATGGAAGAGGAGAGGGAAGAAGATAGAGGAATGGGGGGAAATGAAATAGAGATTAGATTGGCGTGGGATATGGGATGAGTTCATCTATATGGAGTTTGGTTGATGGGAAATGTCTAAAAAACCCTTTTTGGTTAGCTATGGTTTAGGAAAAGTATATGGGTATTTAGGGTATTTTATGTTTTAAATGCAATTTCTCCATAAGAAACCATCATAAAATCTATATATTACATCTAGGGGCCTTTAGCTAACTAATTAACTCTAAAAAGTCCATCTATCACTCTAAGAACTCTAGAAATCCCAAAAAAAAGTTTAATTCCTATAAAATAGGCCTAATTCATATGAAAAGACTAATCTACCCTTGCTAACCCCTATTAATTAGCATAAATATATATAATTAAATATGATTAGCATATAATTAGGCTAGTAAAAGGGCGGGGTCTCACTGGGTGGATTGGCGGCCTTGTGGAAATTAGATTTTGCCTTTTCCCATAATAATGATAATGAGTTTTTTATATACATCCCTAATGTTTTAGTATTTACAAATAGGCCCATGTAGTCTTAGTATTTGGAATTAGACCCCTTTTTTTTTATATTTAATACACCACATGTCCCCGAGATAAATAGCTTTTCAACCGCCATAAGTTTTTAGAGCTATCTGTATAATTTCAAAATCTTGGTCTTATTTTCCTTTAAGCTTGTAACATTAATGGTTATTATAGCAGAATAAATCAATTTTCATGAAACCACAATGACAATCAATGCATGCCCTTATAATTAGTTACAATTGATCCAATCCATATACGACCCACCACTATATTGATGAAAGTTTCAAAATACATGATTGTGCTTCATATCCACAGAGAGAGAAATCATTGGGACCGGAAAAAAATACTTATAATTGGTTATAATTGATCGGATCCATGCACAACCTACTGTTATATTGATGAAAGTATCAAAATACATTGATTAGGTTTCACATGCACGAAAGAGTTATTGAGAGAGAGAAAGCATTAGGACCAGAAGAAAATAATAAGATTTATATAAATAATGACATACTCATTTTATTTAATGGATGCACGGGTAAATCTGTCATTTTTATAACAATTCAATATAAACCTCACAGTGGTTGTTAATTTTCATAATTTTGGAGGTATAGAAGGTATTAAAATAAAAAACAAGAAGCCTATTTACAAATACTAAAACCACATCAGCCTCATTTATAAAAAGTTGCTAATGCCACATCCCAAGCTTCTCTGTGCACATCCCTTCTCTCAAAACACCCCAAGTGAAAAAAAAATCTCAAAATCTCTCTCCACACACCCCTTATTCCCAAAATACCCCTCTGTCCACCCTCATTTTCTCAATTCACTCCTCTTCTTCCCCTCTCCATCTCCCCTCCGCCCTCCTCTTTTTCTCTCTCCATGTTGCTGCCCTCCCTCCCTTTTTGTAGCTCTCTCATTGTTTGTTTTCCTCTCCATCTCCCTCTCTTTCTCCCTCTCCGTGCCCAACGCCCTCTCTCCCTCTTCCTAGCTCCCCCTCCCCCTCCCCCTCCGGCGGTGCGACCAAAGGAGTCAATAGTGACTTAGTCTGCGCGACCTACACTGAGTTCAACCCAGGTCATTTGTCATCATGGAGAATACATAAGTGTTTTTCAAATTTAATATTATGGGAGCTGCTACCTGCACACTGTAAATGTCTCTTCACACACTGCAATAAACGGAGACTAAAATAACCACCTGTAAATTTACCAAAAAAGACCCCAGCAAGAAGTATTAGCCCCTCCCATCTGCTTTCTACACTCCCATGTTTTCCCTCCATTACATACATTGAAAGACTTCTCTCCCTGAACGACGGCAATCTCCATCTCATTGTAACAGTAATCTAGTTTCAAGTCATAAAGCATCATTTCCTTCTCATCTCACTCCCATTGCTATTCCCTCTCCTTCATCTTCTCTCAATGTTTTAATCTTCAACTTCTATTTTACTTCATCTCATTAATCTCGATTTCATTCAAAGTTGTAATAAATTGAGCTAACATTCTTAAGCAATGGACAAGCCAAAGGACAAGCAAACGATGGTTCCCCCCCATTCTAGCAATGATGAGGTAAGCATATTCATCATGATTTGTTGAATTATTTTGAGATGGACCGTTCAATCCTGTATATCCGTTCAGTAGTATTTTGGACGGCATTTTAGTATCGAACAATTCACCATTGAATGATACTATAATATCGTGCAAAAAAATAGAATTCGGCCATTTATGACCGAACAAAACCAACGAATGTCGTTGTATTTGGCCGAACAATTTGATTTTATTCGGATATTTAGAGTCATGCAATGGTATCATTTACATACTCTAACAAATTTGGTTCCATGGCAGTGGAATGCTCCTATTGAATGCGGCAAGGTTGGTTCGGAATGTGTGGTGGACTATAGCAATGAGTTTGTTACCCAATAGGTAATAAATGCAGATGAATCATTTGATATTTAAATTGATGTTGTCACTTGATTCAATCTAATATTGTTTGGTTATGTGCAGATATTCATAAGCCGAGAAGCCTTAATTAAGTGGGCTCGTGATGTTGTGAGGAAAAACGGTTTTATTATTGTGATTAAGACATCAGCAGCGCCCAACAATAGAAATAAAAAACCAAGACTGACCCTTGGGTGTGAGAGGAGTGAGTCTTACAGAGACACGAGGATAACTAAAGATGGGACTGTAGGGAATACATTGAAGCTAACTTGTTTGAAGAAATGTGGATGCCCATTCACGTTACAAGGCAAAGTGGTGGGCTTAAATGATGAATGGATGTTGCATGTAGTATGTGGTGTGCATAATCATCCAGCTGTAGATTTCCTAGAAGGGCACTCATCTGTAGGGAAATTAACAGAGAAGGAAACTTCATTGCTGGTAGACATGTCCAAGAATATGGTTCGGCCAAAGGATATATTGGTCACATTGAAACATAAATGTGAGTTAAATGTAAGCACAATGAAGACCATTAATAATGCACGTCATAGGCATAAAGTTGCAGAGAGGGCTGGACGGAGTCAGATGCAACAACTGTTTGCACAACTGGCAAAGCATAACTACATTGAGTGGCATAGAAATTGTCCCGAAATAGATATTGTCATTGACTTGTTCTTCACACACCCTACCAACTTAGACTTATTGCATGTATTTCCTCATGTGTTGATGCTGGATTGCATTTACAAGACCAATGAGGATCGTGTACCCTTATTGGAGATTGTTGGGGTGACATCCACAGAGAAGACTTTTTCTGTATGCATTGTATATCTCCAGAATGAATGCGAAGATAGGTGGATGATGATGCCGTATATGGGTCATCTTATTTCATCGCACTATAACGTTGTCCTATACCACCTGTCAGCAGAACAATGCTTAACTTTTCTTCCTCTTCGATCGGTGACTATTCCTACTGCTGCGAGGAGGGATATCGTAATCGATTTTGTCAATCAGAATCACTTCATTGAGGTGATAATAGTATATGCGTTAATGTGCGGTTGTGACTCATTTGATTCTGTATTGACTCCAAGTCTTTGTCCTGTGTAGGTTTTCTTCGTTCAAGGTCATCCAATTCCACCCATTGCTACTAATTGGCGGCGTCGCCATCACCCTTGTGTAGATGGTTGGGATACAGCTTATCAATCCCATATACAACTATTCAGAGAAATTATCAGTCCATCAGTTGCCACATCCAAAATGATAAAGTTGGAATGATTGTTTTATTTTCTAAGGATGTAGACGAATGTAATCCTTTTTATTTACAATGAAATTGAGACTTGTTACTTTTTCACTTGTATTGTTATAAAGCATGTTCCGTATATTTTAATGATGGGCCTGATGAAACTTTGCTTTCATATATGATGGGACTTACTACTGACTGCACGGTCCTGAGACTCCGGGGAATCTTTAATTGCACGGCCCTGCATAACCGAATAATATCAATTTGTTCGGTTTCATTTAACTGAACATAAGCCATATGTACGGCGCATTGACTCCGGACAGGCTTCCTATATTCGGCCCTGAGACTCCGGACAAGCTTCCTATATTCTGCCCTGAGACACTGGACATAACTGGGAGAGGATGAAAATTAATCCTAGAAAGAAAAAAACTTCAGAATCCAATGCGAAGCCATACATTAAATTGTACCCGATCAGACAACCATATATAATGATAAGACAACCATATAAAGATAAAACACAAATATAAAGATATACATAACTTTTAATCCAATAAGTGAATGAATATACTTGGAACCGTGCTTGGTACCCAAAAACCATAAGAGGTTACATCATTTCAATACAGAAGAAAAGATAATTGGATGAAAAAAAACTAGACTCCACATCTCCCCCAGTAACTATATGTACGTGTCTCGCTACGAGGTGGTCTTTGACAAAGATCTTCAGGATCAGTTCCATCTAGCGACCTGTTCACATCCTCTAGGGCAACGTACAACGCATCAAGATCTCGGGCACTCAGACTATGCCCCCTCCTTAGAATCGGCTGAATAATACTTTGAGCATTCACGATGCACTGTTCATTGATCATATAATTTACGAATTAGTAATACTCATTTAGATTCATGCATAATATATACAACAGAAGTGCTTAGGCATCATACCAGTCGGGGATATATAGAAGAACGACCCTGAGAATCTTGAACACGTGGATTATACGTGAAGCGATGTTTAGGGTTCTGAATGATCGGGTGTGACACTCATGTGAACCATTCCATATAATTGGGTGCGCAGTTCCACGGATGCGACACTGGCACACCACGCTCCATCGGAGACAACGGGTGGTTATGCCATCCCTCCCATATTTGGTCTAGTAACGGTATGCAATCCGATACTGATTTGCGGTGGCACCCATCGTGGCACACTGTGGAGCTAGTGGAGTGGGATGAATGGGCTGGACCCTACCAAGCTGCCTAAGCACCCGATCAGGATGCTATAGTTCAACGATGTCTATGCATTTAAGACAGCTAGTGTAATAAGCCACCTCGTGAAATGGGTGATTTGCCCTGTGCTCTCGATAGGGGTCCCACACTACCTACAGGCAAACAACAAATGCATTATTTTAAGGTATGTGACTCATATACTCATTTTTTATGCTATAAATTGTAAGACCTTACCTCATGGGCTTGAAGATCGTCAAGTGCCTCTCGTAATGACTGCAGGTTGGACATACAGTCCCCAAACTCTCTACGTGGCACCCAACGATGCACCTGAAGTAGATTTTCTATGTAGGCACGGTTGGGATTCGGCCTACATATGGGGAAATGCTCGTATATCCATGCCTCTAGAAGAGTCAGATACCCCACAATCTTACTAACGCTGGTTCGGGTCGCAAATCCCAATTGTTGGTATAGGTATGCCAGCGCACCAGCACCCCAAGCATATGTGCGTGCCTCATCAAAGTTCATTAACACTCTTAGGTAAATCACTGGGACCCTAGTGCCACTCTTGTATGTGAAGAGTGTATAACCCAAGATATACAATAGGTATGCTCTAGCGGCATGTTTAATGTGCTATTATGGATCTGCATTGGTTATGGCTCCAAATAGGTCCCTGAGTCACTCCAGTCTAACTGACAAGCCCTGCACAGCTACTAACTTTTCGTGTGCCTGTTGGGATGTGACCCCAAGACCATGCTCTACAAGAACCAAGGTTAACTCAAATGACAGTTACTTGACAGATACAGATTTTCCAGTCACCGGTATCCCAAGAATGGTGCCTACGTCATAAAGAGTAATATTCATTTCACCGAAAGGCATGTGGAATGTGTTTGTCTTTGGTTGTCATCTTTCTACAAAATCTGACACCATGTTCCTGTTGATGAAACGATAGGATGTCGCCACAAGTGGAGCCAACCCTGAATGGCCAATGAGTCCACTAAACACTGTATTCTGCCTTCCTTTTACATTCCATGCCCATTCACTGATTTTTTGGGCATGGCTTAGGCATTTAAGTGGCGGTCTCTCTTGCAAAAAGGAATAAAAAAAAATAGTGAAAGTATATAATAAATAGTTACAACACGTTAATGCAAATTAATCACAAACCTGTTGCTGCCAAATACTTGTAGCAATATGCATCCGGAAGCTGTGTAGCAGCGACAGACTTATGGGCCCCCTAGGAATTTCTCCAATCCTTACCTGAATAGCTTCTGAAGTTCGTTGCCGGAGGCCTGCCTATTCATAGACTTCTGGTTGTTCTTCGGCTTTTTCTTGGATTACTTCTTCTGGGTCGATTGCATCCTCGGCCTCATCAGAAGGATCATCAACGACAAACCTTTGACGTAGTCTCCTGTTTGACGTTGTGGGTCGAATCCTAGAGGTACTGGGCACATCCATGTCTGAAAAAAAACAAAAGAAAATTAGGCAAAAATCACTACAGAAAATTAGACATTGAACTGTTCAGCACTGAGTCACAGCATTCTAGAACATTGTTCGACCCTGATTAACCGTGTGGATAATGTTCGCTCGGCATTACCGCACCATGATACTGTGATTCATTCGGTTATATATGGCCATCTAAATCCTATATGTCCGAACTAATGATGCCGCAAAGTTACGAAGTTTACGGTACATTTAGGCCAAATAGGTTCTTTGTATTTGGATCATCAATGCCAAACAGTGTCGAAAAATGGAAAAAAGAAGTGCGACAATGGCTGGAGATGGGAGAGAGAGATGCAATGAAGGCAAGGAAAAAAAAATCAAGAAACCATTTTATGGAGGAACTTAAACGAACACTACGGGCATTTCTAAGCAAGCTTGAAGACTAAAATCACACTCACCCGTGTATGGAACAATAATGCATATTGAAGATGAAGACAGCACAGAGAGCACACGGATTGAAGATGAAGAGGGCACAGAGAACACGAGATCGAAATGGTCTTTGTTGGGGGAGCTCGTCGTGGGAAGAGGTGCAGTGGAATCGTCGAGGAGTCACTGGAATGGGAGGGAAGAAGGAGTTGAAATGCAAAGTGTAGTGAGAAATCACAAGGAGTCCAGTGAACGAGCATTTTAGGGAAAATGCAGAGTGTAGATAGAAAAAAATGGAATATTTTACACTCAAGCACTGTGTAATGAGTTGCAGCGTGTGGAGAGACATTTGCAGTGTGCAGATAGCAGCTCCCTATTATTATTAGGAAAACATGTAAGTTTTTATTTTAAATTAATAATTTGTATTAAATGAATAAACCCAAACCCTACAATTAATTAAAATGATATATAGATAGGAATATTCCTCCATGCCTTGTAAATCAAGATGTATTGAGAGTCCGGATCTCCTATTTTTACAAAAGAATAAGATGTTGCTTCATCCCATCCACATTTCCGGCTATCTAAAATCTCACGTGAGATAATACATCCTTCCAATTATTTTTTTTAGCATGAAAAAAAAGAAAAAAAAGAACATAATTTGGAAATGTGAATCGGATGAAACGGCATCTCCAGAAGGGAGGGATCCGGACTCAACTCATTGATCAGCTAACACGCGTGAATGGTACTGGCCGGACGAGTTGAGGCCATATCCCGGTGAATGATGCGCAGGAGATTCATCTATGCCAAGTGCCCCTGCCCTACCACAAACGTGCTGCCCCACACCAACTGTGGTATTTGAGTGGGCGAGGGAAGCTCGCAAACAGGAAAAAGAGTGAAAGATCTGGATTCGTTCTGGATTCACGTGGTACTCAGGCGGGGGCGGAGGACAACAAATTTGGCGAAGGCGGAAGAAGACTCAGAAAGAAAGAAAAGAACTGAGGAAACAAATAAAAGAAAAGAAAGCAAGCGGAAGCCTACACGTACACGCCTCTCCTTTTGGCTTCTTCCTTCTTCCACTTCCCCATTGAGTGAGTACGAGTTCCGTCTTGGCATTTATTTTCCCATGTTTCTATCTTTCTAACTGAGACAGGCTTAGTAGATATACACATATATGTGCATCGGAACCATATGAATTTTTTTTTTTAATCCCCGCTCTGCTTGCCTAACTGCCTTCTTAGATTTGGATTTAATTTAGGGGCTGAGCTGAGGTGAGTGGAGTAGATTTTTAATATTTTTATTTCTCGATTTCCTCCCAGAGCCAGAGCCGAGAGCCGAGAGCCTGTAGCAGTTTGCCGTTGTCGTTGTTGTCTTGTTTGCCGGGAAGGGGGTGAGGCGAGACTGAGAGAGAGAGAGACAGGGGGGCATCGGCATATATTCTATACTACTACTAGTATGGAATCCCTGCCGTCCGTGTCTTCTTCGATGTCGATCGTGCTCCCTTCCAACAACAGCCCTCTCCTCCTCCTCCGAATGAAGACGCATCAGCGGTCCCAGCTGAGGTGGTGGCGCCCTAGAATCTCGGTCTATCCCTTATCCGCAGCCGCTCTCTTCATCGAGCCCTCCTCCTCCTCCTCCTCCTCCTCCTCTTCCTCGAATGGAAGTGCAAGTCGGAGGAGGCTGCGGAGAGAAACCTCTACCTTGTGCAGGGCCTGCGGCGGCGGATCGGCGAGAGAAGAAGATGCTGAGGAGGAGGATGATTTGGAGAGGGCACTCCACATGGACGGAAGGATCCCTCGCAGCAGTGACCAGTTCGTTAAGAAGGTATCTTCCCGTGCCTACGACATGCGCCGCCATCTCCAGCAGTCCATGGATTGCAGCAGCTATGACGGTACTTTCCTTTCATCTTCCTCCTCTTCCTCTTCTTCTCGCTTCGATAGCTTGCGGGCCAATCAATTGGTTGAATCGACACTAGTCATTGATTTAGGACAACCTCCACAAACAGAGTTAAATCGGATTCCATTGTTGTAATCTAATGCATCTACTAGCCAGAAATCCATGTTTTAGAATTCTAATCATTCATTCAATGACTAACCATGCCAGTACTATCCGAAAGGCATACTAGTACTACCCGTTGACAATTTTTTTTCTTCTTCTTCCTCTCTCCTACCTCCTGGACATGGTTATATGGTTCCTTATGGCACCTAATCATTTTGCTTTTTAGCTTCCCTTTCTTCTTGATTGTACCATTTACTTTCAACTTTTGCAGTGCAAGTGTGGAATTCTCTAAATTGTTCAACATTCTCAAGTATTCCATTCAAACGTACCATGCTCATCATCCTCACTAGCGTGGAAATGCAGACTATGTACTTTTGAATAATTTGCAATTTGATTCTCTCAGTAGTTTGTTTGACTGACATATGTATTCAGCATCTTTTGTGAATTACATTGTTTTCATTTGGGATCTCATAGTTGTGCTTTTGTTCATAGCATGTGTACTCTTATCAGTCCATTATTCTTCTCTTATTACCTTACTCGATAATGCCTTTGTTTTAAACAAATGTTATAAACAGAGGTCCATCACTTATGCGGTTACTAACATCTAAGCTTTGGCAACGTCATTTAGGGCTTGATGTCAGTGGATTTTCTTCCGGTGGGGGCAAGCAATAATTAACTAAAAGCTGCACTACCAATTTTTTTTTAGAGGGGATCAATAATATTTTTATGTTTATTATTTTTTTGCTTATCGTTTTAAAATTTATTTACTTATTTCATAGTTTTTTTTATAAATAATATCCGAAGAAAGAAGGTCCTATTTGAAAATAGCTAGACACTTTTAAAGGCATAGTTTCCCAAAAACTTTAAGAATCGTTAAAATTCAAAAGTAATATGGCTCACCATAACGAGTTCAACCCGCTTGAAACAATCATTTTCTCATTTAGGACTAAGAATTGTATCTCACTCGAGTTAAAATAAGGCCCATGTCGGATTTATCACCTGAAAACAGTTCCATCCATAATTAACTAATAAATTGATTGGTTAGTTATGATCGTTTAATGTGCTACAATGCTTGTTATAGACGTGAATGATTGAAATCCATTGATCGACTACTTTTAATATTTTGATGGGCCATGATCCCTGCGATATCATAGATGATTGAGAGCATACCATTAATAGCCATTTACCAATGTTATAAAAAGATGAATAATCAATGCGTAATATCCATGCTACTCATAATAAATGATGCGCCCTTAAGCTCTTTCCCCAGCATTTCCTACAATTGGAGTTAGCCCTATCATAAGATTGAGTATATGATAATTTTAATCATATGCATAATAGGGTGACCAACTCCTATTTGAGTAAAATTTGTAACACCTTGGATTTTTGTTGAGATTATCTCGCTAGCCCTTAATTTAATTGCCACAAAATTTAGTGATCCTTCAACCATAGATTTTTTTATTATTCAATCGTGGATAAGGCTTTGAAACTCAATATAAAGAAGAAGCCAAGATGGACAAATCTATTTTTCAACAAAAGGTTTCTTCAAAATTGCCATGAAGGATAAATGTTCGAGAGAGAAAGGGGGAATAAAAGATTTAGTTATTGATTGTAACTTGAAACCTCTTTTAAAAATTTGGAGAATGATTTACGTACTCTTTTTCAACCAAATAAAAGACAGAAGTATCCTCAAGCCTTTTTTAAATTCTCTCATATTGTAAATGAAAAAGTATATGAGTGGGGGCACAATTGTAAGGGACCATGAAAATTTTGAAACCACTCTCATGACTTGAAAGGACCATCAAAAGTTGAGTGGGGGCAATTGTCCCCACTCGACCCCCACTCCCTCCGCCCTTGCTTGATGTATATATATTTATATTAACAGTAGCCACACTAATGATGATCGACAACACTTGATTTGGACCTACAGACCATACCAATACAAACTATATCCAACTAGAAAATAAATCTCATTCATCAAAGCTTGTCAAATTGAGTAACAAATTGGGGAACTAGAAAATCAACTAAATTGGACCAACACGAATGAATTGGCAGACTGTGACAGGTGCCTAATTACAAACTGCAAACTGGAATACGAATTACACAAATTGCAACCAAGGTAACTATGGTGCTGATCCATCATCTTAATGTTGAGTTGGTCCCAACTCCCAAGTCCCAACTACTGTTTGCGCAGTTATAGTTCACCTACACTGCTGTGTTCAATTCTTACTAATTTATGATTTCCTGGTGAAGGATTATTCTTTATAATATTTTCTCCTTGTTCAGTATTGGAGACCAATCCTTGGAGAGAAGCTTCAAAACCAGTTTATGTGCTGACTCAAAGGGAAAATCAGTTATGCACCATGAAAACACGGAGAAGTCGCAGGTCCTTTTTTCTTTAAAATGACACTGCATACTTGACGTTTTCAATGGAACACCCAACTTTCTAGTTTGTTAATCTAGCAGCATGTATGTAATAATACAACAACACTTCCTCCCCATGCAGATGTGACTAGAAAGAATGGCTGTTTCTATAAAAACCCATGCATTCAGTTTTAGGTGGGCAGAAGCTATTATGGAGAAAGCTAAGTTGTCTATTTTCTTCAGGGAAGTGGAAAGAGAACTTGGGCTGCTGTTTTCTAAAGGTGGAACATGGAGATCTGAGATTGGAAATAAGTCTAAGCAGTCAAGAAGCGGCACAAATTTTCGTATGCTTGTTGAAGATGTCAGGGAAGGAGTTCTTGTAAGTATTTTTCTGCTTTATTGCCCGTATGGATACCCCCATATTTAAATATTTATGGATTTAAATACTGTCACATTATATTACTACAAAAGAGAATACTTTAATATATATTTTTTGAATGGTTACTTTCATTAAAAGAAGCAAGCACTGCAAGAGCTGTACACTGACAAGCTGAAATAGGAAAACAGAGGAAAGAAAAAGTTCCCTAAGAGAAACAGCAAAAGCCCTGGAAAGAGGAGGCCAATTCCTTCCAATGCAACATAATATGTTCCATAGAGTATCCTTTAAAAGACGGGCTTATGGATACCCAAAGAGCAACTAAAAACTTAGTTTTCTCCACCAAGCAGTTGACAGTGGTTGCGACCCCTTCAAAGCACCTTGAGTTTCTTTCCTTCCATATTGTCCACAAGACCGCAATAAATGCCAATCTCCATAGCTCCTTACCTCTAGGAACCCCTATGGGAGGCTTCCATTCCTGGAAAGCTCTAGAAGGGTTTTAGGAAATACCCTCAAACCATCCAACCACCGACCTCCAAATAGCCTGGGCAGTTTTGCAATGCAACATAAGGTGGTCCACAAATTCCTCTTCTCTTAAGCACATTTGGCATCCGTTTACCACAATCCTCCCCCTCCTCCTTAAGTTATCCATAGTAAGAATTCTTTTTCTGAGAGCTAGCCACCGGAAGATAACAACCCTTGGCGGAGCCTTCAACTTCCATAAACTACACACATCACTCCTCTCCCGCAGTTTGATAGATAATGCCGAAAAGAAAGAGGAAACTAAGAATAATCCATCTTTAGAGGCAGACCACATCCTAGCATCCTCCCCTCTATCTCGAATGTGCACCCCTTTTAGGAGGTTGAGAAGTGAAATTAGTTGATCTACTTCACGCTCCTTCAAATTCCTTCTTAAAATGGGGCTCCAGACCAGCTGACCACCAACTCTTGTCATATAAGAAATATCCAAAGCCTCCTTATCCACAACACACTTGAACAGATCCGAAAACTGAGCACCAAGAGTCCTGTCATCAACCTACCGGTCCTTCCAAAAAGGAATCTTCTCCCCCGATCCGACCTTGCCATAAAAAGCTATTTTACTAATAGGATACCTCTCCATATTGCAGACGCCATATTAGGGGGATCCTTATCCCCCCATCCATTTCTCTGTAGACTGTATTTCCCATCCAACACCTGTCTCCATAGGCCATCCGTCCCATCTCCTATCCTCCACAGCCCAGAAGGGCTTGATTCATTTGCTTCAGGGGCCTAATTCACAAGCCCCCTTCTTCCTTCGGTCTGCAAATCGAACCCCAATCCACGAAGTGATACTTCCTTAGAGGGCTATTTCCATACCACAAGTATTCTCCTTGCAACCTTTCTATTCTCTTGATTACAGAGGCCAGGCATTTGAAAAGGGAGAAGTAATATACTTGCAAATTCGACAGAGCTAACCTTATAAGGGTAACCCTTTCTCCGATGGACATGTAGTTAGCTTTCCAGGCAGACAACTTTCTCCCAACCCTCTCCACTACCAGGCCCCACATAGACTTATTAACCGATCCCAAGCACAAGGGTAGCCCCAAATACGAAGCTGGTAGGGCTTCCACTCTACAACCTTGGATATCCGCATATTTGTGAAGCATAGATTCCTCAACTCTTATCCCAATTAGCTCACTTTTAAAGAAGTTGACTTTAAGGCCTGATACAACTTCAATGCAGAGAGGAGTGGCTTTGACGTCTCTAATCTGGTCTTCGTTTGCTCCATAGAAGATGAGGGTGTCGTTTGCAAACTGCAAATGGTTAATTGTGGGGGTATTGCTTGCCACTTTAAAACCTTCAATAATCCCGCATCCACAGCTCCTTTTATCATTCTCCCCAAAGCTTCTGCCACTATTAGGAAAAGGATGGGGGACAGGGGGTCCCCTTGTCTGAGCCCTCTTCCTACTTGAAAGTCTCCCTTTGGAAACCCATTTATCATAATAGAAATCCAGGCTGAAGAGACATACTCCTAGATCCACTTCCTCCACCTTACCCCAAACCCCATTCTTCCAAGCATATATTGAAGAAACTTCCGGTTCACTCTATCATAGGCCCTTTTCAAGTGTAAGTTGCAACTATGGCTTGGAATCCGCTCCCCGTACCTTGAATGCACACACTCATTAGCTACAAGGATATCATCTAAGATCTGCCTCCCTTTGACAAAAGCTCCTTGCTCATTAGAAATAATATGTGGCAAAATATTTAGGATTCTCCCTACTAGGGTTTTCGCTAGAATTTTGTAGATGCTTCCTAGTAGGCTAATGGGTCTATACTCTGTAGTCCTTGGTACCAATTTCTCCTGACTTTTTGGGGACAAGCACAATAAAAGAAGCACCCATGCCTTTAGAGAGCTTTCCCCTCTGATGGACCTCCTCCATGAAGGCTAGAATATCCTTCTTCATCATTCCACAAAAACGTTGAAAGAAGGCCATCGGAAACCCATCCAGACCTGGTGCCTTATCCCCTGCGAGATCGAAGACCGCCTGTCCAACTTCTTCCTCTTCAAACTCCCTTTCCAACCATTGGGCTGACTGGGCGCCCCAATGACATCGAAACCTATATTGTCCAAGGAGGGTCTCTCCCAACCCTCATTAGAATAAAGAGAGGCGAAGTAGTGTTGTATATGATTTATAATCTCCTTTTTCTCCTCCGGCCTCCTTTGCCCATCCATAATGGATTAGATCCAATTTGCCCTTCTTCTCGATGATGCCATCCCATGGAAGAATCTCGTGTTTTTATCCCCATACTTCAACTAATTGCATCTAGACCTCTGTCTCCACTTTATCTCACAGCTTCCTGTGATACTCTTCTTTAAGATCTAACCTCCTCTTAACCTCTTCAAGGGATAATTGGACTCTTTACTCCTTGTCTAGCTCCTGGGTTTCTGCTAGGATCTTAGACTTTTGAGTCCTTACTTCCCCAAAGTTCTCCTTGACCCACTCCTTCATTTTGTTCTTAAGCAGCTTCAGTTTAGCAGCGAGCCAGTAACCAGCCAGCCCTCCACTTTAATCTCCTCCCATCACCCTTGTATCAATCCAGGAAAATCTTTTTCCTCCAGCCACATTAATTCAAAACGGAAAGGGGTGGGTCCCCACCTTTCACACTCCGAGTCCAGCAAAATGGGGCAGTGATCAAAAGCAGGCTTTGGCAAGGCTAGTTGAAGAACCTCTGGGTAAATATCCAGCCATTCTGTGGAGACCAGAAACCCATACAATCTGGCCATAGCCGGGTTGTCCCGATTATTTGACCATGGACAAGAAGCTCCACCAAGATACAAGTCCACCAATGAATGGGAGTTAATCCATTCTGAGAACTGTCTCATTTCCTTTGTACTTTTGCCGCCTCCCAATCTCTCACTAGGGAATCTTGCGATGTTTCAGTCCCCACCAATGCACCATGGCCCATTCACTCTCCCCCTAATCATATTCAACTCGTTCCAAAAATCCCATTCTCCTTTGATGATCAACCGGACCATAAATGGATGTAAGAAGCCATTTTGAATTATTCTATAGATCCTCTACCAAGACTGAAAGTGAGAAGGCATCTTTTCAGCTATTTAACATCGAGATTGACCAAGTATCCCACATCAACAATAACCTACCAGCTGCTCCTATAGCGTCAACAACCACGCACTTAATATTTCTCCCTCCCCATATCTCCTTCATTTGCCTATCAGACGTGCATTTAAGCTTTGACTCCTGCAGCATAGCAATTTGAATCTTATGGCTTCTAATCACCTCTTTGACCACCAGCCTTCGAGAGGCTCCCCCCAAGACCCCGAACATTCCATGAGAGAACCTTCATTTAGGAACTTGATGTTCCCCCTGTTTTTTCCTCCCATCCTTGTTAGAACTCTTGCCCCACTTTCTCCTTAACGTTAGCTCTATCATAGTTTATAGAGCAGCACAACCCATTGAGCTCTCTCTTCCCTTTCCTCTTTGACATTTTGTCCCTGTTGTCTGCCTGTTTCTGCTTCTCCCTATTCTGAGCATATTCCACCAACGGATCCCATCCTCCTCTTCCCTCATCTGTGGTCATACCAATAGCCTTGGCACAATTGACCACCCTAAATGGCAACCAGTGCTCCTTGCCCTCTACTGATTCCACAGAGGACCCCTCGCTCTGTTTTGTTGATAGCTCCCCTTCCCCCATTACCCCACTTACCAGACACCTATCTTGAAATTTCTCTATGGCGTCGTCTCTGTCAGGAGTATTTAGAGAGAGTTGCTCCTCATTCCTGGCCTGATTGACTGATGTCATCCTCGACCAGCGATCCTAAGGAGGAGCAGAGCCAGTACACCCCCTCGCCGGAAGAGTTGGGCAGTCTTTTCGCCTCTTCTGAACAGAGATCCAGCCCTGTGAATACTTAGGAGGAGGTTGAACTGTGCTTCTACAGTAATCTCCCTTCCCACTGCGCTCATGAGATGAGCGACGATCGTCCGTCATACCCCCTTCGTTGCTGTCTGGACCACCTCCCAGTGTTGCATGTGCTCGATTGGAGAGATGGGCTGCCTTCCCACCTGAAGGATCCCCTTCCAGTGAGCATTTGACGACCTCAGCCATGGCCATCAGGCTCACTGCCGTTCATCGGCTGAGGCTTCCAGAGAAGAAGCTCCCCCCTACTGCTGCTAGCATCTGCCTCTGATCCCACCTCCTCCTTCGATGAAGAGCTGGAAGAACTCCTGGAAGCTGGTCTTCGACATCTCGCTGCCTCTTCGACGTCTCGCTGGTTTTCATCTTCATTTCTTCTCGCTTCTGTCTCAGCTTCCCCTGACTGAATCTTTAGCCCCCCTTTAAATCGATCCTTCTTATCGGGTCTTCCCAGCCCATCTCGACTGCACCCATTAGTTAGAGATGGGCCCCGGCCCAAGTGAAACAAAGAGCCCACTACGTCCCCATTAGCCCAGGGCCCATACCTTCTCAAAGATGGGGCGGGCGATTTGAATTTCAAACCACTGCGAATGACGTCATCATCTTGAAGGCGTCTGCAACTTCACTCTTTCCCTTCCTTCTTCACCCCACTCATTCGCCAGATCCCTCTTTACCCTCTCTTCGCCTCATAACTTCCTCAACATGCTCTACAAGCACCAAGAACTTCAAGTCTTCTACCCAGGGATCAATATGGGCAGAGTGACTGTATTTTCAATCAGAACCTTGATTCTGCCCTCCATCAGGAACTCTTTCTTCTGTGTTCTCTCGTCTACCTCCACCGTCCTGCCTATACAGTCCCCTAAGAGCTTAAAAATACCTTCATGCCATGCCTAGAGGGGCAGTCCTTCAATCTCGACCCAAGAAGGAATTGGTGGGGAGCCCAGTACCTCCATCCATCTCTCCAGCAATGAGAAGGGGGATGGATAGCCTCTGGGGGCAGCAATCAGTAGGACTTCATCAACCTCCCCTGGTGGAGCGAACTGCATCCAGATCACCTGATCTTCCAGCATCTGCAGGTTTTGAGGTGCTTTCCCCCTTCTGCTCTCTCTAGCCAGCTTTCAACCTCCTTAAGACCATCTGACTTAGACTTCAAGAAACCCACAAGGCTACTGTAGAGTGACCTTTCTGCTCCTTGACCACCCAAGGTGCTACCCTAACTCTCTGCCTATACCTTCTTCCATGATCCAGCCAGCTGCTTGTAATTGCTCCCTGTTGCTGTTGCCCTCTACTCCCCGTTTTGGGATTCCTCTGGATAAGGAAGAGGACTGAGGGTTAGCTTTCCAGCCCCCACTTGGCCTTTCTTGATCCCCTTTCACCCTCCTGTTGGAGCTGTAGTGGGCAATATTGGCCTGGATTTTTCTTCAACCCCATGACCTTCCTTCCGCGAGCTCGACGGCCTTCTCAACTTCTCAGAGGGATGCAAATCTAACAAATGTGAAGCCTCTGTTGCTGGTGCTCCTTTTTTCTATAGGGATGAAGACATCGATTATCCTCCCTGCCCTCCAAACCATTGCCTCTAGTTCCGCTTTTGATATCTGCTCTGGGAGGTTAGAGAGAGAGACTGAGACGGTTTCATCCCTCTTTTTCCTGATCTGCAATGGGAGAGGTTCCCTGGTCTCTCCAAGCTCCTTCATCTTGAACTTCATTTCAGCTGAAAACATTATTGGGTCACAATGTTGCAGTACACATCTAAGACCGAACAAGTTCTGCAAGAATACTTTAATATTAAAACATTGTACAATTCATCCTGTTTGGATGTTTGTGACGAAAATTGTTGATTCTTACTTGAACTGTTTGGCAAGATTTCAATTAAGTTCCTTTGTGTACTTATACTATGTAATGGATGTTTTTTGGTCTTTGGACGGGGGTATAAGGCTTTTATACCCAGTTATGTATTTTATTGTTGTATTTCTCCTCCTTTAATATAGTTTCTGTTACTCATAAAAAAAAAAGATTTCAATTAAAAAACTCTTTTCTTTGATTAACGTGACAAGGAGAGCAAACCTTTTGGCCTAGCAATGGATACATTATTCAAGTACAAAGCTCCTTGCTCTTGAACCTTAATGCCTACATAGATTCTTTTAGAACATAAGCCATCATCTATCAAAGCCATCAACGAAACCATCAAGTCATCTATGGCCTCATCAAAGTAAGCCGTCGTTTCTAGATTTACATTATAGTCTATGATATTTTACCCATTTTCCTTTCACACGTCTCTTGTACAACAACACTTATAAACATCATTTCTAACAACTCCACCGTCAACTACCTATGGCCATCATCTTTATAGCCACATTTGTAATTTCAAATCATGAGAGCACCCATTAAAGCACTCTTCTCTGGAAGCATTCCCATCCCCTTCATCCTCCTAATAGACCATCATATGCTGGATCCAATCCAACCCATAGTGACCTGCCTCCATATAAATATATGCCCATAAAAATCGAACTCAAGTTTCTTTTCAACTGGCATCCTAATCCTTCAGGATCAAGCCAGCCAGATCTCATTTTAGATCTTCAACTCTTTCCTAGCAGTGGCTTAGAAACTCACTGTCCCTCTCTCAAACCCTAGCCATCCATCCATGACCAACATCACGATGCTCTTTGCCCATCAGTCAGCCGCGTCCAAACCCACTTACCCAAACATCTAGCCTCTCATCTTTAAATCACAGAACCCACCCCCAGTGGATCTAGCCCTTGTTACAACCAACTCCTTTCCATTATTGCTGCAGCCCTCCAAAACAATTGACACCGCCCTTATTATTACTTCTAGCCAATATCACTTGTATTTCTCCACTGTACTCATCTCGTTGTCTTCTGTCAACAAGACCCTGTTTTATATCAACGGTAATCCATAATAGTGCTCTATAAAACATCAAAATAGAAATGATTGGACAAGATCATATGTGGAGCTGGTAGAGATGATCACTGCTGAAGATGGTCTAGATGATCTTCTGTGAAGAAGAGAGGATGGGGACATCGAGAGAGAGCTTCTTTTGTTTTTTTACAACATAGGATGGGGAATGGCATAGAACTACTCCTTCCATTCGACTAAAGGAAAGGTCACCTGTGAAATCAAAGGTAGCAATATTCAGAGGAGAAAATACACAAAGAGACCCTTAAAAGATGAAATCTTCTATTTTTAAGACTTTATATACCTTTCTTTTGTTTTCTTCTTACTTTCCAAAAAGGTCATAAATGTGAGTCGAAAATATCAGAGATAATATTCTCCGTTCTTTTACTTTCTCGAACTTTTTGGCGTATCCAAACCCCCAACACAACCCAAATCCACACCACACCCCACCACAAACCACCACCACCCCACCACCCCCCCCCTCTCCACTCTTGGTAAAATTTGAAGATGTTATGCTAATGATTGGTTTATGGAAAATCGATAATTCTTTACAATTCTACATCAGTGTAAATGCTTGTGATTTGTCTTTTCTTTCTTTCCTTTTGTCTATTTTTGCTTGTGTTGGCATGTTGTTTGTTGATGGTTAGTTGGAATTAGTTTTTATATTTCAACTGTTATTTTCTTTGTTTGGTAACATGCTTTCGTATTGACCAAAAGAGGGTGAAGCATTTGCAATTCAAGAATTTTCATTTGCATTCTATGATCAATGATAAGCATGTCCTATAGAGTTAATTCACAATTAGAGGTGCCAACAGGTTGGGTCACATTGACCTCCATGAATTACAGGTTAGGCTCAACTTGACTCAGACCCGACCTGCTAATAGAGGGCCAACAAAACCCGACACCCTATCTGCCTAACCTTTTATTTAAAATATATTATTACCAAAACCTATATTAATCAAACAAAAACAACAACCCAATCGACCCCTGCAATTGCATGCGATGTCAGTTTAGAAATTCAAAACGCAGTGGAAACGCTGTAGGTGAAATGCGAATGGTACTGGTAGATGTAGCCTGAAACTCTGATCTGCAACCTGCACAATGTGTGTCACCACAAACGCAATCTGCTCATAATCCAACAGTGTAATCTGTAGGGCTCCGATCACCTCTGCTCATCTGGCTCCATTTGCAATTTTAATTGGCCATTCATCTGATCCATCTTGGTGGTGAGTGTTTGACCTTGGTGTACGAGGGCCTGAATATATAATAGCACCTCATATACGGCATTCTTAATTTCATGTACCTTTTTTTTTTATATCGGCAAATTTGGAAATGCATTAGAAATAAAAAGAGGACATAGTAGAAAATAAACGAGACCAAAACAAAGTGTTCCGGTATTAGAGATCTATTCCGGACACCCACCTCACCTACATTACAAAAGCACTTAAATTACATGAACGGTCAACCCCTTGTTTAGCTAAGCAATCTGCGAAACCATTTGTGGACCTATATGATGAAAAGACACCCGAGATTTTGATGAAAGGTGACGAATCTCATTGAAATAGAACTACTTCTTCCATGGGCCCTTAAAAGAATATACCCAAGATAAGGTATTATATGAATCGCTCTCCACTATAAGATGATTCTGAAATGAGAAAGAGAAAATACGAAGAGCTTCTAGAATAGCAATTGATTCCAACATGCTAGGAGAACATGTACAACACTTCGCATTTGTGATCTCTCAAAACACCCCCAATACCGGCTAACCCCGGTTTACCCTGAGTTGCCCCATCCACATTAAACTTTAGGACTCCTATTGGAGGGGAACACCAAGAAACTTTCTTTTTCTTCTTTGAAGTGCCCATAGTTAAACAAACCCTCCAATTATGCATAATATCATTTATCGTAAGGTTTGCAAATCCCTTTTTAACACAAGCCCATCTTGCAATCCTCAAAACCGTAGCCTGAATAATAGTTCCCACAGAAGATTCTCTTTCACTAAAGATGCGGTCATTCCTCTGTTTCCAAATAGACCACAAAACCGAATAGGGAATGAGTCTCCATATCCTCAGTCCGCACCCAACAAGAGGACAACTCCAAGATTCGAACAACCCCACTGGGGAACCCGGGAGGCACCATTCCACACCGCATTCTTTTAAGGAAATGCCCCCAAATAGTCAATGCTATCTCGCAATGAATAAATAAATGATCTATTGACTCCCTCTTCCTTCTGCAAAGGCAACATATATCTGAAATAGATTCACTTAGCAATCCCCTCCTCCTTAAATTGTCTGTCGTAGAGATTTTGCCAGCTATAGCTAACCAACAAAAAGCTTCCATTCTTGGAGGAGCAAGACCCATCCAAACCAAGCTCAAGAAAACCACACCTCACCAATAGGGTCTTAACTCCCTATCGAAAGACTTAATCCCAAAGAGTCTGGCTTCCAAATGCCACGATCTGCTACATCCCTACATAAAAAGATGTTAGAAAGAAAGACTCGACAATGACTCAAACTCTACCGACTCCAACTGACGAAGAGCCCTCCGGACACCCACATCCCATGATACATTGTCCACAATGTACCTTCTCCTTAATGGTTGAATTAGGAGTCTAGGATCTTTTCGTTAAATTCAGCCCAGTTGTGAACTTTCTTTGTACCCAGTAATGTAAATTTGGCCGGTTCAGATTCAATGTTGTTAAGTAGTTGTTTGTGCAATTTTCTATCACCAATTGGTTTTGGGATTATTGGCTCGCAACTCTGTCATGGTGTCAGAGCTAGAGGTCTCGAGTTCGAAGCCACATAGGGCAAAAATGCCCCATGCCGCGTTGTAGTCTTGTGCGGGCGTGTGCTTCGGATCCAGGCGGTGTCCTGCCCAGTGCTTGGTGTGTGTGTGTGTGTGGGGTGGGGGCGGGGGGTGGGTTGGGTTAAGTAGTTGTTTGTGCAGTTTATCACCAATTGGTTTAGGTATTGAATAAATATGTCTTAATTCAATCATTCAGTTGTACATGTCTATATTTGATTCATGAACAGTTTCCTCCAACTGACAGTTGCAGTAACCTTAAATTAATGAGATAAATAATCAACAATATTTCTCATTTATCACTTGTGTTCATAAAGTAAGTGATCAGTGTTTAGAAGGAATAAAAAAAAAGTCGACCAACTGGACTGCTGTAACTGGCACCACGCCTTAATGTACTAGTTCCCAGTTGTTACGATAGCATGTCCGGCCAGCAGTATCAATCTAGATGGAGGTTGTTAACTGCCACGTCATGTGTAACAAAGTTGCAGAATGAATATTAAAGAAAGAGTTTCAATGAATTTGTTTCGGTGCCGTTTTCCTTCGAGGGTCAACTCTATTTATCATCTTGTTGCACACAGAAAGTTTATTCCCTTTAATTGGGGTGAGCTACAACTAAAAGTTCATTGAATAGGGCAACCAATTTCCTTGAATAAGTCAGCTAGTCTTTGCAACCAATATTGTACAGATAAATAAACTATTTCTAATGGCCCTAGATCCTATGTGGGCCCACTAGTTGCGATAAGATCAGAAATCCTGTCAGCAGCAATTTGTCTCCTAAGAAATGATATCGATTCTCTGTCAATGCCTTGGTAAAAGATGTCTGCAATTTGGATATCCGTTGCCACATGTGGATGAGTAATGTCTCATCATCAGATGCTTCCCAGACTGATTTGACTGTTTGCAGCATGGGAGCCATGGCCACGCCCAGCCCCCCTGAAATTTCAAAAAGGCCCCTATTGTTAGTGGAAAATTTGCTCTTTTTAACCAATTTTTACTCTTGCGACTGTGCATGTTATCTCTCAAGTTAGGTCTCATGCCAAGTGTAAAGTTGTAGCTAGCATATAATTTGCAACAATTTCAATTGGACTTTCAACTACAAGATTAGAAGTAACGTAAACCTCATCATTGTTCCAAATTTGCAACAATTTCAATTGGGTCTTTTAACTACAAGATTAGAAGTAACGTAAACCGTATCGGTGTTCCAGGTCTTCGAGGATGAACACGATGCCATGAAATATTGTGACCTACTACAGGGAGGTGGCCAAGGTTGCGAGGGCGTTGCAGAACTAGAAGCGTCTTCGGTAAGAAATGATGGTTCTCAGTTCTGCTTGCTTGAATGGCATTTGACAATGGTCTTCCCTTTGCAGGTCTTTGATATATGTTACAAGATGAGGGCTCTTGCAGTTCTGTTTCGTCGAGGGATGACACCTCCGTTGCCTGAAAGCCTCAAACTAAATCTGAAAGCACGAAAGCGGTCACTGGAAGATCAGGACTTGATATGAAGCTGTAGCTTTCAGTAAGAAGTATTTAACAAGATTGTGAATTGTGATTTTCAAATCCTGTCAATAGTGATGATGAACTACATGTAGAATGATTAATGTTGTAAACAGACCTACAAACGGGAACACGTCACCTCACCGTCTCGTGCTTTTGAGGGGTGAATACTGTAACAGAAACATTGAACTCTTGAAGACTACACAAATATCATTTGTATTATTTCCCCAAGTGTTGAAATCCATAGGAATTCATGCCCAGTGGTTAAAAATGAGGATCCAAGATGAATATACAAAAATGACCATGGATTGGTCAAGTGGGCTTCCAAGAGAGCTGTTTTGGCAGCCTTTCATGAGCATGCCCACCTCTAAGCAGCACTCTCCCACCTCTAACCAAGGTCACATAGTTATGATAGTTCCATCATCATCATCATCAAAACCTTGTGCCAATTATATTGGAATGGCTTACACGAATTTTGTTTCTCCGTTCCAATCTATCTTGAGCCAAATCTTACAAGTTTTATTTCTTCGTATCTGTTTTTACTACCTCCATCTACGTCCTCTAACGATACGAGAAGCATCATCACCCCATCCTTTCAAGCCGCAATTCCCATAGTATTTCATGTGCTGTTTGTGGCCTTGCATAAGATGGGCTCTACCTGACGAGGCCTCTGGGACATGCACAAGCTCAAGCCCTTGCCTGCAGTTGATATGTGCAATTCTTTCTTCCACGTTTTTATGAAGGCCCGCCGACCTATATGGAAACTGTTGTGGGGACATGTCCCACCGCATCGTGCTCGCAGCATGCTGGCCTACAACACCCACATCAGTGAGACGACAGCACTCTTGCCCTCTTTCAGAAGCTCATCGACAGGGCATCCTCCAAGGGTCATGGCCTACACGGGCCTATGTTTGGCAGAGCAGAGGCCATTCATGAGGCCTTGCACGTGGCCCACCTTTTTTAAAAGCTAAACCGTTTAGTTTAGAGCAAATGCATCTCTCTTGCATGGGAGATGATAAAAATTTACCTCAAATGTGTTTTGGTCATGCCGTTGGATTGATTATAGATAATATACTTAGAATAAGAGTATTACAAAGATAAAAAGGATTTTACCAAAAAAATTGCCTTAGATGCGGGACTACACTAAAAAGGCCTTTTAGTTTCTCTCGCACGGGATCACTTTCTTTTTTTTCTTTTTTTTTTTTTCTTTTTTTGTGTGAAATGAGATTTGCGTTTGTGTCGATATTGACCCTGCATACGCAAAGAAAAAAAAAAAAAAAAAAACTAGTTCCTGTCATTTTCCTCCCCATGGAGAAGACCAAATGAAAACCCGAAATGGGCTTTTGTAGCCTTTTCTTCTCTAGTTACATGTTACAAATCAATATACCTGAAATCGGTTTTTGTAGCCTAATTTTCTCTGGTTTATCACTTCCCTAATAAAGGCTTGGAGATTAGGTTTTTCTTAGATAATATGAAGATTTAAATGTCCTTTTCTTCTTCATCTTAGACCGGAACCCACGCAAATTTCTCCAAGCCACTTTTTTTCTAGTTTATGAAGAGAGTCCATTTCAAAAAGGAAAAAAAAAAAACAAAAAAAACTTAAGTCTAGTTTGAGTTACAAACCCCCATTAGGTATGGAGAAGAGAGGAGGTCCTCAAATAAAAAGCATACCAAGTTGAAATTTGTGGCAACCCATAAAGGGTGTGGATATTTACTCTCCTAGTCATCCGTTGCAATTAGGAAAATGTTCTCCTACATGTACCTGCATGTGCAGTCCAGCACCATGGCCCCCACGTGGGCCCACATTTCATCAATGCAGCTCCTTGGTACTCTTTTAATCACATGATCCGGCATCAATTCCAATTTTATACTTGCTGAACCTTCCATTCACTGTTGGATTAAATCTCATAAAACTCAATGGTTAAGATGTCATTAACTTTAAGACTGTTAAACTGGGGGCTAAGATAATCTAGTGGGGCTGGTTTTTTGGATGTCCCTTATTCATAAGGAGACCTTTCTTTCTACGCTCCTCCCATTGACAAACATGCATCTATGTGGACCCCATGAGCTGGACTGCTTAAAAGCTAAATGCTCTGCTCAAAGAGCATCATTGCCCTGCTATTAGATGCATCAGCAAAAGTGGAAGAGGGGCTAAAAGATGGCAAACGAGTCAAGTTGGGCTAAAATGAGTTAGGTCAATAGGTGGGTTCCATGGTTTGGACCCCAACCTATATTTGATCTGTTTTTAAAATGGGTTGAATTTCCCAACCCGTGGTGGCAGTGTGCGTCAACACAGCGCAACCTATTTTGACTCACATAACCCGTTTAAAGAAAACTAGCAAAATATGCCCGCGCTTATCGCGGGGAATATAATTTCTAATAATAAAAATAAGAAAAATTTAAAATAAGATTTGGTCTAAATTATATTAAGATGGTAAAAATTGCAATTAAGATCAAAATCTATAATAAAAACACAAGATATAGTTGGCACATTAATTTGTTTGAAATCAACTAATATTTTACTTCAAGCATTCTTTTGAGATCAGAAGAATAAACCCATAATAAAAAATAATAAAAACATCACAAAAATGCAACATAAAAAGAAAAGTTTATAGACAATCCAACAATAAAAATAACTTAGAAGAAACAAATAAACTCATGGAAACCCAATACCTAAAAATTAAAAACTGACAATTGAAACCAAAAAATAAAAGAAAAATAAAATATAAAGCTATGAAAACCTATCACCACGAAGCAAAGAGAACCCATCAGATTTGAAAAAATAATAACAAAAACAAAACTATGATAAAAAGTAAAAAAAAAATCATTAAAACAGAAAAACATACTTAAAAAAGGAAATATATAGAATTAGGATGAGCAAAATTTAGAAGAAGCAAACAAATCCATCAGGAACCAATAGTAAATAAATGAAAACAAAAACTAAAAATGAATAGATAAAAAACCATCAAAATCGACAACAAACCTCCAAACAATCAAGGAAGTCCATGGTTGTTTTTGTGGAGCTATCAATGGATTATTTTCTCTTCATTTAAACTAAACAAAATAATTTACTTACACTATTCCCAGAATATTATTTCACCTTGCTCTCATTTATTTTCTCTTCATTTAAACTAAACAAAATAATCCTTGCTATCAATGGATTATTTTCTCTTCATTTAAACTAAACAAAATAATTTACTTGCACTATTCCCAGAATATTATTTCACCTTGCTCTCCCACCAGCCCTAGTTCCTTGAGCCTCCTCTCTTGGTAGTACTCTAAACTATCCAACTCCATCTCCCTCTCTTTGAAGATTCTGTCAATCTGATGCAACACCTTCTTTTCCCCAGCTCTTATCCTCACTGCTATTTCAAGCTTTGGGTCGAGAGTGCCTGCATCCATTAACTCTTCATCCTGCAGACACCATTCATAAAAGTTCACTTAATAAACAAGCAAATGTTTTACAATATTGCCATGTCCCACACACTTCTTTCAAAAGGTAAACTAAATAAAATAAACAAACTACGTCTCAGCAATATTTGATTGCATGAGCACTAGAAAGTTATATAATTAGACAAATAATTTAAAAATAAATTGCAAAGAGTTTTTACAAAAATCTGCAGAGCTAAGGGCCCATTTGGATACATGCAGGGCAAAATGTTTACAGATTCACAAGGTTGTCATTTTTTTTTGGTCAGAAGAAAATATTTTTAATATTGAAATATTGCACAGTATGTGTAGTTTGGCAATTTGTAAAGAATACAAAAATCTTTTCAATTAAACTGTTCGGTAGTTGAAGATTTTCACTTCTATCCATCCCCATCATCTACAATCCATCAAAATCATGAGAACTGTCTACAATAGAACTGTAATTCGCCTGGCAGAATTGCAGTAGATCACAGCTGAAGGAAATTTAAAGATGCATACCAAAGACACTTGTAGAACTGCAGAGAAAGGTCCAATCACAGGAACTCTGGAACAAGATATATATATATATATATATATATAAAAAAAAGTCTGAGAAAGCCCCAAACTTATCAAAGAGGGACGACAGTCATGACACCCTAAACCTAAAACTCTAATGGCTCTTATACCATGACAATCCCAGAACTGGAATTAAAGAGTAGTCCCCTCAGCAAGGGCATGCTCCATACTCATATTTATGTCTACAACATACAATTGCACGAATACCCTTTAAGAAGGGTATATATAAGGGTAGATTGGGAAGAATTTCAGACTACACTCTATCTTGTGTTGCCAAACACATGAAACGTGTACCAGTAGGCTAGAGTAAATATTTGTTTTAAACATTCTACTTTTGGTTGCATTTTACCTACACATTCTAAATAATAAGAAGAGGATATTAACTCCTCAAAGTTATATAATTTACATTATCACCTTTTAATCAAGAATATTCACATCCTCATTCATGAAAAAAAGGTCATTCTCCTGTCTATAGTCAGGATACACACAAAAATAAAGAAATACAAATAAAGAAAAAGAAAAAGAAATGTGTTTACCAGATGTCACTAGAAAGAAATGCTTTAATCAGATGAAGAGAATAGTTAAAGTCATTTAGGCCAAACAAGAAAATGAAAAAATAAAAAGAAATTGACCCAAAAAGATAATTATAGGGTAGATAATATTCTTGCTCCAATCCTCAATCTCAGGGAGGGTGTGGGTTCACCCGCACATTCTCATCATCATCAAAGCCTTATGCCAACTAATCCTCAATCTTAGCAATCTTAGGAAGGGTATGCGGGTTGTCCCCTTTCCACTTTGTCTCTTGTAGATATGCTACACTAACTCTTCTTCTTTTCATTACCCCGACCAACCTCATGCTCTTTTCTTTCAAAGGTCCTATGTTCCAAGTAGCAAGTCGAATCTTCATCTTCTTCTAGATTAACTTCTTTAGCCGCACTCGTCCAGAATGGAGCGGTAGCCTTGCCTACTTTTCACTGCAGCTGGGTGCGCCGCTTAAAGTGGGGAACGCCCTAGCACGATCTTGGACAACATCTTCACAAAATGCTCACGAAGACCACCGAGACAGTCATTAAGGAACAATTGGTTCATGACCATGAAATGTATAATACTTGTCCATTATCATTTAGCTCTTACATGTAAGGATTGTGATTATCTCAGATTTAACCCTGAAAAGACTTACTACTATTCTCTTGTTTTATGTGGCATCCAACTCATAGACGAGTAGCCTCTACATGAGGCCCTATCATCTAGAAGTTGAGATTGGACTTCGCAAGCCCTTCTCACTGAAGTATTTTTGCAGAAACCCTTTATGTGAAATATTTTCTTCTGCAAGAGCTATTCCCTTGCGAAAGATTCTCCTCTAACAGATCCTTGCGAAGGAGATCCATTTTCCCTTGCAAAACCAGAAGCTGCAGAACTTCCCGAAGTTTGGATTTGGAGATCTAGGAACTTTTATGTTGGCACCCTACAGAAGTCCCTATCCAAGGATTTAGCTCAAGATAGATAGGAGTGGAGAAATAGAATTCATATAGCTGGCCCCAGCATAGTTGGAACAAGGCTTTGAAGATGATGATGATGTACTGGGGGCGTTACAAAACAAGATACACTATTCAGCCTCTTCTCTCTCTTTCATTTTCTTCTTTATTCTTCCTCTTCATTTTCCAATATTTAATCCTTCACTTTCCCTCATAAATTTCTTGCTTATGTTTTAGCTGGCAAAAGAATTGGTAGCTCTTGAATTGAACCTGACAAAAGATCTGGTACCTAAACATGGTTGGATTGGTGATTGAAGGTGGTTTATTCTAAAGATCGTACTCTTGGATGATATGAAGCAAGAGCAGTGCCAAAGAATGTGCATCACCAATTCACCATTGGTGATAATTGCTATAAAACAACCACCCTTCTAGAAGGTATCAAGGATGCCTTTTTGAATGGAGATTTGCAAGAAATTCTTCACATGGTTCTTCCTGGCTGTTCGTCTCCCCCGAGATTTGTTTGTCAATTAAAGAGTTTGTTATATGGATTAAAACAGGCCATTAAAAGCCTTTTTGAATTGGTAACTTATCATGTGATCACTGCAGCCTTAAACTGTTCCCTTCCCACATCATTCCATATGTTCCAACTGATTATGAGAAAATAGTCTAAAAATATCTTTCTCTAAACTGATTTGTGATTCAAGAGACTTTGAAATGAACTAGGTGACTATGGTTTCAAGTAACATAAAAGAAAGACAAAGTATACCTCTTCAACTGTAGTGTGATAGGCAGAAAGTGCAGAATTGCAAGCATCTCTAACCACCCGACATATAAGCTCCTCATTTGCACGGCTTATAGGCATGTCAAGGTGACCCCAAATTGAATTTCTGAAAATTGACTCCAAGAGGAATGCATCAGTTCCCCCAAGTGCGACCAAGCGCAGAAATGGAAGCATTGCTTGTGGAAGAGCATGACCTAGCACGATGTCAAAATAAGCTGTTTCCCCAAGACCATTAGACTCAGCAATGTCAAGCTTGTCACCAAAAAAAGAATCAGATTCAGGAATCTCTAGTGTCAAAGTATACGCATCCCGATCTGATCTTGACTCGATAAACCCATAGTCAAGTGCCAACTCAGCATTGCTCTTCTGCAGATCATACTGTATCAAGACCTGTCAAAAGGTCAAAAATCGTCAACAAATTAGATTAGCTTGATCATGGCTCGGTGAAAGTGCTCACGGTCAAAAGCTTCTAAGAGCTAGAACTAATTTTCTAATTCTTTTATCAATGGAGTAATGTCCCAGATTTTTTTTGGGGGGCCTTTATTGCTTTGAGGTCTTTTAATTATTAATTTGTATGCCAATATTTGTGTTATTCTATTTGTAGGCCTAAGTCTAATTAAAATTTTGTATGGTTAGGGAAGGCCAATTGGACCCAAGTTACTTGTTTTCTTTCAAGTGGTGGGACGCTCTAATTACATTAGAGATGTGTTATAACTTAACTTAGAGGGACCCACACTTTGTCTTAAGTGGGAAGAAACCTGCGCACAAGTCCTGAGGAGGGATTTGTGTTTTGCGCACAACTCCCAAGGCCTCTTGGGTTTTGTGCAAGTCCCAAGAGGGACCCCACTTTGAATCCATGGCAATTGTTACGGTTGTTTTTGCTTCCTCTCCCTCTCTCTTAGCTATTGCTACCTTTTGCTAAGGAGTCCTAACCCTAGAGCCACCTTGGAGATCCAGAAGGCGATAAACAAAGGAGAAAGTAAGAGAAGAAATGAGAGATTTTCAGATTTAATGTCCTATAGTCTACCGCAGGTTGACAGAACCTGGAGATCCTTTGCATGAACCAATGGGTAAATCTGACTCGTCAACTTTAGGAGAACCAACATCACTGCAATCTAGATATGAATAAATGGAGAGTTGCCTTTCTCCGATAGCCCACTTGATGGATGATCAACATCATTTGCAGGCTGTATCCTCTTTCCTTGTCTAATGCGTCTTTAACACCAGCAGTTGAACAATATCCTTAATAACTGGATTAGAATTGGACCCAGCAGATTCTGAAGGAAGAATAGGTACACTAGACAACAGAAAAGGAATAGTAGGCATACATTCTTATTGCTAAAAGTCCCCTCCTGAAGCGGATAAAAAAAAAAAAACATTGGTTCACATCACTACTTTTTTTGCATTAAAAAAGGTAATTTCCTAGTGCGGGTCCCGCTGAAGCAAGGTCCTGGGAGGGTCCAGACAGGAGACAGACCTAACCTTTGGCAATTTTGCACAAAGTAGCTGCTCACTGGTCTCGAACCTGTGTTATGAAGCATGACACCCGCGAATTTTACAGTTGCACCAAAGCAATGACCCTAGAACATATTCTAGTATTTTGATATTTAACTAGAACACATTTTTCCTTGCTGTTTCTTAATATTTATCCAGTAATACACCATGCAACATGATCATATGAGTGCATGATTCCCATGTTTGACCAGACTTACCTGCTCACCAGCCTTGACAGCTAAAGGTGTTCTCAAAGAAAAAACAAGCTCCTTTGAGAAAAGACCTGTTCCTTTGATCTCCCAAGCAACATCTTCTGAAATTATGCTGGAACCATGGTTTATCTGACCAAGGGCAATGGTGAAAATACAAAGAGAATGAGACTAATAAGGAAGCCTGACCTCACATAATAGAATTAAGGTGGCAAATCAAGAAACTGCTAAACAGAAGTTTGAAAAAAGATGAAAACTGGATTTCTTTTGATGACGATATCATAATCCAAACATTTAAAAAGATGAGCACACAATGTCATGAGGATTTGAGGGCATATATGTTTCACCATGTTTTATGGTGCTAATTTTTTTAAACCATTAATGTGCTTCTGATGTAAGAGAAAATACTGAGAGCAGCAAGGGTGCTATTTCTTCGTAAAATACCTAGCCTATGTAGCCCAGCAATGGTTAATCCAACCCCTTCAAGCACATAACAAAAAAGTAAAAAATAAAATAAAATAATAAAAAATGTTATCATTATTGTAGTAATCGTCAAAAACAATAAAGCCTTGTCCCATCAATCTGGGGTTGGCTAAATTGACGAACTATGGATTTCAAAAGAAGAAAATTGAGAATGGTGAATTCTGAGTGAGTGCCGACCCCTTTGGAGTCCTCCTCAATATATAACATTTTGTATTTTATCTTAGAATGTTTATAGTTAATGATTCCCGTTTGAATGGGGTATTGAACAACTAATATCAAAGAGAAAAGGAGACACAATTAACCTCATTGTTTGTTAACATATCTATCAAACAAGCAATATGAGTGAGATCTGAATATCTAATTCTATCCAACTAGAACCAGGCCCTCTAACCAGCTTTGACAACCCACCCCGGCCCCCCACACCCACCCACGCGCCCACCCACCCAAAAAAAAAAAACAAACTACCTTTTAAGTTGATGTTGGGGAATTGACCAGCATCAATTTGCTTCCAAGGAGTTGATGATGATTCCTAGGTAAAGCCTTGACAAAGAAATTGTCAGTCTAATGATCCGTAGAAACACGTGGAAGAGTAATTGTATGCTCATCAAACACATCTCGGATGAAATGACAATCTACTACAATGTGCATAGGGGTGTCAAATGGGCCGTACCGCCCAGGTCCGGCGGTCAACGGGCCCAGGCAGGCACGGCACGGCACGGCCCAAACTGTGCAAATAGTCATATTTTGCGCATTTTTATCATTTTACCCCTCCAATGTACTCTTTTATTTTTTTTATTACTTACAAAAATTGTAAAGATTTCGAAGTTAATCCTGTTGAAAAACCTAAAATAGCAAGAAAAAACCTTCAATAGAAAAGATCCAAATGGTTCTCTTCTCAGTGGAGTAGCTTGAGTTTGATCAAACTACTTAAATCTGTGTCATACTCTTCTTTGCGTGTATCTTTTAAATTTTTTTTAGCCTATGATCCTAAAAATGGAAGCACGACACACTAGAAGCATGGCACGAAAGCCTGGCACGAATGGCACAGCCCAGGCCCGTGCCGGGCCACACTACATCATCAGGCAAGCCGCCAAGCCGGTACGGCCGTGCCTAAGTTGAGGCATGCTGTGCCCATTTGACACCTCTAAATGTGCATATTCCTTTCATAAAAAAACTAGGTTTTTGGGTGATCGTAATGGAAGTCGTGTTGTCAGTACGAAGACAAGTAGAAGTTTAAGGAAAACCCAATTCTGGTAAGACCCGTCAAATTCAAATAATTTCGGACCAAGCAGAAGATAGCTCTAAATTCGGCTTTAGTGGAAGACTTGGACACTCGCTTCTGGTTCTTGCACTTCTTGGACATGAGTGCACTACCAAGATACACTAGCCAATTGTAGATCGGTGGGTATCTGACCATCCCGCCCAGTCAGCATCGCAAAATCCTTGTAGAACAATGGGAGAGCCAGCTGAGAAATATAAGTAGCACTTAGTAGTGCCAAGTACATATTGAACAATCTTTTTCACAGCTGCTAAGTGGTGATTACGTGGGTGATGCAATCGTAGATAAGATCGCAAGTGCCGGAGCACAATTAGGGTTCCCAAAGGAACAATCACACGATGAGGAGAGCTCTCCAACGATAAACCCACAAGAAGGGAATTTCTATTAACTAGAAAACTGAGATCATTGATCTATAATGCCATATTTATAATAAAAGATACTTAAATCCTAAGAAACAATCCTAATCAAACTTAGAAACAAAACAAGAATCCTAATCAAATTAGAAACTAATCCTAAATACAATCTTTGCTATAATTAAAACTAATGACAATTAAGATAAACTCTTAAGCATCAATGGGTCCCATGTGTGGCCCATGTGTAAGACCCTGCCTCGAGAGTTTCCGATTAGTGTTAATTAAGACGTGCTTTAGTTATAAGTGAGATTAGTGGAATTTGATTGTAGATTAGAATAGCTTTTCATAGCTTTGGATTATTTTGGGAACTCTGTTGATTTAGTGGGACCCTTTAGGGGTTCCTTTATCGTGTTTTGTGTGAGTTTGGGAGTTGTGTGATAATCGGAAAAATTTGTATTTTGCCCCATTTGATCTATTTTATTATTCCCGTCAACTTTCGTATTTGCCCCGTTTCCATTCGAGACCTCTAGACCCTACTTTGCTAATGATAGGGGTAAATCAGTCTTTTTACACAAAATCTGGACACTATTTTCGATGTCTCCGAAACTGGTGAAATATATACTTTTTGGAAACTAGAAATTTCAACGAACAATTCTTCCTTCTTCGTCTAATCCATCCGAAGCCCGGAAAACGACGTTTTAAGCCCAACTAGATTTTTAAGTGGTGGGACCCATCCCCACTTTGTATAAAATGAAGAGTCTCCTTCACCTTCCCCTTTCCTTGCAAGTTTCATTTGAAGAGAAGATAGTTCGGCCCTAGGGTTTTCTTGCTTGTTTCCTTGCTCCTTCATCTCCAAGCTCCCTCAAGTCATTGCTAAAGGAAAAATGGAGGTTGCCATCTCCTTCCTCTCCTTCTAGGCTCTCTATTGGTACCATTTTTAGAAGAAGCCCTCCACTCCAAGACCCACTTTGAACAAGTTCTTGCCATTAGAGGACTTTCCATGTAAGCTCTTCCTCTCATCTTTTAGATATGTGTTCTTCTAGCCCAAGAGAAGCCCCATCTCTATTATTGGGAGCCCTCTCATTCTATTTCATAGTTTGGCCATTTTAGGGTTGGTAATGGATGTCTTTTTTTTTTGGGGTTTTTTGTGTAGATTGTGATTTTGGCTTGAGAAAAGGTGATTAGGAGCTTATTAGCTTATTTGGAGACCAAGGCAAGTGGATGAATATGTTTCTTTGAATGATTTTATGTTTTTAATGTCATTATGGATTTCCTTTCACTATTCATCTTGCATGTGTTTTGTACCTCAAATTGATGGTTAGAAATGTGTATAATCATGAGCTTCTTTCTCTTTTAAATATTCTCTTCAATTTTGTACATTTAAGTTGCATTTGATATGTTGGATTCCCATTATTGGTGGTTGTTCATTGAATGCGAATTTATAGGAGGATGGATGTGATTTTTGGGTTTTAATGGGATGGTTGTTGGAGGATTTAATGTGGATGAAATGGGTGGTAGGAGAGCCATAAATGTTGTATTAAAGGTTGGCTTGAATGGGGTTTTGAAGAGAAGAGAAGTTGAGGTTCGGACCGCTGAAACGGAGTTATTCTGAAGCAGTTTGCTCGAGCAAACCCTTCACAGAACTCCTATTGCTTGAGCTAACCCATTTCTTCGCTCGAACTTTCCTGTTCCGGAGCAGTTCGCTCGAGCGAACCCCTCACAGAACATTGGTCGCTCGAGCCTCCCTTCTTCTTCGCTCGGCCTTTCCTAATTCGAAGTAGTCTGCTCAAGCGAACTCATATTCGCTTGAGCGAACCCCTTCCAGAGAGTGGTTTGCTTGAGCCATGCTCTCTGTTCGCTCGACCCTTCCTGACTCGGACCTGTTCGCTCGAGCGAACTTATATCCGCTCGAGCGAATGCCCCCCAGAATGTTGTTCGCTCGAACGAACCCTTCAGTTCGCTCGAGCGAACTGCACAGAATTACTGGGTTGTTTTCAAACATGCTTGAAAGGTTGTTTTAAGGTCCAGTGAGGTTGGTTTGGAGCCCTAATATAATGTGGAGCAAGGATGAAAATAGCGGTAGCGGCGGGCGTAGCGGCCTGCCGCCAAAACGCTACGTAGCGGGCGATACGTAGCGTAGCAGCGCTACGTAGCGGCGTAGCGGTGCGATTTGGAAAAATCGTCAAAAAAATATGAAAAAATTCTAGAAAATCTAGAATATTGGAAAATGAGAGAAAATGTATTTTTTTTGCAAAAGTAACTAAGGTAAGGGGGCGTAGCGGTCCCCTCACTATATGAGGTCCTGTATCGCTGTATAAATAGAAAATAATAGTAATGATCATTTTTTTCACATGTGTTCATGTTGCTTGATTATGCTAACTTAGAAACTAATGAAAGGCTCAGAAAAGAAAAAACTATATCATGAAATCAAGATTTAAGAGTACCTAGAGAAAAAAATACATCTACCAAAGGGGGTGTCTAATAGGATGTACTTAGAGAAGAACTCTCTGTATCGACTGTAATTCGGCGAGATCATGTGCTTTTTGGTGTTCTTTCAAACATAAAAGGGTAGAAGAGTTGTGTAGAAATGTTATTTGAAGAGAAGAAGAAAAGAAATAATTCTTATTATGTATTTTAAAAAAAATTGAAAAGTAGGAATTTTTCTCACTCCATAGCGGCCCCGTAGCGGTCGTAGCGGCCCGTAGCGGGCCTGTAGCGGCCGTAGCGGCCCCGTAGCGGACGTAGCGGCCGCTACGGGTGCGGCGGCCGATAAATCGGCCGTAGCGTAGCGGTGGCGGACGCTACGGCCGATATAGCGGCCGCTACGTAGCGTAGCGGCCGCTATTTTCATCTATGATGTGGAGGAATAAGGGGTGTTTCATGGAGATTGATTTGGAAAAGAACCCCAATTCCGAAAATTTATTGAGATTAATGTACTCATCAACTTGTATAGGGATCCCGGTATGTCTCAAACCTTCCGGAGTACCATGCCATCAACTTAAATCGACATACGAGACCCTTATACCTATTGTTTAAATCCTGAAACCTCAATGTATGGTCCGTAAATATTTGGGTGTCCATAGTGTTTGCTTTTATCAAACCTTATACGTTTTCGACAGTTTTCGCATATTAGTACAAGTGGCATTTCAAAACCACTGAAATTTGTAATTTGAATAATTGATTAGCCTTATGCATTTTGATAAGATATTATTGTGTTAAATGCGCTTACGAGCCTCAATTCAGTTTGTTTTGAGTGTTATACACTTCTTTAGATATGTATATGTTTTGAATATGGTTTAACCTATGAGTCGGCACCACTAAGCTTGGACGACCTTGTCGGTTTGATCCATCGACTTGGGGTCCCCCATTTTGCTTTTGTCAGCTGCAGTCTGAATTCTGTTCTGTTTGTCACCCAGTTCTGCAGCCGTGGTTTTGCTCAGTATATTATATGTATATAGTTGTTTTTCGTCATCTCGTGTGCTCCGAGACCAACACCTTTAGTGTGCTCTCATCACATTAGTGATGGAAGATTTAGCTTAAGTGTGGTTGCCATCTTGTCAGTTCCTGTTCTTTGTTACCGTTCATGATTTATCTTACATTTGTAGCTTACACAAAGAATGCATCCGGTTTATGACAATCACTGTTTTATTATGATTTCGTTATGTTTTAAGTTATGATTTGTCTTCTTAAACCGTATTATCTATTCATCCACCTGCCAGACCGCTGTGTTTGACCCATTTTTGTGGTACTCAGGTCCAGTCCCCGTTATTGCCTTTGAGGAGGAGCAGGAGGCGGCGGTCGATAAGCCGCAACGTTTAGCAGAGTGGCAAGCTGACAATGTCCTATAGACATTGGTCTGAGCTATGAGTTGTGCAACATTTTGGGGGAACTTATAGGATGACTTGTGATTTATACTTTTGGTTGTACTGGCCATTGTTGGCCATTATTTTTGGGGAATGTTAATTAACTAATCTTTTGTTTAAACTTCTAACTTTACATTTTGGGAATGCCAATGAGATCACTGCTCACTTTGACATCATGTCAGTCACTTGTATCTATTAGTCATGCTTTGTGAAATGAGTTACAAATTTGATTTGCTACACGCTTCCGCACTAATGTAAATGTTTGTGAGTGTGTGTGAAATCCTCACTGCGGAAACCTGTGAAAAATTAAATGAGTGTATATTCAAATAGAAGTTTATTGTTAGATTATAGTATCATCATTATATCATCCACTCGCGGGCCCGGATCTCGGTCCGGGGTCGCGACACCATGAGTGTCTCACGTTAAACATTGCTGCTGCATCATTCACCCTAGGTTGGAATAAGAGTTCGACCTCGAACTGGGCTTTTCTTCTTGATGTTGCTTTTGTAGATAGTGTGCACTTGAAGTGCTTCCTTGATGAGACGAGAACTTGACCCTTTCTTTGGTGGTGTTGGTTTTATAGGACGGAGTGCGACTTGCTTTTCACCATGTATGAATGTGTATGTGTTGTCACGCATGCCATTCTTGTCATATATCCACGGGCGACCCAACAAGATATCACAACTATCCATGGCTACCACATTACACAAAACTGTATCTGTATAATCTTCACAAATGGAAAAGGTAACTGGACAGGCATACCGTACTTGCACTTCATCGCCTGTCATTAACCATCTAGCAAAATAGGGATGGTGATGCTTTCGAACTTTCAGCTGTAATCGATCCACAAGACCCTAAGATATAATGTTCTGACAACTTCCTCCATCAATGACTACCATGCATTCTTGACCCTTGACTGTTCATCAATCCAATCCAGCAAAGCTTCACCTTACGTGGATTGATTTGGTAAAATATTAAGATAGCTGTACATATTTCATAATTGATTGCTTTCCTAACTTAGATTAGTGATTGTTGTAATTACATAGTTTCCTTTGTAAGGCCTTTGATTGAGGCATGTATATTTCTATATATTGGTGGTTGTTTCTCCAAGAGAACACACGACAATACAAAGTAGTTTTCCCAAAAACTCTCGTTCATCTGTATCTTGCAATTCTGGGAATGACATGGTATCAGAGCCTTTTTCAAGGAAATCTTGTCTTGTGATCTTATATAGCATTAAGGCATTAAGGATAGAGAGGAATTGATCTCTCTTGTGAAGATGGACATATCAAAAATCTGTTTCAAGGAATCCAGACATTGCAGCATTATCCTCTTCATTGTGGCCCACCTCTGATCATCAAATCACCATCAGAGATCTATCCAGTCTTGGTCGCCTGGATTGTCTAGGAATATTGGAGATTTTTTCAGCAGTTCCAGGTTGGTGATTTACCCATTTTAGAGATTTTCCAGATTTTTAATATTGTTTTCATCTAGACTGTCCAGAATCGGATCATTCTTCTTCCATTAGAAGCCAGAATATTGTGGTTCCTCAGATCAGTGATTTGATCATTGTTCAGATCTACCAGTGGGGCCCCTGTCAAGGATCAGCACTATTTTTTCAGGACGTCTGGGGTGTTTTTTGGCCTGATTTTTTTGTTCTGTGTTCACTGGTTGGTCAGATCAACTTTGAGACTTCATTGCTTCTTTGATTGCTACATCTTCTACTGTTTGTTCACTGTTTCACTCAGTTTTTTTTTTTTTTTGGGACAATCTTACTTAACGATAGAAAAATCTGAGGTTACCTTGATCCGATTCGCGGGAAAAATTTACCCCGCTTGGTCGTTTCAGTTCCAGATTTACCTTGAAGCTAAGGAATTGTGGGGCTATATTTCTGGATCTGATCCTAAACCCACAGAAGATGAGAAGAAGATATCCACTTGGCTTACTAAAGATGCAAAGATAAAAACTTGGATACTGGGTTCAGTGGAGCCCCATTTGATAATGAACCTTAAACCTTATCCCACTTCTAAAGACATGTGGGGGTATTTGAAGCAAGTGTACCATTAAGATAACTCAGCCCGTCAATTCCATGTTGAATGTGCGATTGCTGAATATGCAAAGGGGAACTTATCAATCCAAGACTACTATTTAGGATTCCGAACCCTTTGGTCGGAATATGATAGTATTAAGTATGCAGATGTGGCTGCCGATGTTCTGATCGTAATACGCGATCTTCAGGCCTCTAGTTAGCGAGATCAATTTTTGATGAAATTACGGAATGAATTTGAAAGTATTCAATCTGCCCTAATGAATAGGACGCCTTTACCATCCTTGGATGTCTGCCTCAATGAACTCTTACGAGAGGAACAGCGCATGTTGACCTCAGCCCATCTGGCTCAACAAAAGATTGAGACCTATTCAGTCGCGTTTTCAGCCAATAAGGCTTCTCAGCCTTCATCTCGTGACTTAAGCAAAACACAATGATATAGTTGTAAAAAATTTGGGCATCTTGCATCTCAATGCAAACAGAAAGTATGTAGTTATTGTAAAAAGCCGTAGTTACTGTAAAAAGCCGGGACATATCATCTTTGAATGTCGCCGCTGCCCTCAACGTCCGGCACCACAGTATCAGACTCAGTCTCCGACTCCACATGCTTATGTTGCTTCTTCAGATATGCCTGCTCCTACCTCTGCATCCTCACAGCCTGGGTCCTCATCCTCTCTGACTCTTGAATTAGTTCAGCAAATGATTGTCAATGCCCTTTCTGCTTTAGGTCTCTCAGGTACCTCGCCTCCATCTTCTACTTGGTTTCTTGATTTCAGGGCATTTAATCATATGACATATTCCTGGAATCCTCTCTCCAATGTGAAAAAATACAATGGTAATCTTCAAATACAAACTGCCAACGGAGGTACTGTTCCCATTACTGCCCTTGGAGACATTCCTGGCCCCATTTCCTTGAAAAATGTCTTCCTTTGTCCCAATTTAACTTCTAATCTATTGTCAGTTGGGCAACTTGTTGAAAATAATTGTAACATCTCTTTTTCTTCTTCTGGTAGTGTTGTGTAGGACCAGATGTCCGGGAAGGAGATCGCGAGGGGACCTAAGTGTGGACACCTGTTTCCGTTGGATTTTTTTCAAATTCCTAGGAATAGAGTTGCCAATGATATGTTTTGTTTTTCTATTAGAGATAACTGTCAATTGTGGCATAAAAGACTCGGACACCCAAATTCCAAGGCTTTGACCCTTATGTTAAATTCTGGTTTATTAAATAAATCTATTGGCTTATCTTCTTGTGTCCCTTTTTATTGTGTTGCTTGTAAAATGGGAAAAAGCAAAATTCTTCCTTTTCCTATTTCCACTTCACACAACACTAGGTGTTTTGATTTAGTTCATAGCGATGTATGGGGAATTGCTCCAGCTCTTTCTCATGCTCAGTACAAATATTGTGACTTTTATTGATGATTTCAGTCATTTCACATGGATTTACTTTCTGTATTCCACATCTAATGTTTTTACTGTTTTTAAATTTTTTTTGGCTTATGTTGATAATCAATTTTCCACCTGCATCAAAATCTTGCGATCTGATTCAGGCGGAGAATATGTGTTCTCTGATTTCAAAAGTTTTTGCAACACAAAGGCATTATTTCTCAGCGAACCTGTCCCTATACTCCCTAGCATAATGGAGTTGCTGAATGGAAAAATAAACATCTGCTCGATGTCACTTGCTCCCTCCTTATTGAATCATCCGTTCCTACCCGGTTTTGGGTTGAGGCACTGGCTACGGCAGCTCATCTCATAAATCGTCTGCCTTCTGCCTCTCTTCAAAATCACAGTCCATATTACCGATTGTTCCAGACCTCTCCATCTTATGATGATCTTCATGTTTTCGGCTCCGTTTGCTTTGTGCACTTGCCTCCTTCTGAGCGAACCAAACTAACTGCACAATCAACTAAGTGTGTGTTTTTAGGTTATGCCCCCTTCCAGAAAGGGTACCTTTGCTACGATCCTCACATTCGTCGCTTATGGACCTCTCGGAATGTCGTCTTTTTTTAACAACAATATTTTTTTCAACATCTTGACCCTCTTGACTCCTCTTTAGTGTCTTTACCTGGTTTCTCTGACACCACTTCTGTTGTTTGTTTTAATCCCAACTTTGTGTACCACAGATGGCATACAGATGCGCCTCCCAGGGGTTCCCCTCTTGATCTTCCTCCAACATCTGGTTCACCTCCGACAGTTAGTTCTTCTGGACTTCCTACTTTGCGTCGCTCCACACGCATTTCGGTACCACCCGACCGCTATGAGTTCTCCCATACTTCCTTAATGGCCACTTTGTCCTCTTCTTCCATTCCCCGATCCTATTCTCAGGCTGTGCAGGACAAATGTTGGAACCGGGCTATGCAAGATGAGTTGGAGGCTTTAAAGAAAAATCATACATGGGACATTGTCCCCTCTCCTATGGGTGTCAAACCTATTGGCTGCAAGTGGATCTTCTCTCTCAAGTTAAAACCAGATGGCACTCTTGATCGCTATAAGGCGCGCCTTGTTGCTCTCGGAAATCGGCAGGAATATGGTATTGATTATGATGAAACGTTTGCTCCCGTCGCCAAGATGACCACCGTACGCATAATCCTTGTTGTTGTTGCATCTCAGTCCTGGCCTCTCTATTAAATGGATGTCAAAAATGCGTTTCTTTATGGTGATTTCAAAGAAGACGTTTATATGCGTCTGCCTCCAGGGTCATCCTCTGGGCCGGGCTTGGTTGCTAAGCTTCGTCGCTTTCTTTATGGTCTGAAGCAAGCTCCTCGCGCATGGTTTGAGAAATTTTAAGATGCTCTTCTTCACTTGGGTTTTCATCTGAGCCAGCATGATCCTTCTATGTTCTTACATCATGCTCCATCAGGAATTACTGTTCTCCTGGTCTACATTGATGACATTGTCATTATTGGTCCCAATGCACAAATGATTCATGAACTTCAAGCCTCTCTTCATCAGATATTTCAAATGAAGGATCTCGGACCCTTACACTATTTCCTCGGTCTTGAAGTTCATCAATCCCCTACTGTTATAGTTCTCAATCGGCACAAATACACGGTTGATCTCATTGACTTGGTTGGGCTTACTGCTTCTGCTCCAGTCGATACGCCAATCGAACTGAATGTCAAACTCAGTAAAGAAGAGGGTGACATTCTTCCAGATCCTACCGCATATCGCTAGTTAGTGGGTAGTTTGATCTACCTTACGATCACCCATCCTGATATCTCATTTGCGGTCAATCTCATGAGTCAGTTCATGACTGCTCATCGTCATCTTCATCTAGTTGCTGTTCATCGCATCATTTTGTACCTTATTCGCACACCAACTCGCGGGTTGTTTTTTCCTTCCAACAATCCTCTCTCTCTCTCCGAGCTTATTCATATGCTGATTGGGCTGGTTGTCCCGATACTCGCAGATCGACGACAGGATGGTGCATGTTTTTGGGTGATAGTCAGATTTCCTGAAAATGCAAGAAACATGACAGTTTCTAAATCTTCTACCCAGGCTGAGTACTGCGCTATGTCTGCAGCATGCTCTGAAATTCTTTGGCTCCGAGGTCTACTCTCTGACATTGGCTTTCCTGCAGAAGGAGCTACCCCCCTCTATGCTGATAATACCAGTGCAATTCGGATTACTAAAAATCCGATTTTTCATGAACGCACCAAACATATCGAGGTTGATTGTCACTTCATCCGTGATGAACTTAAATGTGATGTCATCAGCCTTCCGCATATCTCCTTTGAACTTCAAATTGCAAATATCCTCACTAAAGGTCTTCCCCGACCACGCCATCAATTCTTGGTTGGCAAATTGATGCTCGTTGATTTTCCCGCATCAATTTGAGAGGGGGTGTTAAGTTTGGCTCATGACCCATGAAGGAGTCTAAGGCCTATCAATCAATCCAGTCCAGCAAAGCTTCACCTTATGTGGATTGATTTGGTCAAATATTAAGATAGCTGTACAAATTTCATAATTGATTGCTTTCCTAACTTAGATTAGTGATTGTTGTAATTACATGGTTTCCTTTGTAAGGCCTTTGATTGAGCCATGTATATTTCTATATATTGGTGGTTGTTTCTCCAAGAGAACACACGACAATACAAAGTAGTTTTCCCAAAAACTCTCGTTCATCTGTATCTTGCAATTGTGGGAATGACATTTTATTCTCAATGAGGTGGATGCGTTTTGGAAATTCCGCTGCACGATGCCCTTTTTGTTTACAATTAAAGCATGTGATCCTACTTTGACCTTCGGACTTAGTAAAAACTTTCTCCGACGAGTCACTCGGTTTAGAACTTGCAATTGAGGAATTCTTCTGCATAACCCATTTAGATGCATTAAGTTTTTTGGCTTGATGATTTGCAATCCCCTAAGCTTTGATAGCATGCTGAACAATCTCATCAACATTATCAAAATGCTTGAATGTGAGCAAGCCCATTAAAGTATATGTCAACTAATACATCTTCATCTTCATTCAACCCACAACGAGCTTGCATGGTCATAAACTCCTTAGAATACTCAACAACTATCTTAGATCCTTGTTTCAAATATTGAAAACTTGAACGTAGATCTCTGGAGTAGTTGACAAGAAGGAATTTTTGCTTAGACAGATTTTTCATCTTGGTTCACGTGTCAACGAGGTCAATTTGTTGGTCTATTCTCTTCCTTTACAACTCAGCCCACCATATCGCAGCATAATTGCGAAATCGAGTTGGCACTACTGTAATCTTATGACTATACGTCATTGACTTGTATGCAAAAATATTTTCAACACACATTAACCAATCCATGAATTCATCCGGTTTCAATTTTCCATTATATTCGGGAATCAAGAATTTAATACCTAAATCACTATTAACATTGACGGCATGTGGATCTCGTTGATTTCGATTATGTCCTTCATCATCTCGATGATTATCCTCACGCCGATTATTTTTCAAATTGGTTAATCGGGTTTCAATCATTACAAGAGTCTCTTGCATTTGAACCATGTTGCATTTCAACATCATTATTGGAGGACTCCACTTCTACATGCTTCTTGGGAGGCTTTTTTTTTTAGTGCAAATGCAAAAACTTTGACTGACTTGATGTGTAGATCTGCTCTCCACAAACACGATGGCGAAAACTGATCTGAAATCCGACCTCTGATTGCTCCGATATCGCAAAAACAATGAGTCGTTGATTGGTCAAAGGTAATTGTTGACCGGATTATGCTGTGTTGGCTTGAATTGATCGCGTCAGACTTGTTCTTACCTGACCCGAACCGGAAATCAGGCCCACAGATGCTTTGAACCTGCTTGTCTCGTTCTCTGTGTCGAAAAAAACGGAGAAAAAGGGCTTGCTACACCCTTGGCTTCGCTTGTGACGAGAAGAGAGGAGGGAGCGCAGCAGCTGTTGGCGTTTGCAGTGTCTGGCAGCGACAGCTTGCGGTGGTGGGGAAGTAGGACGATGGACTGAGGTGAGTGTTTGGCAATGGTGAACGGTATGCCTCTTCTTCCTTTTTGCTCCTTCTTTCTTCTCTTTCTGTTCTTCCTTCTGCTCTTTTTTTTCTTCTTTTTTTTTTTTGTTTTTTTGAGCTATTCTGTGTTGCGTCCTTTTCTGCTTTTTTTTTTCCTACTGGGTGTGGGATGGGAGACTATTGGGCTGGGTTGATGTCAGAGGGCGTCTGTAATAGAGGTTGGGATTGATGGCGTGGGCAAGGTATGGGGATGTTAGAGTTTCAAAAGGATTTGGGGAGGAGGGTTTATAGAGGGGAATGACGAAGGGGCTAGGAAAAGGTGATCGGTTGGGGATGGAATGGATGAATAGAATTCGGTTGGGGATGTCCATAGTGAGTGGGGATTCCGCAAGGAAGGGGCGATGATGGTACAGGGATGGAACGGGGGATATGCTTCGATCAGTGACCGGAAACGGATCGGAGCGACGTGGATCTTCGCTCTGATACTAATTGATGTAATCTACGATCGCAAGTGCCGGAGCACAATTACGGTTCTCGCAGAAACAATTACAAAGAGAGCTCTCCAACGAAAAACCCACAAGAAGGGAATTTCTATTAACTAGAAGACTGAGATCATTAATCTATAATGCCATATTTATAATAAAAGATACTTAAATCCTAAGAAACAATCCTAATCAAACTTAGAAACAAAATAAGAATCATATTCAAATTAGAAACTAATCATAAATACAATCTTTGCTATAATTAAAATTAATGAGAATTAAGAAAACCTCTTAAGCATCAATGGGTCCCACGTGTGGCCCATGAGTGTCTCACGTTAGACATTGTTGCTGCTTCACCAGTGGGGCACTCTATGATGCCCAGCTATGGCATAGATATGGCAGAGACGCGCCATGGATACAACAGGGATACAGATTTTACACAAACAATGAAGTATCATATACGATATGACACGATACTTCTCCTATTTTGAAGTATTAGGACATAATAGTGGGGCTGTAATAAATTGGCTTTCCAAATTAACAACATAAGAAAAGCCCGGGTAAGTAATAGTCAAGTAGACAAGGCTCCTAACAAGGTGCTGATAAACTGTAGGATCAGCAAAAAGTTCACCATCATCTCTTTGATACTTGACATTAACTTCCAAAGGAGTGTTAATAGAATAGAATTCTGGCTAAGGAAATCAAATGCTTAGCATGTTTCTAATTTTCTGTTGATTGATAACGAGACCACCTTTCAAAGTATGAACCTCCAAGTTCAGAAAGTATTGAAGAGGAACAAGATCCTTCATATGGAATGAAGTATGCAACATATGTTGGATATGCTATATCCCTTCCATATCAAGGCTGAAAATGATAATGTCATTAACATAGATAAGGAAAACTGCAATACCAGATGAAGATTGTCTAAGAAACATTGATGGAAAAGACTTATGAAGTGCCTGTTGAAATTTCTCAAACCAAGCAGTGAGGGGGCTTCTTTAAGTGCGTAGAGAGAGCGTTTTAATCTGCAAACCTCACATTCCTAATTACAATTAACTCCCGGTGGAAGTTTTATATAAGCCTCCTTTAAAGTCACCATGAAGAAAAGCGTTATTGACATTCATTGGGGAGAGTGGCCGATGACTGGGATGCTATAACAAAAAGACTATTCTCACAATGGGCATCTTTGCTACAGGAGCACATGTCTCTTCATAATTAATATCACATTCTTGTCGATTGCCGAGAGAAACAAGACGTGTGTTGTAATGATCCAAAGATCGATCAAACTTGAGTTTGACGAATACCATTTGCATCCAATTGGTTTAGTATGCTTTAGACATTCAACAATATCCTCCCAAGTGTTTCTGCATTGCCTTCTGCTGGTAGGGTTGGTATACTGCTTCAGAATAAGAATTAGGTATGGAAATGGAGGATAAGGTAGCAAGAAAAGATACATTAAGAAAACGATATGGTGACAACCAATGTTCTCTCAAGCTTGCAACAAATTTGCTTCGTCACACAAGAACCAAGCACTTTGAAATTGAACATCATTTCATTCGGGAGAAAGTACTTGATGAAACAATTAAAGTTTTGGAGGTGAGAAGGAACGATAAGTTCTTTGACATTTTTACCTAGTCACTTTGCATAGGGCCATTCGAATTTCTTAGAGCAAAACTTGTTGCTCTTTCTAGAAAATCACTTTGAGGGGGAGCATTAAATTTAATAGTGCATTTTCTAGAAAATCCTTAGATTCATGTCTTATTTACCCTTTATTTTGAATGCTTTAAATGAGGTTATTTATGTAATTTTGTGTTGGGGGTATTAAGATCTTTTGTACATGGGTCCCACCTGCACATGTGACTCTCTATTAACTTCTCTCCGCCCAACTACTTTTCCATCTTCCCATGTTGCCACATCATTATCCTCACCAAGCCATTACCAACATCCATGTCTCCATACACCGCACTTACATTTCTCATTCACCCTCATTACTTCCATCCATTTTCCCTTAATCCCTTACACCAAACCGCGCTTCCCATATACTTCATTACTCCTATCCACTTCTCCATAAACCATTCTTACACTTCTAACACATCCTTTTATTTCCATTCAACCATTTCTTATCTTGCCCATGGTCCTCTACTAATTATCTTCTTTTCCCATTCAACCACCTCATTGTTTTCGCAATTTTCTCAATCAACTATATATGTATGCATGTGGTGATCTCTTCGCAACCTATTTCTATGAACCTTTATGCATGTGGTAATTTCTATGAAACCATGGTTTAACATCTTTTCCCAAGTGAAATGTTGTAACAAGGACCCATTGATCTCTAGTAACATGGTGAAAGTTCATATGATTCAACACTTCATCAAGCCAAAATTCCGAATTTGTCACATAAAAACTCGAACATGAAATTGTAATGTTAGCATCCTTGACATTGTCGCTGTGTGATTCATGTAATACGGTGGTGGAACAAGATATACGGGTGCTTACTGTCAAGAATCAAAATAGCAGTTGTGGCGGGCGAAGAGGCCAGTGGCCAAAACGCTACGTAGCGGGTGATACGTAGTGCTTGCGGTGATAGTAGCAGTGTAGCGGAGTGAATTTTTTAAGTGGTAAAAAAAATATGAATATTGCATAACGGCCAATCTTGTGCTTGTTTAGTGATTTGAAAATTGAAACCATGTAAGAGTAGAGACAACTGTAGGAAAGGCTATTGAACAGAAAAAATAAGAAAAATAATATTTAAAATTAAAACCGCTTGGTTCTACTAAGTTTTAGACTGTAGTGCCGCTATTTTCAAAATAGCGTAGCAGCCTTGACCGCTACGGCTGATAATGCGGTTGCTACGTAGCGTAGCGGCCGATATGTTGAACCATGCTTACTGTCTCATGGATGGAATCTCACCTTGCAGCTCCAAGATTGAAGCATGCATTGCTACTCTTAACCCATCAAATCGTTGTTAGTAGGTTGGATGCTGCTTTAAATTGCTGGCCAACAGTTAATGGAAAACCTTAGTATTGAATCACCTTTGTATTTGGAGATAATAATGGGTTTGAATGTTGGTCAATTAATAGGCCTAGATCGGGTTGACCAACTCGAGGGACAATTGAAGTTTGTGGTCTCATGAGGGAACAATGCTAAAGTGTATCTTCTTCTTGACTTAATGCTGTTAAATAGTTAGTTTGCCGCACCTTTAATGCCCAAGCATTTTAGGTGTATTGGGGATAAGGCTCAAGTTAGATCGAAATGGAGAAACAAAATTCGTGTAGCCGACCTCAATATAGCTGGGAGAAGGCTTTGATGATGATGATTAGCAACTTGAGATGGTATCCGAGCCAACATGTCTCGGGTTTGAATCTGCGTAGGGCAAAAAAGACCCCATGCTGCATTTTGTGCGCGTGCGCATGTGCGTAGGGCAAAAAGGCCCCATGTTGGGTCTAGTGCGGGCATGTGCTTCGAGCCCGGGCGGTGTCCTGCTGAAAAGGTGGGGGGGTGGTTTAAGTAGCTAGTTTGCCGCAACTTTAACGCCTAGGCATTTTTGGTGTATTGGTTGAAAACTTGAGAAATGGCGTGCTATGAATAAACTCACCCTTTGGCCTCCTTATTTTAGTTGCCTTTCTGAATGGCAATATTGAAAATTTAGCCTCTTTGTATTTCTAAGAGGATTTTACCAGAAAAATCCCTTCAAATTCACTGTATACCAAGTAGGACCTAAAAGATGCGTATTTATGATAGTAGCCCCAAGGGCCCTTTTTTTGCTCTTTTTTTTTGTTGTTGTTTTGTTGAGCAACAATATCCCCACCTACCTGCATATACGAGCGGGGATATCCCTACTCGTTTCTTCTTCTTCTTCATGTTCCTCTTCCTCATTCTCTTCCTACTTCCTCCAACTCCTTCCACCTCTACCAACTAACCCCTTACCGGCATAATATTTTCTTTCATGATAGGTGACTTCATGGTCTTGGACTTGGGTGCTGGCGGAAGCTTATTACTGAAGCGCATCTGTCTCACATAATCTCATTCCCTTTGCATCCCCCTTCCCCACCAATCCAATTCACAACCCCTAAACCAACCTTATACCTGCGACCGAGACCCATCTCACATTTCCTTTTTGCCATCATCTTTAACTTCACTCATCATCACCATCCAACCTCCATCCAAAAGAAGAAATATATTTTTTCCTGAATTTGACTTTGCCGTTTAACTGTGAAGAAGAAAAAAAAAAACCGAGCGAGGATATCCTCGCTCGTATATGTAGGTGAGCGGGGATATCGCTGCTTGGCAAAACAACAATAGAAAAAAAGAAACCAAAATGGGGTTGTGGGGCTACTACGGTTGATACATATCTTTTAGGTCCTTTTTGGTATACAATGAATCTAAGAGGATTTTTCCGATAAAGTCCTCTATTTCTAAAAGGCAAACAAGTCGTGTTAAAGTACCTTGTATAGTGGTTGACTTGCTTTCTCCTTTTCTCTTTACTTTTCTCCTTTTTTTCATTTTCTATTTCTAAGGGGATCTTTACTTTTGAGTTATGCAAGAAAGGGAAATTTGAGTCTTGAGGCCGATCAAGAGGTTAGTGCCAAAGACGATCACACAAGTGGCGACTTTAGAGTCTAGATTGAAGCCGAGAAGAAGATATAAAATCTTATGCCCAATAGCTAGATCGCCTCTAGTGTGCGGATCGTCGAACGGATTTTCTATGATGGTCCACTTCTAGAAAAGTTAAAAATAAAAGAAAATGAAGCTCGGATTATTCAAAGGAACCAACATCTCCTGTAGATCCTTCGAGGGAACTTAAAACGTCCTATTTTATAACTCAACTAATTGAAAATATTTCTACGTGGCTAGCACCAATTCTTCTCAGCCATTCACATGATTTCTATTTCTAAGGGATAACGATAAGAGACAAGGGATATATGAGATGAGTTTGAAATTTCAGTATGGGTTTTGAAATTTATATCTATATGGGAATTGTTAAACTATTATAATAATTAGAAGAAATTTTTTTGTCTAAAATGCCCTAAAAATAATTTATAATGAAGACTTTTCAGTTTTATGTTTTCTCAACATTTCAAAATGTACTTTAAAAAAAAAAGGAAAAAAGGAGTAGATTTTGGTTTTGACGACATTGATTGGCAAGTATCGTTTCAGACAAGATTGACACAAAGTCTAAAACTGCAACATAATATAAGCATGCATGAGAGGTTAATCTTACCAATTAAGTTGACATACAACAGTGAAGGATTTCAATTGGAAAAGAGACATCTCAGTGCACAAGTTATTTGACAGAATCATAATAGTCTTCTCTTTTGTGGAAGAGTTTGGCATGTACAAATTATCAGATATGCTACTACATTGAATTCATCCAGCATAACTTTGCATCTTCAGGCCCGCATATGGAAAGCCTTGCAATATGGATACCAAATGTGACTTGGGATATCCCAAGGAGTTGTTCATCAGAGTCTTCCATAAAAGAAAAGACAATAACCTTACCAAGTCAGCAAAAGGAATTAGCACAAGACTTTCGCCACGAAGTCGTGAAAATGCTCTTGACCTGAGTATGCCAAAAGCCCAAAGAAAGTCATCCAACGTTATAGAAGGAAAAAGATGGCTGTGAGGCGCTATGACTTGTTCTTTCACTTTAAGAAATTCACTTTTCACATAATCTTTAACACCCAATGTTGTGCTCAATAGCTGAGTTCCTGCAAAATATCAAATTCAGTCCGACGCACAGAAGTTGCACATGAAGGAGGGAAAAAGGTCAAGTTACCAACTCTTCAAACTACAGTTTAAGGGTTGATATGGCATGGCGCAATAAAATATTTTAGTATCTAAATACATTTTATTGGAAAAATCCACTACCATACTGAAACTTTTGAACATATAATTACTTAGTAGATATTAGAAAATTTTCTTTTTGTATAGAGTTTGACTGTTACATTCCAAGTCTGAAGCAACTCTCTATTTTCTTTAATTTTCCTCTTTTTATTTAATTTTTCTGACCTTAGTGGAACTTACTCCTATTTCTTTTCAGCATAGATTTTGTACTCCAGTTTAGGCTCTCCACTCTTTATCCTCTTACTCTCATCCAGTGTATTGCATATTCTATTGCAAGCTCATCTGAATCATATCTTAAAATTACACTCTTTAATAATCCTAACATAGTATGGAATTTTGTCCAATACCTATCCAACCAATTATGGTAAAATCTTTCGCTAGCCTCTCCTATCATCCCATACCTCATCTCCAAGGCAGTCGAGGATCAAATGTTGAAATCAGGACTTTCACCAATTTGATGCCTCCTGGTATACCCAATTAAACCACCTTTGATTGGGTTGATCCAGAGCTTCTTGGGTTGATCCAAAGCCTATTTCTTCAGTGTTATCTCTATTGCAATCTTTTGTCGCTACAGTTGGTGGTATGGATATATCCGAGCATGACATACAGGATTGGATCACCTACCGATGGGGCTTCAAAATTTTTTCCTCATTTAGAAAGCTTAATTTGTTACAGTGACGGTTCAACAATTCTTTGGCCGAGTAGTTTAACATTTTTTATGTTGAAAAGTAAGAAAACTGAAATAACTAACTTAGCACCGAGACGTGCATCTTTTTTCAACAACAATTAGAATACAAATACAGATGATTCTTTTATGATAATTAAGAATTTTTTCCCTTGGTGCTTTACTATTGGAAAAGCATCCAAGTTGACATTGCAGAAGATGATTGATGCATATCTCTACACCTTGTGTTGCTGCTTAGCCAGTCAACCATGAGGTTGGTTTCTGAAACAGAGTAATTGGTCAAAAGAAGTTTAGGGCCCATCTGTTTGCATGGGAATTGAATACCAGCGAGGCGATTGTTTGCTGGGTATTGGATTCCCAAGAGTTCTGAGCAATGACTTCCCTTTCAAAGGCTAACCATGATGAACTAAATTTTACAAAGAAAAAAAAAAAACTGCGAAGAAATAGAGGTGAAGAGTTACAAACGGCCATCAAATGGTCTCCACTTTGTTGGAGGCGATTACCCGGCCACCTGACAATCTTCCAATCGGAATAAAATCTACTTTGCACTCATCGAGGGAGTGTTTATATTAATATTGGCAATGTACAACTACATGAATGCTCATTAATGTTCTTTCGTTTCATCTAACTTGGCAGTGGGTTCCTAGGAACTCAATACCAAGCGAACAAACAGGACCGACCTTGGAATGTAACTGTAAATTGATTGGCATTTTAACATCACAATGAAGAAAGCAGAAGGGGTTGAACTGACCTTGTATCTCTGAAAGCTCCTCTTCTGACCTGTTCTGGAAATATCAGATGTGACATTTAGTAAACAGGGGTTACAGAAATCAGGGTGCAGAGGAGGCCTCTGTGTATCTATTATTTTCATGGAATTAATTAGTGTTGGACTTGGGGCCTCAGTCAGTCAGTCAGTCAGTCACTCACCAGAAGATGGTAGAATTTGTGGAGTCGGGAAGGATGCCGAAGTAGGTACGCCACGGGGAGTCCTCCCTCGCCTTCTCACGCACAAGGAAGAGGGCGACAGAGATCCATGGCTTCAAGCCGCTGCAGACACTGCCAATCTGGGAAGCGGCAACGGTGTCTGGGTTGATCCAGAGCTTCCTGGGGACTTTAACGACCACTTCGTTCTGGGATATGTTCCTCTGTGCCACCAATCCCAGCCCTTCCCGCACCACGCCTGGCTTGACCAGCGGAGAATCCTCCGAAACCACGCCTCTCTCGCACAGCCACCGCCAGAAGCTCTCGAGGCGTCCTGCTTCTGCTGATGAGCCGAGGGAAGCATTTACGCCCGTGGAGCGGATGGTGATGATGCTCTTCCTCCTCCTCCTCGTCGTCGTCGCAAGAGCGAATAGGGTTTCGATGCCTTTGGTCGCTTTTGATCGAGGAGAAATGAAGGGGCAGCATTTATGAGAAGTAGAGCAGCAAGGACGACGTGAGAAGAAGGGCAACGATACAGAGGGAGAAAATACCATCGCCATTGGCACTGCCACCGCCGCCGCTTTCTACTTCAATTTTCTCATATTTTGGTTGGATTGGGATTTTGGATAGGCTTTGCACTGCGTTGGCGCAGACAGGTTCGATTTAATCTTTGCCATTTAAACCAAAAGCCCATCTCGTCCTCAATGCTGTAAACGGACCCATATCCAAACGACCGGATAACAATTGGGCTCAAAATGCGTCCGTATCCGAATTTGTTTTTAGTGTAGTTTCTACCTGTATCTGCAACCAGTGGTTCACCTTACAACCTCACGAGTGACAGCTACGGCCCCAAAGTACCGGCGAGGACATTAAAAAAAAAAGAAAAAAAAAAGGATTTTACAGTATAATATTCCTGATATGGCCTCTAAATTTCTAGGGGATTTAACAGAAAAAATCCTCATAAACAGATATTTCATTAATTTGGGCCCAATAAAAATCGGAGGACAAATGCAGCCCTGAATTTACATTTCTCTCTCTCTCTCTCTTTTTTTTCCTTTTTTTCCTTTTTTTTTTGGTCTTTTAGCACTATAGTCGATATCGACGCTCATCGTAACTACATTATATACCCAGTTTCGCATATGCTTTTCCCCTTTATCCAACTTGTCTAATCTGCTGTTTGCAATGCTACTGGCGACGAAAATCTTTACTCCATTAAGGGCGGTAGTTGCACTCCTTTAAGAGATAGGTGCACACATGAATCTTTACTCTGAATTTGATAGTTTTCCCAAAAAGAGACATTCACCCAACTTGTTGATTTGTATTCTCCCTTTTTGGTTGTTATCAGCCCTAGACAAGCTTTCAACGACCTTGATCTGTCCCAGAAAATGTCACCTAAGTGCATTTAGATTATTGAACGATGGATATTTTCTTCTAAAGTAACACTAACTTCTTTAATTTTCATACATTTTTGGGTCTAGGGTTCTAAATGTGCTTGTATTTGACAATACATATATCACTTCTCTTCTTCATTGTATTATTTACCCTAAACTAAAACACAACATTCATGCTCCATGTTAATTCTTCATCTATTTCCTTTTACAAGATCTAAGAATTTTAACAACATATGGGCCTTGTCTTGTGAAATTGTTATAAAAGGTGGATATGCTCCTATAGTTACACTATCCAAATAGTTTTTACATTCCCTTTTTTGTTTAGGGTATAAAATGTGCATAATCTCTTTATGGCGTTGTTTAACAATACAATTGGTACAACCCTTTGATTATCACAATGTATTTACTTTAAACATGCATTTGCCCTTTCACCATGGATATTATTTATGCATGTATATTTACCTTCTGTTCTTATCACTGTTAGAAACTAATTTTTTGATTTATAAACAACATGTCAGATTACGAGGTCCGAATCATATTCCACTACGATGAAAACTTTGAATTTGATATTATGCGTCCTGTCTATAATGGAGGAAAGTAGAAGATGAGGTATTTATCAACCGACATAACATATGGTTCATTGGTTGCCGAAGGAATTAAAGCATCTAATTGAGATTCATCTGCCAAAAGTTTAAGCATACAATACCTTCATCACAATGGACGTGCATTTTTACTCGCTAGCATTGAAGATAATAACGATGTCAACAGAATGATCAAAGCAACGGGTCATGATACAAATGAGATATACTTATATGTTTCTAACAGTTGGAATAATGGACAATGTAGAGGAGGACAACAATCTAGATATGTAAATTTGTTGTATTCTACATAATACTTTATCAAATATTAATCCCATTCCCTTACTTGAATTTTGTTATATTGTTGATGTACTATAGGTTTCAGAGGAATGACAAGCATCGATCTTTTATTGGAAAATCGAGGAGTGTATTGATAAATTGCAAGAGAAAAGGAGTGAAAGATAGGACAGCCGTTCCGGAGCTTCCTATAGTTGATCTCCAAGAATATAATGACATGCATTTTTCAACTATTTGAAACATTACAAGTCTGCATCATACCTTAGGTCAAGAAATTGATGTTGATAATATAGAGGATGGTGCAGACTATGGTAATGAGAATAATTTTGATGAAACTAATTTCGTCGGACAAATTCCAGTGATTGTGATGGGCTCGGACAGAAGCAACGTCGCCAGTGCTAATCCAGTGAACAATGCATGTGCTGATAATATAGAGGACTACGGTGATGAGAATCAGTTTGATAAAAATAATTTCACCGGACAAATTCCAGTGATTATGATGGGCTCGGACAGAAGCAACTTCGCCGGGGCTAATCCAGTCAACAATGCATGTCCTTCAAGTGAACATTCAGGTGTTAATTTTGTCGACAACATGGTACCTGAAGAATTGAATGCAAATGTTGGAAACAATTCAGCACGTGAAATGTGGATTGGTTGTGAATTCCTTGATTGTTACACATTTCGGAAGACTCTGGCGAAATTTGCAATTTATGAAAACTTTACTTTGAAGCACTTGAGGACCAACTTGTGCAAAGTGACAGCAGGCTGTAAAGAAGGGAGTTGCCCTTGGTGCATTCATGCCTCTATCATGGAATCAGGACCACAATTCAAAGTGCGTACGTATAATCCTGTCCATAGATGCTCAAAGCCAATGATGGGGATGACACATAAACAAGCATCATCATTGCTAATTGTAGAGTTCATTATGGACAGAGTCCGACAAAATGTCAATTTGAAACCAAAAGAGATCATTAACGACTACCAAATGGAATTTGGGACAACTATTACCTACATGAAGGCACATGTAGCAAAGGAGAGAGCCCTGCGTGCAGTGCGAGGATCTTACGAGGAGTCCTTCCAAATGCTGCCTAGTTACTGTATTGAACTGCAGATGACCAATTTAGGCACAATAACAAATATAGACACCACTTCTAAAGACCGTTTTAGAAGATTTTTTTGGGCATTCGGAGTTTGTCTAAGGTCTTTCATTAATACCTGTAGACCAATGATTGCAGTAGACGGGACACATCTCCGAGGGAAGTATCCTGGTGTTTTGCTCGTTGCTGTTACACACGATGCCAATCATAAGCTCCTCTCCATCTCTTTTGCCCTAGCAGAAGCCAAGCCACATGATAGTTGGGAGTGGTTCTTTGCAAACTTGCATATAGCGCTGGGTGAGCCTAACAATTTGACTATTGTGTTGAACAACCAAAAGGGTCTTATTCCGGCGCTCTTGAACACCATACTCTCCGCATAGCATTGTTATTGTTGTCGTCACATTGCCGAGAATATTAGGGTGGCTTTTAGTGATGCGGTAATTGTGGCGAAATTTTGGCGTGCCGCCAAAGCAAACAGGCAGTTTGAGTATGATGCATATATGACCGATATACGGGCAGTCAGCCAAGAGGCATTCACTTACATTGATTCAATCGAAAGGCGACGTTGGGCTGATGCATATGTAGATGGACGACGGTATGACATGCTCACTAGTAACGCAGCAGAATGCACTAATAGCCTTTTAAAGGACACGAGAGTCCTCCCTATTACAAAATAGGTCAAGGAAATACGGACCAAACTAATGAAATTTTACCAGAAGCGCCATCTTAAATCGCAAGCAGTTACAAGTCGTCTAACACCGTATGTGGAGAAAGTTTTGGAAAAAGAAACGGAAGAGGCTCGACGACTGCATGTTCTTGTGGCTGGCTTAGTCGAGTTTCAGGTACAATCTACGGAGTACGTGGACTTCATTGATCTTGAACGTAAGACTTGCACATGTCTAAAATGGGAGATTTTGGGGATCTCGTGTGCTCATGCATTGTCTTCAATGAGAGTTAGAAACTATGATCCATATGAATTCTGCGAACAGTGGTACTGATAAGTCCTTAAAAATGCAGAATTTCTTCATCATTTTAGAGTAATTAAGGACTTAATCATCAAATCATTGACCATTTTAGTAAAAAATTATGATTTTATGTTTTTGAGCATCAAAGTCTGAATTTGAGTCAAATTTCATCCAAAAATTGCATTTTCACATAAAATCATGAATTTCTCCATTTTTGGCATTAAAAGTCACAAATTTCTCATAACTTTTTATTCACACATGAAATGATGAATTTTCTTTGCACCTTTAATTTAATTAAAAAAAACTTGACAAAATGGTGAAATATTATGCATCTATTCAGTGTGAATTGGGGCCCGTATCTTGTAATACTCTTTTCCTACATAAATAAATAATTCTTTGATCATTGATTATATTATTTGTATTTTTATAGGAAAAATCAATTTCTTGAGACCCGCGGAAGAGATGAATCAATTGAAGAATTAAAGAAGGAAAACCAAGCTATTGAAGCTCTGCATGGGGTCCACACTATCCTTGTTTGAAGATTCAAATCAAGCCAATCAAAGAAGAAAATTTTTTGCAAAAATCCCTCTAAGGTAGGGACGTCCAAGCATGGGATAGTTCAAGATTGCATTATTCCAAGTATGGCCCACTCCTATGTCATGTTTGGGATGAAATTAAATTCATATTTGAAGAGAGAAAGTGGGCCATGCTAAGAGTATTTTTTTCCAGCCATGAAGAGTTCAAAAGATTGGAAGATCTTGGTTAGCAATCCAAGTTGGAAACAAATTCAAAGAATCCAAGATTTTAGCACTTAAACTCCAAATGGATAGGCCTCAAATTTTGAAAGTTTGCAACCCAAGATTCTTCCTAATAAGCATTTACACGTCCAATAACTCCATCCCATAATTTCACACGTCCATGAGGGGGACCACAAGCATCCAAATTTGTTTCAAATCTGAAATTTCATATTTGAATTGATTTTTAACCACAGTGGGACCCAAGAGAGAAAGTTGCATGAGATAAACAATCCTATTTTCACTAGGATTGTGGGCCAACCCCTAGAAAATCTCTCAAAAACCCTCCTAATCTTAATCCAACTTGGACCCCATACTACTAAATCTTACCCAAATCAAGTACCTTGCAACCCAAGCTATCAAAAAGATATAAAAAGAGCCCAAAAAGAGGGTTGGACGTCAATACCATCTCCCCCATTCCCCTTGGACGACCAGTAACAATATTTTTTCATTTTTTTATCACTTTTTTCTCCATCTCTCCCCTACCATCCTCACTCACCCAAGGCTCTCTAAGGCTACCACCACTTGGGTTCCTACGCCGTCGCACCACCGCCGTTGCTATCGTCACTCCACCATCGGATCATCCTTGAAATCATCTTCCCTTGCTTGGATTTCAGATCGCGAAACGAGAGCCGGTTGAATCGCCGTTCGAGACCGCGAGTCCCTCTCATTCGTTTAGTGTTTCTTGTGTCTATGGTAAGGTTGGATGCACTTTATTTTTATTAAAAGAATTTTGTAATGGTTATTTTCTTGTAATGTGTCTTTCATTAATCAATCCAGTTTATGGGGTCTTAGTCTTCACCAATGAGTCAACATCGAATTTTTGTGTGTAGTGACAGTGCGCACTTGGTGCAGTGGTCTTGATTTTTCTTGATGGCATTAAGCAAAGTAATTATTGCAAAGTTTTATAATTAAAATTAATTTCTTTATTCTCTGATTTTATTTTATTTTATTTTATTTTCATTTTATGCACCTTAACAATTATTGCAATTGGTTGGGCTAATAAATCTTATGGTGATGCAGTGGTTAGATTAGGTTTTTAGATTAGGATTTTAATTTTCGTTGGTTGTAATTAATATTTCAGATTTGTAATTAATTTTTAATTCAATTAGAAAATTTGATTTGTATAGTTTTTTTTTTTTTTAGGCTAGAACTAGTTTTTCTCATTAGGACAGGTTTTGCGATAAATAAACTCTCCGTGGATAGATCCGGTTTCACCGGTTATTACTACAATCGTGGCCTTGCACTTGGGGCTACGATCAAGTTTTTGGTGCACCAATCAAGTGTGTATCGTACGATGTATAGTGAAGTGTTGCATGCTACTCGTGACAATAAACAATGGGAGCACACTTATGATGAACGAGTTTTGCCACTACAAGTTACTAAACAGCCGAGCCGGCCAAAGAAGAATAGGCTGAGGATAGAGGATCGCGCCAACGGCGGGTAGTCACCTGCGGTAACTGTAAGGAGAGGAGGCATAACTGGCAAAGTTGTCGCAATCCACCGTCGCAAACCTGAAGATGCAGCCATTCATATCTTGAAAATTTTGCTAAAGCAAAGAAGAATAGGAATTTTTTGGTACAAATTTAATGTTTTTTTGGGAATGTTGTAGGAGAAGCATTTTTTGGAAGGGAGATGTACGAGTTAATGTGGGCTCTTTTTTGGTTGGTGTTAATGTTTGGTGTGAATGTGGTAGGAGATGTAGTCGTCTGGACAATGTATAGAGTATACCGAAGCAATTTTTGGAAGGGAGATGCACGAGTTAATGTGGGCTCTTTTTTGGTTGGTGTGAATGCATAGAGTCTATAAGTGTTATTTTGCTACCTTTACATATTGCTGAAGCTTTTTAAGTGTTATTAAACATACTTCCCTTTTGTAAGTGAGAATATGGCTGTTGGGGTTATATGTTGAAAACTTTTCTATGATGATAATATAATATGATTTTTTTGTTATAATTGTGAAAACATTGGTGTTTTCGTTTTTTCAACTTTTTCTACAGTGAGAATGATAAGCTAACCCCATATGCTACACTTAACAAAACATCGTAGAAGACAATAGTCAATATCGACTATGATTGTATTTTTAAAGTTGCACTTAAATAGTTGACATTGACTATGACTGTATTTTTTAAGTTCCAGTTAAATAGTCGATATCGACTATGATTGTGTTTTCGGAAGTTGAAGCTAATAGTCAACATCGACTATGATTGTGTTTTTAAAATTCCAGTTAGATAGTCGTTATCGACTATGACTATGTTTTTTAAGTTCTAGTTAGATTGTTAATATCGACTATGACTTTGATTTTTAAGCTGCAGTTAAATAGTCGATATCGACTATGACTGTGTTTTTTAAGCTCCAGTTAAATAGTTGACGTCGACTATGACTATGTTTTTAGCTATAGTTAAATAGTCGATATTGACTATGATCGTGTTTTTTAAGATCCAATTAAATAGTCGATGTCGACTATTATTATGTTTTTTAAGTTGCAGTTAAATAGTTGATGTCGATTATTACTGTGTTTTTAAAGTTGCAGTTAAATAGTCGATATCGACTATTATAATAGTCGATATCCAATTGTTTCAATACAAGTCCCACAACCATTTCAATACAGGCACACTGAATACATCCCATTCAAAATTGCATCCCGCATAACAAACCATCCTCGTTCAATGCACACATCCTGCATAACAAACTACACAATGACAATACATTCAACCTGAATTTCTTCCTTTATAAGTCCTGCATTACAAACCATACAATGATACTTCCATAATACAATTAACAAACCATACAATGAGGATTGGCAACAAAAAATGTTTATATTCCCTAAACCATAATAGTTCTATAAACCATACAAGTTCCATCACCACTGCTCCACATGTTCTACAATTGAACACGAAAAGATTACATCAACAAGGTAGGTTCAACAACTCAGGAAGATTCAACCCGTTAGCATTCACCTACCAACTCCTCTTGAATAACTCAATGACAATTCTGCTACGGAAGTAAGGGATGTGTGACTGTGTAAATGTGATAGGACGGTGGTGAACACAATGCTCCTGCGAATGCCACAGCGAACACTCCATAGTCATTACCATTGTTTTGATGAGGAATGTCTTCATTGATAAGGATAGTCCATAAAAATGGATCCGTTCCACCCAAATGGCTTATACATAGCGTTCAACCACCCGATCTGCAACAATGACAATAAAGGGGGTAACAACTGTTAGGGTTTTAGGGTTTGGGGTTTAGGGTTTGGGGGTTTCGGGTTTAGGGTTTCGGGTTTCCGGTTTCTGGGTTCGGGTTTCGGGTCTCGGGCCTAGGGTCTAGGGTCAAGGGTCTAGGGTCTAGGGTCTAGGGTTTTAGGGTTTAGGGTTAGGGGTTTAGGGTTTAGGGTTTAGGGTTTAGGGTTTAGGGTTTAGGGTTTAGGGTTTAGGGGTTTAGGCTTAGGGTTTATGGTTTAGGGTTTAGGGTTTAGGGTTTTATGGTCTCGGGGTTTAGGGTTTAGGGTTTAGGGTTTCGGGTTTCGGTTTGAGGGTTTCGGGTTTCGGGTTGAGGGTTTAGGGTTTAGGGTTTCGGGTTTCGGGTTTAGGTTTAGGGGTTTCGGGTTGAGGGTTTCGGGTTTAGGGTTTCGGGTTTAGGGTTTAGGGTTTAGGGTTTAGGGTTTAGGGTTTAGGGTTTAGGGTTTAGGGTTTAGGGTTTAGGGTTTAGGGTTTAGGGTTTAGGGTTTAGGGTTTAGGGTTTAGGGTTTAGGGTTTAGGGTTTAGGGTTTAGGGTTTAGGGTTTAGGGTTTAGGGTTTAGGGTTTAGGGTTTAGGGTTTAGGGTTTAGGGTTTAGGGTTTAGGGTTTAGGGTTTAGGGTTTCGGGTTTAGGGTTTAGGGTTTAGGGTTTAGGGTTTAGGGTTTAGGGTTTAGGGTTTAGGGTTTAGGGTTTAGGGTTTAGGGTTTAGGGTTTAGGGTTTAGGGTTTAGGGTTTAGGGTTTAGGGTTTAGGGTTTAGGGTTTAGGGTTTAGGGTTTAGGGTTTAGGGTTTAGGGTTTAGGGTTTAGGGTTTAGGGTTTAGGGTTTAGGGTTTAGGGTTTAGGGTTTAGGGTTTAGGGTTTAGGGTTTAGGGTTTAGGGTTTAGGGTTTAGGGTTTAGGGTTTAGGGTTTAGGGTTTAGGGTTTAGGGTTTAGGGTTTAGGGTTTAGGGTTTAGGGTTTAGGGTTTAGGGTTTAGGGTTTAGGGTTTAGGGTTTAGGGTTTAGGGTTTAGGGTTTAGGGTTTAGGGTTTAGGGTTTAGGGTTTAGGGTTTAGGGTTTAGGGTTTAGGGTTTAGGGTTTAGGGTTTAGGGTTTAGGGTTTAGGGTTTAGGGTTTAGGGTTTAGGGTTTAGGGTTTAGGGTTTAGGGTTTAGGGTTTAGGGTTTAGGGTTTAGGGTTTAGGGTTTAGGGTTTAGGGTTTAGGGTTTAGGGTTTAGGGTTTAGGGTTTAGGGTTTAGGGTTTAGGGTTTAGGGTTTAGGGTTTAGGGTTTAGGGTTTAGGGTTTAGGGTTTAGGGTTTAGGGTTTAGGGTTTAGGGTTTAGGGTTTAGGGTTTAGGGTTTAGGGTTTAGGGTTTAGGGTTTAGGGTTTAGGGTTTAGGGTTTAGGGTTTAGGGTTTAGGGTTTAGGGTTTAGGGTTTAGGGTTTAGGGTTTAGGGTTTAGGGTTTAGGGTTTAGGGTTTAGGGTTTAGGGTTTAGGGTTTAGGGTTTAGGGTTTAGGGTTTAGGGTTTAGGGTTTAGGGTTTAGGGTTTAGGGTTTAGGGTTTAGGGTTTAGGGTTTAGGGTTTAGGGTTTAGGGTTTAGGGTTTAGGGTTTAGGGTTTAGGGTTTAGGGTTTAGGGTTTAGGGTTTAGGGTTTAGGGTTTAGGGTTTAGGGTTTAGGGTTTAGGGTTTAGGGTTTAGGGTTTAGGGTTTAGGGTTTAGGGTTTAGGGTTTAGGGTTTAGGGTTTAGGGTTTAGGGTTTAGGGTTTAGGGTTTAGGGTTTAGGGTTTAGGGTTTAGGGTTTAGGGTTTAGGGTTTAGGGTTTAGGGTTTAGGGTTTAGGGTTTAGGGTTTAGGGTTTAGGGTTTAGGGTTTAGGGTTTAGGGTTTAGGGTTTAGGGTTTAGGGTTTAGGGTTTAGGGTTTAGGGTTTAGGGTTTAGGGTTTAGGGTTTAGGGTTTAGGGTTTAGGGTTTAGGGTTTAGGGTTTAGGGTTTAGGGTTTAGGGTTTAGGGTTTAGGGTTTAGGGTTTAGGGTTTAGGGTTTAGGGTTTAGGGTTTAGGGTTTAGGGTTTAGGGTTTAGGGTTTAGGGTTTAGGGTTTAGGGTTTAGGGTTTAGGGTTTAGGGTTTAGGGTTTAGGGTTTAGGGTTTAGGGTTTAGGGTTTAGGGTTTAGGGTTTAGGGTTTAGGGTTTAGGGTTTAGGGTTTAGGGTTTAGGGTTTAGGGTTTAGGGTTTAGGGTTTAGGGTTTAGGGTTTAGGGTTTAGGGTTTAGGGTTTAGGGTTTAGGGTTTAGGGTTTAGGGTTTAGGGTTTAGGGTTTAGGGTTTAGGGTTTAGGGTTTAGGGTTTAGGGTTTAGGGTTTAGGGTTTAGGGTTTAGGGTTTAGGGTTTAGGGTTTAGGGTTTAGGGTTTAGGGTTTAGGGTTTAGGGTTTAGGGTTTAGGGTTTAGGGTTTAGGGTTTAGGGTTTAGGGTTTAGGGTTTAGGGTTTAGGGTTTAGGGTTTAGGGTTTAGGGTTTAGGGTTTAGGGTTTAGGGTTTAGGGTTTAGGGTTTAGGGTTTAGGGTTTAGGGTTTAGGGTTTAGGGTTTAGGGTTTAGGGTTTAGGGTTTAGGGTTTAGGGTTTAGGGTTTAGGGTTTAGGGTTTAGGGTTTAGGGTTTAGGGTTTAGGGTTTAGGGTTTAGGGTTTAGGGTTTAGGGTTTAGGGTTTAGGGTTTAGGGTTTAGGGTTTAGGGTTTAGGGTTTAGGGTTTAGGGTTTAGGGTTTAGGGTTTAGGGTTTAGGGTTTAGGGTTTAGGGTTTAGGGTTTAGGGTTTAGGGTTTAGGGTTTAGGGTTTAGGGTTTAGGGTTTAGGGTTTAGGGTTTAGGGTTTAGGGTTTAGGGTTTAGGGTTTAGGGTTTAGGGTTTAGGGTTTAGGGTTTAGGGTTTAGGGTTTAGGGTTTAGGGTTTAGGGTTTAGGGTTTAGGGTTTAGGGTTTAGGGTTTAGGGTTTAGGGTTTAGGGTTTAGGGTTTAGGGTTTAGGGTTTAGGGTTTAGGGTTTAGGGTTTAGGGTTTAGGGTTTAGGGTTTAGGGTTTAGGGTTTAGGGTTTAGGGTTTAGGGTTTAGGGTTTAGGGTTTAGGGTTTAGGGTTTAGGGTTTAGGGTTTAGGGTTTAGGGTTTAGGGTTTAGGGTTTAGGGTTTAGGGTTTAGGGTTTAGGGTTTAGGGTTTAGGGTTTAGGGTTTAGGGTTTAGGGTTTAGGGTTTAGGGTTTAGGGTTTAGGGTTTAGGGTTTAGGGTTTAGGGTTTAGGGTTTAGGGTTTAGGGTTTAGGGTTTAGGGTTTAGGGTTTAGGGTTTAGGGTTTAGGGTTTAGGGTTTAGGGTTTAGGGTTTAGGGTTTAGGGTTTAGGGTTTAGGGTTTAGGGTTTAGGGTTTAGGGTTTAGGGTTTAGGGTTTAGGGTTTAGGGTTTAGGGTTTAGGGTTTAGGGTTTAGGGTTTAGGGTTTAGGGTTTAGGGTTTAGGGTTTAGGGTTTAGGGTTTAGGGTTTAGGGTTTAGGGTTTAGGGTTTAGGGTTTAGGGTTTAGGGTTTAGGGTTTAGGGTTTAGGGTTTAGGGTTTAGGGTTTAGGGTTTAGGGTTTAGGGTTTAGGGTTTAGGGTTTAGGGTTTAGGGTTTAGGGTTTAGGGTTTAGGGTTTAGGGTTTAGGGTTTAGGGTTTAGGGTTTAGGGTTTAGGGTTTAGGGTTTAGGGTTTAGGGTTTAGGGTTTAGGGTTTAGGGTTTAGGGTTTAGGGTTTAGGGTTTAGGGTTTAGGGTTTAGGGTTTAGGGTTTAGGGTTTAGGGTTTAGGGTTTAGGGTTTAGGGTTTAGGGTTTAGGGTTTAGGGTTTAGGGTTTAGGGTTTAGGGTTTAGGGTTTAGGGTTTAGGGTTTAGGGTTTAGGGTTTAGGGTTTAGGGTTTAGGGTTTAGGGTTTAGGGTTTAGGGTTTAGGGTTTAGGGTTTAGGGTTTAGGGTTTAGGGTTTAGGGTTTAGGGTTTAGGGTTTAGGGTTTAGGGTTTAGGGTTTAGGGTTTAGGGTTTAGGGTTTAGGGTTTAGGGTTTAGGGTTTAGGGTTTAGGGTTTAGGGTTTAGGGTTTAGGGTTTAGGGTTTAGGGTTTAGGGTTTAGGGTTTAGGGTTTAGGGTTTAGGGTTTAGGGTTTAGGGTTTAGGGTTTAGGGTTTAGGGTTTAGGGTTTAGGGTTTAGGGTTTAGGGTTTAGGGTTTAGGGTTTAGGGTTTAGGGTTTAGGGTTTAGGGTTTAGGGTTTAGGGTTTAGGGTTTAGGGTTTAGGGTTTAGGGTTTAGGGTTTAGGGTTTAGGGTTTAGGGTTTAGGGTTTAGGGTTTAGGGTTTAGGGTTTAGGGTTTAGGGTTTAGGGTTTAGGGTTTAGGGTTTAGGGTTTAGGGTTTAGGGTTTAGGGTTTAGGGTTTAGGGTTTAGGGTTTAGGGTTTAGGGTTTAGGGTTTAGGGTTTAGGGTTTAGGGTTTAGGGTTTAGGGTTTAGGGTTTAGGGTTTAGGGTTTAGGGTTTAGGGTTTAGGGTTTAGGGTTTAGGGTTTAGGGTTTAGGGTTTAGGGTTTAGGGTTTAGGGTTTAGGGTTTAGGGTTTAGGGTTTAGGGTTTAGGGTTTAGGGTTTAGGGTTTAGGGTTTAGGGTTTAGGGTTTAGGGTTTAGGGTTTAGGGTTTAGGGTTTAGGGTTTAGGGTTTAGGGTTTAGGGTTTAGGGTTTAGGGTTTAGGGTTTAGGGTTTAGGGTTTAGGGTTTAGGGTTTAGGGTTTAGGGTTTAGGGTTTAGGGTTTAGGGTTTAGGGTTTAGGGTTTAGGGTTTAGGGTTTAGGGTTTAGGGTTTAGGGTTTAGGGTTTAGGGTTTAGGGTTTAGGGTTTAGGGTTTAGGGTTTAGGGTTTAGGGTTTAGGGTTTAGGGTTTAGGGTTTAGGGTTTAGGGTTTAGGGTTTAGGGTTTAGGGTTTAGGGTTTAGGGTTTAGGGTTTAGGGTTTAGGGTTTAGGGTTTAGGGTTTAGGGTTTAGGGTTTAGGGTTTAGGGTTTAGGGTTTAGGGTTTAGGGTTTAGGGTTTAGGGTTTAGGGTTTAGGGTTTAGGGTTTAGGGTTTAGGGTTTAGGGTTTAGGGTTTAGGGTTTAGGGTTTAGGGTTTAGGGTTTAGGGTTTAGGGTTTAGGGTTTAGGGTTTAGGGTTTAGGGTTTAGGGTTTAGGGTTTAGGGTTTAGGGTTTAGGGTTTAGGGTTTAGGGTTTAGGGTTTAGGGTTTAGGGTTTAGGGTTTAGGGTTTAGGGTTTAGGGTTTAGGGTTTAGGGTTTAGGGTTTAGGGTTTAGGGTTTAGGGTTTAGGGTTTAGGGTTTAGGGTTTAGGGTTTAGGGTTTAGGGTTTAGGGTTTAGGGTTTAGGGTTTAGGGTTTAGGGTTTAGGGTTTAGGGTTTAGGGTTTAGGGTTTAGGGTTTAGGGTTTAGGGTTTAGGGTTTAGGGTTTAGGGTTTAGGGTTTAGGGTTTAGGGTTTAGGGTTTAGGGTTTAGGGTTTAGGGTTTAGGGTTTAGGGTTTAGGGTTTAGGGTTTAGGGTTTAGGGTTTAGGGTTTAGGGTTTAGGGTTTAGGGTTTAGGGTTTAGGGTTTAGGGTTTAGGGTTTAGGGTTTAGGGTTTAGGGTTTAGGGTTTAGGGTTTAGGGTTTAGGGTTTAGGGTTTAGGGTTTAGGGTTTAGGGTTTAGGGTTTAGGGTTTAGGGTTTAGGGTTTAGGGTTTAGGGTTTAGGGTTTAGGGTTTAGGGTTTAGGGTTTAGGGTTTAGGGTTTAGGGTTTAGGGTTTAGGGTTTAGGGTTTAGGGTTTAGGGTTTAGGGTTTAGGGTTTAGGGTTTAGGGTTTAGGGTTTAGGGTTTAGGGTTTAGGGTTTAGGGTTTAGGGTTTAGGGTTTAGGGTTTAGGGTTTAGGGTTTAGGGTTTAGGGTTTAGGGTTTAGGGTTTAGGGTTTAGGGTTTAGGGTTTAGGGTTTAGGGTTTAGGGTTTAGGGTTTAGGGTTTAGGGTTTAGGGTTTAGGGTTTAGGGTTTAGGGTTTAGGGTTTAGGGTTTAGGGTTTAGGGTTTAGGGTTTAGGGTTTAGGGTTTAGGGTTTAGGGTTTAGGGTTTAGGGTTTAGGGTTTAGGGTTTAGGGTTTAGGGTTTAGGGTTTAGGGTTTAGGGTTTAGGGTTTAGGGTTTAGGGTTTAGGGTTTAGGGTTTAGGGTTTAGGGTTTAGGGTTTAGGGTTTAGGGTTTAGGGTTTAGGGTTTAGGGTTTAGGGTTTAGGGTTTAGGGTTTAGGGTTTAGGGTTTAGGGTTTAGGGTTTAGGGTTTAGGGTTTAGGGTTTAGGGTTTAGGGTTTAGGGTTTAGGGTTTAGGGTTTAGGGTTTAGGGTTTAGGGTTTAGGGTTTAGGGTTTAGGGTTTAGGGTTTAGGGTTTAGGGTTTAGGGTTTAGGGTTTAGGGTTTAGGGTTTAGGGTTTAGGGTTTAGGGTTTAGGGTTTAGGGTTTAGGGTTTAGGGTTTAGGGTTTAGGGTTTAGGGTTTAGGGTTTAGGGTTTAGGGTTTAGGGTTTAGGGTTTAGGGTTTAGGGTTTAGGGTTTAGGGTTTAGGGTTTAGGGTTTAGGGTTTAGGGTTTAGGGTTTAGGGTTTAGGGTTTAGGGTTTAGGGTTTAGGGTTTAGGGTTTAGGGTTTAGGGTTTAGGGTTTAGGGTTTAGGGTTTAGGGTTTAGGGTTTAGGGTTTAGGGTTTAGGGTTTAGGGTTTAGGGTTTAGGGTTTAGGGTTTAGGGTTTAGGGTTTAGGGTTTAGGGTTTAGGGTTTAGGGTTTAGGGTTTAGGGTTTAGGGTTTAGGGTTTAGGGTTTAGGGTTTAGGGTTTAGGGTTTAGGGTTTAGGGTTTAGGGTTTAGGGTTTAGGGTTTAGGGTTTAGGGTTTAGGGTTTAGGGTTTAGGGTTTAGGGTTTAGGGTTTAGGGTTTAGGGTTTAGGGTTTAGGGTTTAGGGTTTAGGGTTTAGGGTTTAGGGTTTAGGGTTTAGGGTTTAGGGTTTAGGGTTTAGGGTTTAGGGTTTAGGGTTTAGGGTTTAGGGTTTAGGGTTTAGGGTTTAGGGTTTAGGGTTTAGGGTTTAGGGTTTAGGGTTTAGGGTTTAGGGTTTAGGGTTTAGGGTTTAGGGTTTAGGGTTTAGGGTTTAGGGTTTAGGGTTTAGGGTTTAGGGTTTAGGGTTTAGGGTTTAGGGTTTAGGGTTTAGGGTTTAGGGTTTAGGGTTTAGGGTTTAGGGTTTAGGGTTTAGGGTTTAGGGTTTAGGGTTTAGGGTTTAGGGTTTAGGGTTTAGGGTTTAGGGTTTAGGGTTTAGGGTTTAGGGTTTAGGGTTTAGGGTTTAGGGTTTAGGGTTTAGGGTTTAGGGTTTAGGGTTTAGGGTTTAGGGTTTAGGGTTTAGGGTTTAGGGTTTAGGGTTTAGGGTTTAGGGTTTAGGGTTTAGGGTTTAGGGTTTAGGGTTTAGGGTTTAGGGTTTAGGGTTTAGGGTTTAGGGTTTAGGGTTTAGGGTTTAGGGTTTAGGGTTTAGGGTTTAGGGTTTAGGGTTTAGGGTTTAGGGTTTAGGGTTTAGGGTTTAGGGTTTAGGGTTTAGGGTTTAGGGTTTAGGGTTTAGGGTTTAGGGTTTAGGGTTTAGGGTTTAGGGTTTAGGGTTTAGGGTTTAGGGTTTAGGGTTTAGGGTTTAGGGTTTAGGGTTTAGGGTTTAGGGTTTAGGGTTTAGGGTTTAGGGTTTAGGGTTTAGGGTTTAGGGTTTAGGGTTTAGGGTTTAGGGTTTAGGGTTTAGGGTTTAGGGTTTAGGGTTTAGGGTTTAGGGTTTAGGGTTTAGGGTTTAGGGTTTAGGGTTTAGGGTTTAGGGTTTAGGGTTTAGGGTTTAGGGTTTAGGGTTTAGGGTTTAGGGTTTAGGGTTTAGGGTTTAGGGTTTAGGGTTTAGGGTTTAGGGTTTAGGGTTTAGGGTTTAGGGTTTAGGGTTTAGGGTTTAGGGTTTAGGGTTTAGGGTTTAGGGTTTAGGGTTTAGGGTTTAGGGTTTAGGGTTTAGGGTTTAGGGTTTAGGGTTTAGGGTTTAGGGTTTAGGGTTTAGGGTTTAGGGTTTAGGGTTTAGGGTTTAGGGTTTAGGGTTTAGGGTTTAGGGTTTAGGGTTTAGGGTTTAGGGTTTAGGGTTTAGGGTTTAGGGTTTAGGGTTTAGGGTTTAGGGTTTAGGGTTTAGGGTTTAGGGTTTAGGGTTTAGGGTTTAGGGTTTAGGGTTTAGGGTTTAGGGTTTAGGGTTTAGGGTTTAGGGTTTAGGGTTTAGGGTTTAGGGTTTAGGGTTTAGGGTTTAGGGTTTAGGGTTTAGGGTTTAGGGTTTAGGGTTTAGGGTTTAGGGTTTAGGGTTTAGGGTTTAGGGTTTAGGGTTTAGGGTTTAGGGTTTAGGGTTTAGGGTTTAGGGTTTAGGGTTTAGGGTTTAGGGTTTAGGGTTTAGGGTTTAGGGTTTAGGGTTTAGGGTTTAGGGTTTAGGGTTTAGGGTTTAGGGTTTAGGGTTTAGGGTTTAGGGTTTAGGGTTTAGGGTTTAGGGTTTAGGGTTTAGGGTTTAGGGTTTAGGGTTTAGGGTTTAGGGTTTAGGGTTTAGGGTTTAGGGTTTAGGGTTTAGGGTTTAGGGTTTAGGGTTTAGGGTTTAGGGTTTAGGGTTTAGGGTTTAGGGTTTAGGGTTTAGGGTTTAGGGTTTAGGGTTTAGGGTTTAGGGTTTAGGGTTTAGGGTTTAGGGTTTAGGGTTTAGGGTTTAGGGTTTAGGGTTTAGGGTTTAGGGTTTAGGGTTTAGGGTTTAGGGTTTAGGGTTTAGGGTTTAGGGTTTAGGGTTTAGGGTTTAGGGTTTAGGGTTTAGGGTTTAGGGTTTAGGGTTTAGGGTTTAGGGTTTAGGGTTTAGGGTTTAGGGTTTAGGGTTTAGGGTTTAGGGTTTAGGGTTTAGGGTTTAGGGTTTAGGGTTTAGGGTTTAGGGTTTAGGGTTTAGGGTTTAGGGTTTAGGGTTTAGGGTTTAGGGTTTAGGGTTTAGGGTTTAGGGTTTAGGGTTTAGGGTTTAGGGTTTAGGGTTTAGGGTTTAGGGTTTAGGGTTTAGGGTTTAGGGTTTAGGGTTTAGGGTTTAGGGTTTAGGGTTTAGGGTTTAGGGTTTAGGGTTTAGGGTTTAGGGTTTAGGGTTTAGGGTTTAGGGTTTAGGGTTTAGGGTTTAGGGTTTAGGGTTTAGGGTTTAGGGTTTAGGGTTTAGGGTTTAGGGTTTAGGGTTTAGGGTTTAGGGTTTAGGGTTTAGGGTTTAGGGTTTAGGGTTTAGGGTTTAGGGTTTAGGGTTTAGGGTTTAGGGTTTAGGGTTTAGGGTTTAGGGTTTAGGGTTTAGGGTTTAGGGTTTAGGGTTTAGGGTTTAGGGTTTAGGGTTTAGGGTTTAGGGTTTAGGGTTTAGGGTTTAGGGTTTAGGGTTTAGGGTTTAGGGTTTAGGGTTTAGGGTTTAGGGTTTAGGGTTTAGGGTTTAGGGTTTAGGGTTTAGGGTTTAGGGTTTAGGGTTTAGGGTTTAGGGTTTAGGGTTTAGGGTTTAGGGTTTAGGGTTTAGGGTTTAGGGTTTAGGGTTTAGGGTTTAGGGTTTAGGGTTTAGGGTTTAGGGTTTAGGGTTTAGGGTTTAGGGTTTAGGGTTTAGGGTTTAGGGTTTAGGGTTTAGGGTTTAGGGTTTAGGGTTTAGGGTTTAGGGTTTAGGGTTTAGGGTTTAGGGTTTAGGGTTTAGGGTTTAGGGTTTAGGGTTTAGGGTTTAGGGTTTAGGGTTTAGGGTTTAGGGTTTAGGGTTTAGGGTTTAGGGTTTAGGGTTTAGGGTTTAGGGTTTAGGGTTTAGGGTTTAGGGTTTAGGGTTTAGGGTTTAGGGTTTAGGGTTTAGGGTTTAGGGTTTAGGGTTTAGGGTTTAGGGTTTAGGGTTTAGGGTTTAGGGTTTAGGGTTTAGGGTTTAGGGTTTAGGGTTTAGGGTTTAGGGTTTAGGGTTTAGGGTTTAGGGTTTAGGGTTTAGGGTTTAGGGTTTAGGGTTTAGGGTTTAGGGTTTAGGGTTTAGGGTTTAGGGTTTAGGGTTTAGGGTTTAGGGTTTAGGGTTTAGGGTTTAGGGTTTAGGGTTTAGGGTTTAGGGTTTAGGGTTTAGGGTTTAGGGTTTAGGGTTTAGGGTTTAGGGTTTAGGGTTTAGGGTTTAGGGTTTAGGGTTTAGGGTTTAGGGTTTAGGGTTTAGGGTTTAGGGTTTAGGGTTTAGGGTTTAGGGTTTAGGGTTTAGGGTTTAGGGTTTAGGGTTTAGGGTTTAGGGTTTAGGGTTTAGGGTTTAGGGTTTAGGGTTTAGGGTTTAGGGTTTAGGGTTTAGGGTTTAGGGTTTAGGGTTTAGGGTTTAGGGTTTAGGGTTTAGGGTTTAGGGTTTAGGGTTTAGGGTTTAGGGTTTAGGGTTTAGGGTTTAGGGTTTAGGGTTTAGGGTTTAGGGTTTAGGGTTTAGGGTTTAGGGTTTAGGGTTTAGGGTTTAGGGTTTAGGGTTTAGGGTTTAGGGTTTAGGGTTTAGGGTTTAGGGTTTAGGGTTTAGGGTTTAGGGTTTAGGGTTTAGGGTTTAGGGTTTAGGGTTTAGGGTTTAGGGTTTAGGGTTTAGGGTTTAGGGTTTAGGGTTTAGGGTTTAGGGTTTAGGGTTTAGGGTTTAGGGTTTAGGGTTTAGGGTTTAGGGTTTAGGGTTTAGGGTTTAGGGTTTAGGGTTTAGGGTTTAGGGTTTAGGGTTTAGGGTTTAGGGTTTAGGGTTTAGGGTTTAGGGTTTAGGGTTTAGGGTTTAGGGTTTAGGGTTTAGGGTTTAGGGTTTAGGGTTTAGGGTTTAGGGTTTAGGGTTTAGGGTTTAGGGTTTAGGGTTTAGGGTTTAGGGTTTAGGGTTTAGGGTTTAGGGTTTAGGGTTTAGGGTTTAGGGTTTAGGGTTTAGGGTTTAGGGTTTAGGGTTTAGGGTTTAGGGTTTAGGGTTTAGGGTTTAGGGTTTAGGGTTTAGGGTTTAGGGTTTAGGGTTTAGGGTTTAGGGTTTAGGGTTTAGGGTTTAGGGTTTAGGGTTTAGGGTTTAGGGTTTAGGGTTTAGGGTTTAGGGTTTAGGGTTTAGGGTTTAGGGTTTAGGGTTTAGGGTTTAGGGTTTAGGGTTTAGGGTTTAGGGTTTAGGGTTTAGGGTTTAGGGTTTAGGGTTTAGGGTTTAGGGTTTAGGGTTTAGGGTTTAGGGTTTAGGGTTTAGGGTTTAGGGTTTAGGGTTTAGAGGTTTAGGGTTTAGGGTTTAGGGTTTAGGGTTTAGGGTTTAGGGTTTAGGGTTTAGGGTTTAGGGTTTAGGGTTTAGGGTTTAGGGTTTAGGGTTTAGGGTTTAGGGTTTAGGGTTTAGGGTTTAGGGTTTAGGGTTTAGGGTTTAGGGTTTAGGGTTTAGGGTTTAGGGTTTAGGGTTTAGGGTTTAGGGTTTAGGGTTTAGGGTTTAGGGTTTAGGGTTTAGGGTTTAGGGTTTAGGGTTTAGGGTTTAGGGTTTAGGGTTTAGGGTTTAGGGTTTAGGGTTTAGGGTTTAGGGTTTAGGGTTTAGGGTTTAGGGTTTAGGGTTTAGGGTTTAGGGTTTAGGGTTTAGGGTTTAGGGTTTAGGGTTTAGGGTTTAGGGTTTAGGGTTTAGGGTTTAGGGTTTAGGGTTTAGGGTTTAGGGTTTAGGGTTTAGGGTTTAGGGTTTAGGGTTTAGGGTTTAGGGTTTAGGGTTTAGGGTTTAGGGTTTAGGGTTTAGGGTTTAGGGTTTAGGGTTTAGGGTTTAGGGTTTAGGGTTTAGGGTTTAGGGTTTAGGGTTTAGGGTTTAGGGTTTAGGGTTTAGGGTTTAGGGTTTAGGGTTTAGGGTTTAGGGTTTAGGGTTTAGGGTTTAGGGTTTAGGGTTTAGGGTTTAGGGTTTAGGGTTTAGGGTTTAGGGTTTAGGGTTTAGGGTTTAGGGTTTAGGGTTTAGGGTTTAGGGTTTAGGGTTTAGGGTTTAGGGTTTAGGGTTTAGGGTTTAGGGTTTAGGGTTTAGGGTTTAGGGTTTAGGGTTTAGGGTTTAGGGTTTAGGGTTTAGGGTTTAGGGTTTAGGGTTTAGGGTTTAGGGTTTAGGGTTTAGGGTTTAGGGTTTAGGGTTTAGGGTTTAGGGTTTAGGGTTTAGGGTTTAGGGTTTAGGGTTTAGGGTTTAGGGTTTAGGGTTTAGGGTTTAGGGTTTAGGGTTTAGGGTTTAGGGTTTAGGGTTTAGGGTTTAGGGTTTAGGGTTTAGGGTTTAGGGTTTAGGGTTTAGGGTTTAGGGTTTAGGGTTTAGGGTTTAGGGTTTAGGGTTTAGGGTTTAGGGTTTAGGGTTTAGGGTTTAGGGTTTAGGGTTTAGGGTTTAGGGTTTAGGGTTTAGGGTTTAGGGTTTAGGGTTTAGGGTTTAGGGTTTAGGGTTTAGGGTTTAGGGTTTAGGGTTTAGGGTTTAGGGTTTAGGGTTTAGGGTTTAGGGTTTAGGGTTTAGGGTTTAGGGTTTAGGGTTTAGGGTTTAGGGTTTAGGGTTTAGGGTTTAGGGTTTAGGGTTTAGGGTTTAGGGTTTAGGGTTTAGGGTTTAGGGTTTAGGGTTTAGGGTTTAGGGTTTAGGGTTTAGGGTTTAGGGTTTAGGGTTTAGGGTTTAGGGTTTAGGGTTTAGGGTTTAGGGTTTAGGGTTTAGGGTTTAGGGTTTAGGGTTTAGGGTTTAGGGTTTAGGGTTTAGGGTTTAGGGTTTAGGGTTTAGGGTTTAGG